>JASMMZ010000010.1:5098932-5186624 GCA_038502455.1 Anisogramma anomala | reverse complement strand
GAGAACGACCGCTCCCACAGGGCGAGCAGGGCGCGGCCCTGCGCGACGCTGGCGCGCCGGCCGACGGTGCAGACGACGGCGGCGTCGAGGGCGTCGTCAAGGGCGGGGAGGGCGGCGGGGTCGCGGTGGGCGGCGAGGAGGAAGGGGAGGGTGGTGGAGGCGTGGGCGGAGATGGAGAGGGCGAGGAATGTGGTGAAGGAGGCGGCAGCGGCGGCGGGGCTGACCGGCGACGAGGACTCGGCCTTGGTGTGCGCGAGGTACGACTCGAGCCCGCTGCTGAAGGCGAAGGAGCCGAGCGGCAGGGCCGAGTCGGCAAGCAGGAGGTGGAAGTGGGTGGTTGCGTCGTAGGAGGGGGCTGCGGGGAGGCTGTTAGCTGAGCTGATTGGGTTGGTGGATTTGAGTAAGGGGAGGGGATTTTATTACTGCTTGGAATGGTCGGCTGTTGATGAGGGCCCGTCGCGTGGGGCTGACTGCGACTGTTGGTTCCGGCAACGGCGGTGTTGTGGGATTGCAGACGGGCTTTCGCCCGCGCCAATTGTGCCTCTAAATCGCGTATCTCATTTTCGACAGCCTCGGTTGACTCGAGATCGAGTTGTGGGCCAATTTGTTGGCTCATACTCAGACGAGGGCTCCGTGGCTGAAGGGTGTGTGAGAATGCAACGTTCCTGGTATCTCTCTAGCTTGCTATTACAAGCGCAGCGGCTGCGGGGCTACGCTGATAGCAAGCGCCCATCATCATTTACAGTATAACGTCCAACACACACCAAAGCCCCATCCCTTGGTGCTCCTGCTTCTTGGAGTCTCTCGAAAAGACCAAAATGCCGTAACACATGCTATGTCGCTGATCCGAGCTATTGAAACCGCCATCAAACAAACCATGAAGCATCCCGCTGCCACGAAATGGCTTTAAGACCTCAGATTCTCCTTTCCAGGTATCACAGACCGGTCCTGAGTCTTCTTCCTCTCGGCCCTCTTCTGCTCGATCCTGGCAATAGCAGCAGCTCGTCTTTCCAAGGGGAGGGAAGGTCGCGCGGACGCATACCGGCTGCTTGGAACGCTGGTGGACTTCAGCTCAGCGTCTGACTCGCTGTCCAATGCTCGCTCCGTGACCAGCCCCAGTCGGCTCCTGCTGCTCAGCCGTGCCAAGTCAACCGTCTTGGCGGTTTCGGACCTCCGAGGCGCCACTCTGCTTAAGGCCAGACCGGCAGGCTCTGGCTTCTTGTCAACAACCCGGCCTGAGATTGTTCGCTTGCTTCCGCGGCTGATCGCGCGAGCGAGGGGAGTCGTAGTCCGTCTGATGGACGAAATAGGGCGGTGTTGCAGTAGATCGATGGTATCATCATCAAGCTTTGGTGAGCGGCCGAGTCTGGCTGGCAAGTCGGCGCTGGATTTGCGCTGAACGGGCGACTTGACGTCGGCTGCCCTCTTGAATTCTTGCTGCAGCTTGTTGATTGTGATACTGACATCTTCCATCTCACGGCGACGGATCTCGTCGCTTTTGGATGGAACGTCCTCGTGCTTCCTAGACCATGGACTTGGCGCACCGGCATCGGTCGAGGTAGCAGCATCACCCGTTTGTGATACGGGCTTGAGTCGGGAAACCTCGTCTCTCAATGCCCTATTCCTGTCCTTCAGTGCGTCGTACTCGGCCTTCAGACTGTCATACTGGGCATTGATCCTGCTCAACCTCCGCTCCAGGTCCCGCTTCTCCATGTTGGCTTGTCGTTCTCGTTTCTCGAGCGTGGTCATATCCGATTTCGCGCGTTGAAGCTCGAGACGCATTTCGTTGAGTTCTCTGCTTTGGTCTCGAGCCGTTGGTGGGCCTCCACGTTGCCGCTTGTTGCCATCGGCCCCGTACCCCGAAGCCTTCAGGCATTTTTCCAACTCGTCAACCTTCTTTCTGTATTGCACAGCCAGGGCAGTCTGTCGGGTAAGATCTTTCAGGAGGTCCTTCTCACCTTGCCCGCCACCTGCGCTGCCGTGCTGTATGCCAATCTGACCCGCCAATTTGGTGATCCTCTCCTCCATCTCAACCACCTTGCTTTGCTCCTCCTTCAAGCGCTCGGTCAGGTCCATGGCCTCAGCATCCTTGGCTTTTGCGTACGACTTCGCAAGCTGCTTGTACTTAACAAGCTTCTCCATCTCCGCCCGTGCCTCCTCGTGATACCTCTGGAACTCGCTCTTCCAATACTGGCCGGACTGCGACCGTGGATCGTTCAGGTCCACGGTGCCTTCTGCGTCTCGCTCGAGCTCGTCTACCATCTCCCACACGTCGTCTGCATCCTCGTCGTTTGCCTCCTCCGGGTGGCAGTCGAGCTTCCGAGCGTCGTCCTCGGTGGGTTGGCTGACGCCCCGCCGCTTGCGCGAGTTCTCCAAGGCCTCTTGTAGCTTCGTCTTCTGTCGGATGCGGGTGGCTCCGTCGCCGGGTCCCGGCAGCACGGGGTTCGTGGCCTTCAGGTCGTGGTCAAATGTGACGCGTTTCCTCCGCGTGGTGGCGGTGCCGGGAGTCAAGAGGATGCCCTGAGGCTTGGAAGGGGAGTTGTGTGTCGTTCTGTCGGGTATGGCAGGCTTGGACGTGGCCTTTTCAGGCTCCGTAGCAGCTACCTTGGTTTCCTTCTCGGGGGGCTCCCTGGGAGAGGGCGCTGGGGTGCCGAAGAGGGCGCGCTTGAAAGCTCGTGCAGCGAAGACAGGGGCAGGAGTGTCTGGCTGGTCGATGAAGGTGTCATCTGGGAAGGAGTCTTTTGTGAGTAGCCAGGCTCAGCCTCCTTGAAATGCGCAAGCGAAAAGTTCAAGTACCTGGGTCAGGCGTTGGAGGCGCGTTCGACGACGCGTTTCCGGCCACCTTGTTCAATGCCCACCCAAGCATTGCGATTTGCGTTGTACGTAATGAGTGTAATTAGGTATTTTCCAACTTCCGGGATTTAATCATGAGCTGCACGCATATCATGGGCTGAAAGGATGTTGGACATGCACTGTATTTTGGGGGCGTTTTCTAGAGTTGCGAGGTTATTCACATTTCACAAGGTTGTTTACATTTCGCACTGATGACGGAATCCGTGTGGATCCAAGCCAGCCCAGCCAAAGTGGTTGGGGATGTATTGGATCCGGGATGTGCTGAAGCCGATTGCAACACTAAACACAAACTGCTGCAATCTTTATATATAATCAATACACACTAATTTTAGTTTTTTGAATAATTCTTCTTCATGTAAAACGTTTCAATAGCTTCAAAAACCATTCGTGCTGGTAGGTACTTAAATAGCTACTATATCGATTCGAATTGTAATGAAAGTAATAAAATTATGGTAAAAATAAATAAATAATGGTATTATTGGTAGGCCATTATCGTTGCAACGTAGTCGGTTCGAATCTCTGGTCGAAGTAACTGGTATTGCATTGAAAGTGGTGATGTTGTTACTTCTAAGTTTGGTAGACCGTTAGCCGGTCTATATACTAATTTGTATAACCAATTGTTTGGCCCGTGCCCTAGTCTGAAGTGGGCACCTACTACATTAGACTTGCAGTCAATCCCACAAACTACAGTCAATTTTCATTCAGTAAAATCAACCAACTGTAAGTATAGTTCACTAGACTGTACTGCAATTAACCGCTATTCCAACAGATATTCTATTAACCATAAGGATTTGTAACCAATACCTACTTTTTTCTCTATAAAATAAATTTAGTACGTACATATTACATCAATAAATAATTCTTCTCTCCGTTCATTGTATGGTTATATAATTATAATAATTACAAATAAGTTATAAAATAATGATATAAATAAAAATCTAACGGTAGGATAATTATACTACTTGAAATTAACATAAGAAAATTCATATAAAACAAAATACAATACTAAACATTCGTTACAAACGGAAATCAACGGTTTTATGTACCATATTAAAATGATTCATACTATAGATGATTATACAATATATAAACTGATATAATTTATAATATAATTAAATATGTTTTATATATAATAATTGTGTTGGTAGGCTTTAGATGTTTCAACGTTGTCGATTCGATTGGTCGAAGTAACAGTAGTATTGCATGGTCAGATGGTGGATGTATTGTTCTAGGTTTGGCAGACCGCTAGCTGGTTTGTACTGTAATTTGTATGGCCAAGTGCTTGGCCTGTACCCTAGAGTGAAGTGTAGTATACTGTATTCGACTTACACCTAATGCGGTAAGTCTGCACAACGTAATACATTTAACTTGCAGTTTAGTATAGTCAACTTTACTTATAGTAAAGTCGACCTACTATTCTGTATGTAATACTATTTCAATACTGGCGGCTTTTTAGTTTGTACGCGTATGTTAGTATAAATAACTAATATTTTCCGGTTAGCGCTAAACAGTGGCCTTATACCCCCTGTCAATTTCAATTAACTTCTATATTGTATTACACCCAATTACATGCAAATTGACCCCATTTAGCCTTAATTACTCCACCGCTCCGAGGTTCGAGTTTATCAACTCCCACAAAGAAAATTTCCGCCACGACCTTTCGCAAGCCTTTACTTTAACTATGTCACTTGAATAAATTACCATGGTTATCTTTACTCCCCTGGCAGTTTTCCAATTTGCTATTACGTAATTTGGGCTTTCCAGATGACCGGTTAACGTAGCTCTCAATATGTATAGTTAGCTTGTTACTATCTATAAACTTTTCTAAGACTTTGTTTAATGTAGCCTTCATTATGGCATTTGTAAGATTATCTTTGCTATCGATCTATCAAAACTCTTTAATTTCCCTCCCTTCGTAGGTTTCGCGAAATACTATTACGTCGATTATTAAACGTTTTTCACTGGTAGTTCCGAGCTTTAAAAGGAATTCAAAAAAGCTCTTTGAATCGGTATAAATTACCACCGGGATAAAGGGTATTTTTAACTGCCTGGTAATAAAGTTAAGGGTTTCCTATATTGCTATACCTACGTTAAAGCTCACCATCATTACGTAGACTTCTGAAGCTAATGCGCTTCGTGTAATTTTCTTACATTTAATAGAAATTCAGTAAATTAAATTACCGATAATATTAAACTGGTTTTCTTACTTATCTTTGTTAATGAAGGTTATTAAAAAGTCGATTTGTAAAGATGAGTCAGTGTTATTTGTAAAAAACCCGTTCGTAAAGATTATTAGCTTGGCTTTTAAAAGGTCGATTAATATCAAATTGATTTTACGGTTCAGGTTTTGTATTTGTTACTTTAACCTTTTATTTAGTCGATTAAAGTCTTTATCCGTTAGTATTTATATTTGTATCGTAATAAATAAATCGTATAAGGCTTTCGGTTAACATAACATGGTAATATAACTACTCTGTATACGTTATTCCAAATACTGTTAAGCCCTAGCCTTATTAGTTTTATCGATTATAGAAAAAATAACGCCCTAACTTTTTTGGAGAAAATTTAGGCCGGTATTAACACTAAGTATACGGATTAACTATTTATTAAAGTTAATTTGATTTTTTTTTCATTAACGTCGTTACCGGCTTACAATTCCAAAACTTAAAACCCTCAATCGCTTACTGTTTTAATATTATAAAGCTAACTATTCCAACGAAAAAGGTATCGTTAATTTATATACTTACTATATCGAAGCTTCTCTTTTACGTTACTAATAACTATAATTTGTATATTAAAGACTTTATCGCCAATCTAGAGTTCAAGTACGATTAGTAGGTTAAAACCAGTAAACGTTTACTTTAGCTAATTTATACAGTGGTTTAATACATCGTATTAACATTTTTAATAAATAAATAACACGAAGTTCCTATAGCAGTTCCAATAGTATAATCCACTATAAATCCGTTATTAACTATATATAGGTTTACGTAATATCACAGCTATTAAGTGTAAACTTGCCTTTAATTTTTACCAGCAAACTTGTTGCCATAGTAATTATTAAACGTTAGCTGATTTTCTAAATCGTTAGCGACTACATAAGGATCCAGTCCTTACCTTTATCGCCGTATCCTTAAGCGATTAGCCGTAACTTTTTATACAGTCGCCCCGTAATTTTACCTTAACCTCATAAATAATCTTCGACCTAAAAATCGTAATATTTGGGTTTTAAATGTTAAAGTTAATCTTCGATATAAATTATATTACGCTTCGAGTTAGTAAACCGTCGATTTCGACTTTATCGTTTTCCTTCAAAGGTTTGCCGAAAATCTTAATAATTCTTTATACTCTAAGTTTCATTACCAAATTTTCGTTATCCTTTTTTTCCCTATTTACCTACATAGTATTATAAATTCGGTTTGGTGTATATTCCTTCTCTTTAATATTCCTCTTTTTCGAGGGCCATCTGTATCGGCAACGTTTATTAGTTTGTTGATAACGAGTAGGGAAGGTTCGTATTAACTCGGTTATTTAACTTAAGGGTGTTTATCGTTAATAACCCTAATATAAAGTTTAACCTAAATAATTCGAAAAGATATAGTATCATTAACAGTTTTAATAACCATTTTAAAATTTACGATACTTAATATCTTATACGGCTCTTCTTATTTGCTCGGCTCCCACCATACGAGGATTTCACTTTATAATAACAAAGTAAATACGTCGATTATTATAAGCCTATTTTTGGTGTTAAGGGCGTTATTAATTTGGCGGCGTGTCGATTCCCTTTATAATTCCTTTAAAGTTTTGTTATAAGCCGTAACACATTTTTAAGTACTTATTAAAGGCGGAGATTCATTCGTCAGACTTAGGTACGCTTTACAGACCAGCAACGTTGATACCAGGCCATTAAGGCCCACAATATCATTTAAACCCTTTACTGACATTTATAAGCGTGCCTTCGAATCCGTAAAACTTTCAATTTCCAACGTAAGGATACTATACGCTTAGAGAAGTAGGGAGTATACCCTTTTAACCTTTTTAATACTTTAGTAAGCTTTTAAAAGTACATGTTTATATTAGATACCCATTATTTTAATATTTTCCTAAAACTTCGCCGCCGTAAAGTTAATACCGGCATTGTGGACGACGACTTTAGGTGGACCCATATACGTGTTAATTTACAGTATCCTTAACGTTTTCTACGTATTCTTTACCGAAAGTGACTTTAGAAATTTAGCTTTGTAAAAAGATGTTACAAAGTTAACAACGTAAAAAACAGACTTATTATCTAAGTAAAATACATTGATAAAAATCTTATAGTTAAAGTCCTTATTATCTTTTAGTGTAAACCTAAATTTCCGGGGGGTTAGGTATACGTTTGGCAGTGGTAATAAAGCCTTTTTAATATCTTTTAGGGCAAAGTATTCCATATCGTTATGCCTTACGGACTTTAGGATTTTATATAGCTTATTAATAACTGGGTAGTTAAAATGTCGATGTAATTAATGTATCTTCGGGTTCATTAAGTTTAATACTATTATTTTCGGGCCTTAAAGATAAAACCATAAATGCCCCCATTTAAAAGCGAGTAAAAACATTTAGCTATTTTTAACCAGCTTATTTACGTTAATGTCCACATTAAAGCCGAGGGTCTTTATATCCTTTAAATAATTTAAATAAAGTAAAAAAGGGGCAAGAGATTTAAAGATGTAAAACGTAATCGCTTTTACAACGGTTTAAATTACCGTTATTCCTAGTAACAATAATTGTTAGCCTAGGCTAAAGCTAACTTTGGCTTTACCAACATTATAACGATTAATTTCAATGGTTGTAGTGCTTTCCCTTCTTAACATTATATATTATGAATAATCTCTTGTTAAGTACCCTACCGCCTTAGTGTTTGGTATAATAACTTGGAACGTATGATCCTTGTAACGAATGCGAAGGTTAAAGGTATATGATAGGTTAGAGATATAGTTAGAGTAAAGAGAAAGGTTTTTATTACCTAAATGGTATAAGAAGTTATGGTCGGCTAATTATTAGTTTATCGTATTAAAAGTAATATCTTAGTATTATTTAATCTTCTCAGGAGTGTTAGTAACGTCAATTGATTTATCATCTTTAAAATTTATAATCTTATTTAAATAATTTTGTTTTGTAATAGTAGAGTATTAAACGTGGTATGCTACTTTCCTGTTATTATGTTCGGTAAACGGGTAACAAGTTAACCAATAGCCGGTTTTATTATAGATATAATATCTTTTACCACTATCACGACGATAGTATTTACGGTTGATGGGTACACTTAAATTTTATTAGCGTTAATGTAGATATTTCCTTTAATTTGGGGTCTGGATTAATAGGTTTAACTTTAAACGTTGTAAGCATCTGTACTTATGATCGATGTAATTAATTACTGTAAAGTCGTTTTTATCCACGTTAATAAAGTTGTTGGCTTAGGAATATATACCGAGCGAATTTGGTATACGTATTATCATAGTAGTAAACAAGGAACGTAATTGGTTGAAAAATCCTTTATAAGTGACATTTAGGCGTTATAGGGCGTATTCAAACTTACTAATACTCGTAATAACTATCCGTACATATTTACGAAATGAGGTTTTACTAGAGTAAGTTTTCCTCATTACCTTTTAATATATTATTAATTTGTAAAATATTGAATTAAAATATTTATTAATAATTAATTTTCTTTTCTATTTGCTATTATTGTAATTCACCGCGTAGTGACCTAGTTTGTATAGTATTACGTAAGATGGATGTCGTATTCGAAATAGTCTTTCGTGTTATCGTAAATCTCGCGAAACGTAGTAATATTCGTTAGGAAATTTAAATAATAGTCTTTAGCATAATTTGTTAGGATTCCAGAAAATAGTAAATAAAAACTAAAAGGTGGGACCTTTAGCCATTTGTAAATATTCAAAAAAGCATTATCTTGGTGTTAAAAAGGTTATAAAGCTTTCCGTTATACTTTTTTATTTTATCCTAAATTTTAGAGAAGTCCGTTATCAGCTTATAATTAATATTAACCATATTAATAGGTTTTGGAGAAAGGTCGCGATAGTTATCTCAAACTTAATTAGTATTTTCTGGTGGTTTAAGTTTTAAAGGTTTTAAAATACAATATTAAGGGTAATTGCTAGTCGCTTAACCAAATAGGTAAAGTCCTATAATAGGATTTGTAATTTACTTTCGTACGTAGGTAAATCTGAAGGGAAATGGTATTTAAAGTGCTTGGCGATTGTAGTGCTAAGGGTCGATAAGACTTTGTAGGTTTTAAGAGGTTTAACAATTTTGCTTAATTAATTGGTATAAAGAACCGACGTTAATACCTTTAGTCGCATTGGTAGTCTTCGCTTCACATGCTCTTCCGCCGCTAAATGCGTACTCCGCATTATTACGTAAAGGTATTAAGGTACCGAATAGATTAAAGGGTTCGTCATCCGCGCGTAAAAAGGCTTAATTTGGCTAGTGGTGAAGGGAAAATCCTTTAAATCGCGTATAAGGGTGGTAAGGTTTTTCAATAGCTTTCCACTTTAATCATGGGTTATAATGGTATTCGTTAAGTTAGGCAAGGTTAAAAAAGGCTTAGGCTAACTTTATAACACCTTATACTTAAATAAAGATCTCCTGTTCCTTTAGTTTGGATTTAAATTTTAATTTAACCCCTTTTTAAATTACTTTTTATATATCAATTATCCAGTCGTTGAAAATCTCGTGGTATCTGTTAAAAGTACAATCAAAGTCGTAGTTGGTATTATGCTTAATGATAAAACATCCGACGAAGTTGGTGGAATGTTTTTCAGTAAATTCTTTGTTAATATCTAACGCCAAAAGGTTATTGTCATAAAACTTGGTAAAAGCGTATCCGAAGACTTTAATTTCTTTTTTCAGAGCGAGGTCGGTAATTACTTCAAGGTGATCGCTGATGGAAGACATTTTGATAGGCGTATAAGGCGAAAAACTTGGTGATCCTAAGTATAAAGAACTTAGTATTTTTGGCGTGGAGTTGCATAGGGATTTAGCGACTTGGCGACTTAGTGATTTTATCTTAAGATAACGAACTTTACGATTAAAGTAATGTAGGGAGTGAAAAAAGGTAAATTAGGGCAAAGGTTTGGTGTATAGGGGTAAGGGCGAAGGTCAGTGGTAGTGGTTAAAGTCGAAGGTTATTTGTTGTAGTTATTTTTCGTAAGAACTTAGTCGTTTTTCTTATAGTAGTAACACCTGTAGTAATACTAACCTAGCCGTTTGCTAACTTACCGAATTAAGATTTTTAATGGTTAATCTTAACGTTTTTTTTAAAAAAGGATTACTAAAGATTTCTTGGTGTTTTCAAGTAGAGATACCGTCGCCTATTTCCAGGTTTCCATTAAGGACTAACGTAACCCAAGAATTCTTCTTTGTTTTCCTATCGTTAAGAACTGACGTAATATTAATAAATTCCCTTTATAAGAATCTTTCTTTTACTCTAGCAGCCATAGCCACAGAGTATAACAACTGGAAAGGAGCTTCTTTTTCTTCTACTTAGCTTATCTGTGCTTAACCTAGCAGGCAAACACTGATCAGTTTTGGTAGGCCTTAGACGTTGCAACGTTGTCGATTCGATTGGTCGAAGTAATAGTATTATTGCGTGGTCAGATGGTGAATGTATTGTTCTAGGTTTAGTAGACTACTAGCTAGTCTATACTGTAATTTGTATAGCCAAGTGCTTGGCCCGTACCCTAGAGTTAAGTGTAACATACTACACTCGACTTACATCCAATGCGGTAAGTTTCCACATAAAGCAATACACTTGTAGTACGGTCAACTTTACTGTAAGTAAAGTTGATTTACTGCACTGCATGCAATACTATTCCAACAAGTACGTTCTTTACCAAGTTATAAAGTATATCTTCCTCACCATCACGGGCTTTCAACCAAGATATATGTGTTTTACAGGTCCTTTACTCTTTTAGGACCGCCGTTAAATCCCTAATACGAGTAAGCGTCAAGCGGTGACTAAAATAGCCGTGTAATATAGCCTGGCTAAGGCTACAGTTTTTACACCCGTATATTACGGGTCTTTAAATTTTAGGGTTACCTTAAGGCCTTAATCACAAGGCTAACTTAAGGTTCGATTTCTGGCTTTTATTTTTGTTTTTATGCTTTTCTTTTCTTTCAATAAAGGCTATAACATTGTACTTTTCTTTATAAATATATTTAGTTAAAATTTCTATTCGATATACCAAGTGATGCCTAACCTCTTTTAGGTGGCACGTGAACAAACTTATTCAAATATAGTTTATATTTGTAATATCGTTAAGTTCATAGCATATAGTCAAGACTAATATGGTTGATTATAAGACTCTAACAGTATTTAACACATACGTAGAACACATCGCCAGAAAATTAGCTATAATTGTACAAGATTAGGTTTTCAACCTTATGTATTTATTTAGTTAAAGACATAACTTTCAATAGTTTATTCCATGGAGTGTACGGTAGAATTTGGAAGCAATAGGAATTTTAGAATAGGGTGGTTGTTGTAGGTAGGAATACTTGAGTTGCGAGTTTTTCTACTGGTATATGTATGTATTTCACATTAGCAAGGGTCACACTATACTAGCTATATAGTGGGCACTGCCCGATGATAGTAAATACAAAAAAAAAACGTATTTAATATAGCGACATTTGTAGGGGAAAAAGTTATTTATAGGTTGTAGAGTCTTTTTAAATCCTTCGACCGGTATTAAAGAAGATGCTAGTGGGTAGGATAGTTACATCTGTCCAAGTTTGGAAGGAAAAAGCTAATTATCTTGCTTATAATAGGCTTTCGTGTAAAGCTGTTTTTGCTTTAACTTGCCTACTAAAATTGAATGTGTTAAGGAGATTGAGGGAAAAGATATTGCTGGTTTTTGCGGGGGACTTAGAAATATTTCTCCTAGTATTAAAGGGTACCTAAAGGTATTTACTTAATTTATTGGCAAATTTAGGGGCTTACAGCGGGTAGTTTAATTAATTATTTATGGTTAGTAACATGAACTTGTTAAGAGTTTTATGTAAAAGAGTATGAGGAACTTATATGAGTTTGGGCGTGACTTTAGGAACGCGTTTAAGGTTTTTGAGGAATCCTGTTGCTAGTAATTCCTTTACCTTTGTCTTTTTCTACCTATTAAGGGTTTTTATCGATAGCGTATATATAAAGTATTTTGGCGAGGTTACCTCCTTCCTTACCGAGTTTTCATAGTAGTGTAATGTTTTGTTTACATAGTTTACCTCTTAGTTTAAGCTTTATTGATTTCTCTGTTTTCCCCCACATTCTTAGGCTTTATTACCTAAAAAACTCGACGTAATTTTGAAGGGCTTTCATACTAGTAACCTGGTCATTGTAATTAACATCGTGAAGTAAATGTCCAACATAGTTAGTTAGGTACTTGAAGGTAAAGTCTTTGTTAGTATCCGTATAACAGAAATTGTTATTGAAGTATTTAACAAATGTGGGCTCAAGGCTATTAATTTCTTTCCTTTTAACACGGTATTTAACGATATCAATCTTGGAGTTTTCGATTTTTATATTAACAATTAAAGTGAAGTAATATAAAGGTAAAAATTCGATATAAAAAGGTAGATCAGAGGTCATTTATTATAATTAAAGGGTTGTAGGACTTAGTCGTTCTACGATTTGCAATATTTGTACCTTTAATAGCAGTAATTTCGATTGAATTAGCTATTTTTCAACTTTATGACTTGATGATTTTTAAGACTTTTAGGCGGTTAATCTCACCGCTTTTTTTAAAGTCTATTCCACTAAATACTTTTTAGTGTTTTCGGTATTAACAATGCCATCGCCTCTATCCAATTACCTGTAAACAGCAGAAGCATTTGGAAAGTTTTCCTCCTTTCTACCTATAAACAATGGATACAGTAGAAGGGGACCCTTCACAAAAATCTTCTATTTACCTTGCAATTGCACAAAACGTAACCATAAAGTAAATTCTTCTTTTACCTAACTTATCTTTATTTAACCTAATAAGCACTTATTAGTGTTTGTAGGCCTTTATCGTTGCAACGTAGCCGATTCGAATCACTGTGATCGAAGTAACTGGTGTTGTATTGAAATTGGTTGATGAGTTGTAAGTTCCAAGTTTGGCAGACTACTAGCCGGTCTACACACTAATTTGTATGATCAAATATATTGGCCTGTTATCCACTTTTAAGTGGGTATCTACTGCACTAGACTTGCAGTCAGTACAATCAACTAACCGTAGGTATAGTTGATTTGACTATACTGCATTTGACATATATTCCAACGGAGTTACCATTTTTAAGAATTGCGTTAATACAAAAATTAACTATGAAGATTGCATATAAGATTAGTTCATTATAGAATTGAAAACTAATAAAGTCTATGTGAATAACCTTCCCAAAACCATATAGAAACACTTAAATATATTATTCAATAGGTTCCATAAATTTCCAATGGTTTCGAAACTGATATATATAAAACACTGTTCTTTAATAAGTATTTAATATATGTTAACAAAAGTAACACGAATTTCAGTGTAATTTTATTCCGCTTTCAAATGAAAATGAAAATGTATTGTATAACTTGTGAAATATTTTCAAAATTATTGCCTACCTGAACCCTTATCTAACGTGAATATATAACATTGAATTCGAATTATTATGTAATATATATATTGTTAGGTCTTTATAATTACAATATAGTAGATTCGAATCTCTTGTTGAAGTAACTGGTATTACATTTAAAGTAGTAATGTATTACTTCTTAGTTTGGAAGACTGATATACGGTCTACATACTAATTCGTATGGTTAATTGCTTAGCCTATGTACTGATTAGAAATAAATACCTATTTTTCTTGACTTAAAGGTAACCTCACATACAATGAAGTCAATCTATAGTTGATATAAACAACTTACTTTAAATATAATTAAATTTAATGTGTTATAATTAACTGTTATTATAATACTAGCGACTTTTTATTTTGTACGCGTACGCCAATATGGCTAACTACTAATTTGTGGTAATTCCTGAAGTCATTTCCAACTCAGTCGGCCTTCTCTCTCAATTTCAACCCTTTTTTCACTCAAATTGACTTTAATTACAGTTTATAACCCCGTATTTCCAGGTGTATAATTTTTCAACTTCTATACACAAGTGTTTCACTATAAATTTACACACGTTACAAACTTATACATTATTGATTATGTACTTGTTATTGGTAGCTTTAGGTATGCTTTTCTTATATACTACTGCTGTTATCACTGCACTGGTAATTTTTTAGTTTGCTAAGGTATTCTTATTTCTTTATGTTATATGATGGGCGATCTACGTAACCTTCAATTCTTACAGTCAGCCTATCACTATCTATAAACCTTTTCAGTGAATTATTGAATATAAACTTAGTTATAGCGTTAAAGTGTTTGTTTTTATAGTTAATTTATTTGAATTTGTTAATCAGCTGAGTTTTGTATACCTTTTTCAAATCTATTGAATTTATTATTAAACTAATTTTATTAGTTGTACACCTCTTGGAAAAATACTCCAAAAAGATATAGGAATCAATAAATACGACTATAAGTATCAAAAATATCTAATGTTTTAGTGATAATCTGTATTGTGTTGTCGGTTACTATACTAATATTAAAGCATATTATTATGTCGTAAATCTCCAATATTAACACGTTTCGTGTTATACTTAATATATGACGAATATCAAATATACTAGTTTGCTGGTAATGGTCAATTACCCATCAGATCTTTTTTTCGTTGTCGAGTATTATAAGGAATCCAATTTGAAGTATAAAATTGATATTATTCGTAAAAAAAGCTATTTGTAAAAATCATCAACTTAATAGTTACTAAGTTTACCGGTATTATATAAATACTTTTATCCAAATTATAAAGTTATTATTCAATGTATTTATTTCACTTGTTGAAGTCTTTATCCCATAATTTTCGAATTTGTACCATAAGAGAAAGGTTGTAAGATACCTTAGGTTGATATAACGTAATGATATAAACCGTTTAATCCCATTATTCAAGGTATTATTGTAGTTTTGATTCGTTGCGTTTGCTTATTTTCGGAAAATTCGTAGTTTACTTCGTTTAATATAAACTATGTTATTAGGGTTTTGGATGTTATAAATTTGTCTTTTCGATTGGTCGAAGTAACAGGAGTATTGCGTAGTAAAATAGTGGGTGTATTATTCTAGGTTTGGCAGATCGCTAGTCGGTCTACACAGTAATTTGTATGAATAATTGTTTGGCCCGTAGCTTAGTGTAAAGTAGTCGTATACTTTACTTATCTTACGGCCAACAAAATAGGTCATCATAAAACAATACACTCAACTTATAGTCAGTATAGTTAACTTTACTGTAAGTAAAGTTGACATACTACACTGCAGTCAGTACTATTCCAACACTAGTGGCTTTTCATTTTGTACACGTACGCCAGTGTGGTAAACTAATCTTTTTTGGTAACAACCAAATTATGTCCTCGTTAACTGGTCAAACCCCTGTTAATTTCAGTTAACTTTTATACGAAATTGAACCCATTTATATTTAAAGTAACCCTATTCCCCTTATTTCCCCACGGCTCCGATGTCTAACTTTATTAATTTCCACAAAATGTTCTGCTATTAAAACTTGTATAAACTTCCTAATTTAACCGTACCAATCAAAAAAGTTGCCATCATTGGTTTCCTAGCAGCTTTCAGTTCGCTAACACATTTCTAGCCTCCATCACGTGATCTGAACTTACTAGGTGGCCTATTAATATAGTTTTCGATACATGTAGTCAACTTATTACTATCCACAAACCTGTTAAGAGCTTTATTCAACGATGCCTTCGTCATAGCATTAATAAGATTATCTTTCACATTAATCTATCCTAAATCCTCGAATTTTCTACCTTTATATGTTCCTCGGAGTGTTATCACGTTAATTATTAGGTGTTTTTCACTAGTGGTTCCCAGATTGAAAAGGTATTCGAATAGGCTTTTTGAATCGGTATTAATTACTACTAGGATAAAAGAAATTTTCAGTTACCTGGTAATAATATTAAAGGTTTTCCACAGTATCATACTTACATTAAAATCAGTTATTATGTCGTAAACTTTTAAAACCAGCATGTTTCGTATATTACTTTTATATTTTACAAGGTTTAATAGATTAAGTTGCCATTAATATTTAATTGGTCCTCCTACTTATCTTTATTAACAATGATTATTGAAAAGTTGATATATAAAGATAAATCGATATTCTTTCTAAAGGATCTATTCGTAAAAATTATTAATTTAGCCTCCGATAAGTTGATCGGGACCATATCAATCTCTCGGTATAAATTCCACATTTATCACTTAAGCCTTTTTTTCAACTATTTCAAGTCTTTACCTGTCGGGTTTTATGTTTGTACCGCGATAAATAAGTTGTATAAATCTCTTGGTTAGTATAAAGCGGCGATATAACTACCACGGACGCGTTATTCCAAGTACCGTTAAACGTTAACTATGTTAGTTTTATCAATTATAGTTAAATTCGCGTCAGCCTTTTTAACGAAATTCGAAGCCGTTATTAACACTAAGTATACAAATTAACTATATATTGAAGCCAAGTTGATTATCCTCCGCTAACATTATAACCAGCTTATAAATCCAAAACTTAAAATCTTCAATAACCTGTTATTCCATTACTATAAAGTCAGCTGTTCCAACGAAAAGGGTATTGTTAGTTCATATACCTATAAAACTGTATTCCTTTTCTTATACGACTGGCAGGTACGGGTCGTATATCAAGGACTTTATATCTATCCTTAACTTAAAGTAAAATTAATAGGTTAAAAATTAATAAATATATACTTAGCCTAATCCATATAATAAGTTAATATATTATATTACCGTTTCCAGAAAGTAAATGGCACGTGATTTTCATGGTAAATTTAACAAGACGATGTATTATAGGTTGGTTATTAATTACGTATGTATTTATATTATATCTTGGCTATTAAGTATAAACTTACCTTCAATTTTACTTAGGAAACTTACTGCCAAAGCAACTATCAAGCTTAAAATAATCTTTTAAATCGTTATCAACTGCGAAAGGATTCATTCTTTGCTTTTATTACTGTATCCCTAAACGATTAAGCG
Source organism: Anisogramma anomala (assembly GCA_038502455.1). Lineage (NCBI taxonomy): Eukaryota > Fungi > Ascomycota > Sordariomycetes > Diaporthales > Gnomoniaceae > Anisogramma > Anisogramma anomala. Next base: position 5,169,598 of record JASMMZ010000010.1, on the reverse strand, counting down.
TAACTTTTCGTATAGCTACCCCTTAGTCTTATTTTTAACCTTGTATATAATCTTAAACTTAAAGATCGTAATATTTGGGTTTCAAAGATTGAAGTCGACTTTCGATAAGAATTATAAAACTTTTCGAATTTATAAGCTATTAATATCGACCTTATCGTTTTCCTTAAAAGGTTTGCCGAAGGTTTTGATAATACCTTATACTCGAAGTTTTAATGCTAAGTTTTCTTTATATTTCTCTTTCCTTTTTACTTAAATGATATTGTAAATACGATCCGATATATATTTCTCCTCTTTAACATTTCTCTTCTTCGAAGGTCATCCGCGTAAGCGGCGTTTTATCAACTTATTGATAATAAGTGGAAGAAAATCGTATTAACTCAGTTATTCAGTTTGGAGGTCTTTATTATTAGTCGCTTTAATATAAGGCTTAACCTAGATAATACGAAAGGTTATAAAACCTTTAAAAATTTAACAACTACTTTGAAATTGGCGATACGTAAGGTTTTATATAGGCCTTTCCATTTACCCAGATCCTGCTATACGAAGACTTTACTTTACAACGGCAAAGTAAGTACATCGATTATCGTAAAGCTGTTCTTGTTGTTAAGAGCTTCGGTAACCTGACGCCGTATCGATTCCTTCTGTAATTCCTTTAGTGCTTTGCTATAGTCCACAGTTCTCTTCTAGGTGTTTACTAATAATGAATATTTACTCGTTAGGCGTAGATACGCTTCAAAAACTAGTGGCGTCGGTGCTAAGCCGTTAAAGCCTACAGTATCGTCTTTAGTACTTTGCTGTAGTTCATATTTCTTTTATAGGTATTTACTAATAATAGAAATTTACTCGTTAGGCGTGGATACGCTTTAAAAACTAGTAGTGTTGGTACTAAGCCGTTAAAGCCTACAGTATCGTTCAGGTATTTTACCGTTATTTGATGGTGCGTCTTTTAATCCATAAAGCTTTTAATGATCAACGTAAGGATATTATATGCTTGGTGAAGTAGTATGTATACTTTTTTAATCTTTTCAATGTTTTAGTGTGCCTTTATAAGTACCTATTTATACTAAATCCCAATTATTTTAGCATCTTCCTGAAAATTCTCCGCTATAAAGTTGGTGTTAATATCGTAGACGATAACGTTAAGTAAACCCAAGTACGTATTAATCCACAATAACCTTAACGTTTTCCATGTATATTCTGCTAATAAAGACTTTTAAAACTTGATTTCGTAAAAAAAGGTTACGAAGTTTATAATTCAAAAAACAGGCTTATTATCCAAGTAAAATATATTAATAGAAACTTTATCATCAAAGTCATCGTCGTTTTTCAGTATAAACTTAAATTTTCCAATGGTTTAGATATACGTTTGGTAGTGGTAATAAAGCTTTTTAATAGCTTTTAAAGCAAAGAATTCCATATTTTTATGCTTTACAGACTTTAGGATTTTGTATAACCTATTAATATCTATATAATTAAAGCGTCGGTAGAGTAAACATATTTTTAACTCCGTTAAGTTTAACTTCGTTGACTTTAAAGTTTGAAAATGAAAGCATAGATGCCCCTATTCGGAGGCAAGGGAAAACCTTTGGCTATTTTAAACTAACTTATCAACATTAATATGAATGTTAATACCGAGGGTCTTCATATCTTTCAAATAAAGGAAAAAGGGGGTATAGGACTTGAACATATAGAAAGTCATTCATTTAACAACTGTTGAAATTACCGTTATCTTTATTAATAATAGTTGTTCGCTGAGACTAAAGACGACTTTAGCCTTGCCAGCATTATGGCGATTGATTTCGGTAGCCATAATGATTTCCTTTTGTAGTATTACATATTAGAAATAACCTCCTATTAAATATCTTATTGCACCTGTATCTGTTATAATACCTTAAAATGTATGGTTTGAGTAACAATTGCGAAGATTATGAGTATATAAAGGGTCGGAGGCTTAATTATGGTAAAGGTAAGGGTTTTTATCACTTAAACTGTACAGAAAAGCGCGGTAGGCTGGTTATTAAGCCGTATTAAGAGCAGTTTTTTCGTACCACTTAATTTGTTTAAGGGTATCATCGCCATTAATAGCCTCTTTATCTTAAATTCTATGGTGTAGTTCGAATAGTCTTTCCTGGAAACGGTAAGGTATTAAATATAGTATAACACCTGTTCATTGTTACATTTGGTAAAATTGTAACGAGTTAACCAATAGCCGAGCTTACTATCAATTTAATATCTCTTGTTACTATTAAAACGATAGTTTTTACGGTTAGTAAGTCCGCTTAGATCCTACCCTTGTTGGTGTTAGCGTAGCTATAGCCTTTAATCCAGGGTTATTAAACTAGAATTTAAGAGTTAGAAGCGTCTATATCCGTATATATAGTCAACATAATTAATTACCGTACGGTTTTTTTATATTTACATTACGAAAGTCGTTAACTTAGGAGTATATATTAAGTAAGTTTCATGTACCTGCTATTAAAGTTGCAAACAAGTAATGTCACTCATCAAAAAAGCCTTCGTATATAGTATTTAAGCGTTGTAAGGCGTATTTAAACTCGTTAATGCTCGTAACAGCTACCCGTACCTGTTCGAAAAGTATGGCTTCGTTTGTGTGGACCTTCCCCATAACTTATTGGTATAACATAAGCTTATTAAGCATTTGGTTTAATATGTTTATTGGTATTTCCCTCTTTTTATTCTTTTCTATTATTGTAGTCTACCTCGTGGTAGCCCAATCCGTGTAGTATTGCATAAGTTGCTTATTATACTCGAAGTAGCTTTTTATAACATTGTAAATTCACGAAAGTTGGTTTCTTGGGTTAGAAAAGTTAGGTAACAGTTCTTGACACTCCTTATAAGGATTCTGGAAAAAAGTAAGTAAAAACTAAAAATGGGAACCTTTATTTACTTAAAAATATTTAAAAATAGCATTATCTTCTTATTGAAAAGGGTATAAGGTTTCTGTCGTTCCTTTTTACGTTATTCTAAATTTTAACCAAGTCCGTAAAAAGTTCATATTTAATTTTAATTATCTTAACAGATTTTGGGGGAAGGTTGCGATAATCTTCCTAATCGTTATTAGTATTTTATTGTAAATGAAGCTTTAGAACTTCCGAATTGCGGTGTTAAGGGTAGTTGCCAGTTGCCTAACTGGAGGGGTAAAGTATTATAGTAGGGCTTATGGTAGACTCGCGTGTTTATGTAAACCTGCTATAAAAAGGTTTTTAAGGAGCTTGTAGATTCTGATCAAAAGGTTGGGGGCAATAGGGGCTTAAAGGTTTTGAGGGACTTGAAGATTTTGCTTAATTAACTGGTAAAAAATACCAATGTTAATACTTTTTGCCGCATTAGCGATGGCTGATTCTCGTGTTCTGCCGCCGCTAAGTACGTACTCCGCGCTATTACTTGGAGTTGATAGGCTTTCGAACAAATTAACAAGTTTCTTATCATTAACGTGTAAAGAGGCTCAATTTAAATAAGGGTAGAGGAGAGGTCCCCTAAAACGTATGTGTAGGCGTTAAGTTTCATTAATACCCCTTTCCCATCTTCGACCTTATATCAAATTTCTTGGTATTGGTGTAAAGACCACCTTGTTAAGGAAGGTAAGCGGCCTACACTATAAACCCTAATAGTATCTACTTCCGGAAAAAAAAAAAATAGGTTTAGCCATTCTCAACACTATTACTTTACATATACCCTATTCTACTACAACATCACTAATCGACTCTATCATCACTTGAATCTATTTAGGCGACCCTTTTTTGGCTATGGAGATCGTCGTCAGCCCGACGCACTGCTCGTGTAGCGGTGCATCCATAGAACAGCCCTTATAACCAGCGATTCTATCCCTCGCTACTTGTGCTAACGTAGCCCTTCAGACTTGGACTTGCACTACAATATAAGTTTAATTCCTTTTGCGCTTTAAAGTCTTAAAAAAGACCTTTATTATAAGCGCTTGTAATTAACTGCTCCATTTATTTATCTATCTTTAAGCCGTTACTACCTATACTAGCACTCCACCCACTTAGCTAGACTTTCGCTTTCAACTATACTTTAGATACCTTTCTTTAGCTGTCCACAAAAGACTTCTCATGGCACACCACCCGCTTAGTGGTGTACTCTATTTTACGATTCTTTTACACTTTCTAGGCTTACAGTCTATGGTAAAAAGGTAGCTCGAACTGTAAAGTTTATCTTTCTCCTAAGTTGTAAAACATGTCTCCCTTACCTCCACGGGCTCTTAACCAAGAGATATATATTTTACAGGTTCTTTACTTCTTTAGGATGGCCATTAGATACTCGATGCGAATAGGCGTCGAATGGGGACTGAAATAGCCGTATAACACGATCTGTTCAAGTCTACAGTTTTCACGCCCTTATGGGTCTTTAAATTATAGGGTACCTTAAGGCCTCAATTAAAAGGTTGACTTAAGGTTCGATTTCTGGTACTGGTTCAGGTTTCCTTTTTATATTTATATATCTGTTCTTTAAATAAAATTTACGCGCTTGATTTCTATTTACAAGTATATAAGGTCGAAATCTTTTTCCGAAACCTTTAATGTTATCTACCCCTTTCTACGTTACAATTTGACAAACTTATACAAATATAGTCCATATTTGTAGTCTGTAATAAGTTTGTAACACGTAATAATGATAAATACGGCTAATTATTAAACTCTAACGGTATTTAATACACACGTACAACATATTACCCGAAAATTAGCCATAAATATGAAGGATTGGGTTTTTAACCCTATATATTTGTTTAGTTGAAGATATAGCTTTTAAAGGTGTATTTAATGAATTATACGGTATAATTTGAAAATAGCCAGAATTTTCGAATAAATTTGGTTGTTATAGGGTAGAAATACTTGATTTGTGAGCTTTTCCGCAGGTATATGTATGTATCTTTCACATTATCGAGGGTCACACTGTATTAGCTATAGAGTGTGCCCTACCTAGCAATATTAAATCTCCAAAAAATACCCTTTCCCTTATAGCTTAGGTCTTAAAGACATTCTTCAAGCTAGGCCAGGTTAAAAAGAGTTTATGTCAGCTTTGTGACATCCTGTATTGATATATAAACTCCTCGTCGCTTAAATTAAAACTTAAGACTCGATTAAACCACTTTTTAAATTACCTTCTATATGTTAATAATGTTGTTGTTAAAAAGTTACGATACTTACGAAAGGCACAGTTACCACGGTCAAGGTTTTTGTTCCCGTTTTGGTCTATGATATAGCTTTCAAAGAAGTTAACTAAATGTTTTTCCATTAAATTTTTATCGACGTCTAACCCCTCAAGATTTTTATCGTATTACTTTAAAAAAGGGTTGTGAAGGCTTTAATTGTATTTATTCGGTTCTAATTAGGTTTTATCTTAAAGTTTTAGCTTATATAGGACTCAGTGGTTTAGGGTGAAGTAAACTTGGCGATTTGGAAGCATAGGGGCTTAGTATTTTAGCGTAAAGTCGCATGAAAACTTGATAGCATTTTCGGCTCGATTTGATATTTTCGTTCGGAATAGTGGTTTAAACGATTAAATTAGCGTAAAGATAATAAAAAAAAAGTAAAGTAAATCGAAAGGCTTAATATTTGGGTAAAAGTTTGTGTAAAGGGTAAAATAGGAGGTCGTTCATTAGTAGTAAAGGTCGAAGGTTAAAAGTTATAGGCCGTGTGACTTGATCGTTTCTATAGTGATTGTACCCGTAGTAGTACTAACTTAGTAATTTGTCAACTTATCGTTTAAAACTTTTAGTGGTTAATCTTAACGCTTTTTAAAAAGTATTCGTAAATATTTATTAATGTTTTTAATAGCGATACCGTCGCTTACTTCCAAATTACCGTTTTTGACTGGCGTAACTCAAAAATCTTCTCTGTTTTCATACTGTTGTAGACTAACGCAATACTAATAAAGGGCCTTCGTAAAAGCCTTTACTCTACTTTAGCTGCCGTTGTTAACGTAAAATGTAACCGGAAAGTAGCTTCTTTTTTTATTTAGATTATCTGTATTTAACTCATGAAGTACTGATCAGTGTTAGTAGAGCTTTAGACGTTTCAACGTTGTCGATTTGATTGTTCGAAGTAACAATGTTATTACGTAGTCAAATAGTGGATGTGTTATTTAAGGTTAGGTAGACCGCTAGCCTGTCTGCACAGTAATTTGTATAGTCAATTGTTTAGCCTATACTCTAGTATGAAGTAGGCGAATACTGTATTTGACTTGCAGCCAATACAATAAGCCCACACAAAACAATACACTCAATTTAAAGTTAGTATAGTCAACTTTACTGTAAGTAAATTTGACCTACTGCACTGCATGTATTACTATTCTAACTGTAAGAATAGTATATTTATTATTGATGGTCTGTTTTCGATGTTCAGGGTATCGTTCATCTGACGGCGTACCGATTTATTTTTCAATTCATTCAAGACTTTATCATATATTATATTTTACTTTTAAATATTGAATAATAATATTGATTCAATATTTAAATGTAGGTAAGCTTTAAATCACAATAAAGTTAGTATATAATGGTTAAGGCTAATAATATTGTTAATATTCTTTATAATCATTTAAAGTCATGTTTTATAATTTGTGAAGCCTTAAATTTCCAGGGTAAACATATTGTATGCTTTTTACAAAAATACGTGGGTTTTTTAAACCTTACAAATACCATAATATACCTTAATGGAAATCTTTTTGTATTAAATATAAATTAATTTAACATGAAGTTAGAATTTTAATATACTTTTAGATATTATTATATATCAATATAGTTATAATATTTAGGTGGCAGTGTATCACGCTACAAGGTATACTCCTGCAGCGTGTAAGATAACGTGTCACGCTGTAAATTGCACTTTCAGAGTACATCATGCGTGGCGCGGTCTAGAAGAGGCGTTTCAGAGTGGTACGCTCTGGATGAGAGCTTATAAGCTCTCACCTGAGGCGTGCACTCTCTAGATGCTTCGTAACCTATCTATATTTTACTACAATAATACTAATCTTATGATTACTCTCCTACTATTTTTACTTCACGTGAAATAAGCAGAAACCTTACCGACAATGCTAAAATTAATACTAGTATCGTAAATTAGTACGTTTGGGGGTCCCAGGTACGTATTGATTTCAAAATATATAATACCTTCTATATATTTTTCGCGTTAATAGTTTTAAGGAATTTAGCGTCGTAAAAAGCCGTATCGAAGTTGATAACGTAAGATATTATTTTAGCGTCTAGATAAAACACGTTTATGAAAAAATTAAAGTTTAAGTTTAATTTTCCTTTAATATGAAATTAAACCTTAAAGAGATTTAAACGTGTGTTTGTTAATGACGACAAAGCCGTTTAATTTCCTTTAGCGTTAATAAGTTCATATTTTTATAGCCAGCCGCCTTAAAAACTTTATATAAACTGTTAATTGTAGGTTAGTTAAACCGTTTATGTAATTGACCAATTTTTAAATACGTTAGGTTTAATGCCATTGATCTTAGCCTTTAAATTTAGAATCAGAGGTGTCGATATTTCAAATAAGGTGGAAACCTCTGTCCGCCCTTAACCTTAACTAGTTTATTAGTTTCAATATCTACGTTAACGCCAAGGCTTTTCATATTTTTCATGTAAAAGTAGAAAAAGGTCAAGAATTCCGGTATATAGAAAATTATAGGTTCGATAATTATAAAATAGTCGTCGATCCTAATAAAAAGAGTTTTTTTCTAGGGCTAAAGTCAAAATTAGCTTTACTGGCATCCGTATAATCAAATTCTATAGTAGTATTAGTATCCCTTTGTAATGCAAAGTATTATAAATAACCTATTTGTAAATACTATATTGTCCTAGTGTTTTGAATAATAATTTAAAAGACTTACTTTGCGTAACAATAAAAAATAGTTAATAAATGTCTAAGGCTAGGATATTTATCGTTATGATGACAATCGGCTTTTTTACTGGTTAAGTGGTATAAAAAGTATCGTCGGTTAGTAATTATGTTATTTTCGAGCTAATACCAGTATCTTTATAGCAATCGATAATTTGGATTAATTTCCTTCATTTTTAACCTTCTAATCTTTTAAGTTTTTAATATATTTAATGTATTTCCAATCGGAAATAAAGGGGAATTTTATGTAATATATCAACTACTTCTATTTGCGTTCGAAAATCGTATAATGTGTTAATTAGCAATTTAGTTTACTGTAAATTCAATATTTCTTCACATTTAAAAGGAATCTGTGTACTTAACTTAAAGATTTTAACAATAATGAATATCTTTTTCCCTATATGTTTCGGCTATCATGTTTCCAAATGTTCTTTCATCAACCTTATTACTTGAGATAGTTGTATTTACGGTCTATATAATATGCATAGGTTTTTTTTTATCATCGTAATTGAATTTAGGCGTTTGGGGGTATATATTAGTCGAGCTTGGTACTCTTGTTATTAGAATTAGAAGCAAAAACCGTAATTATAAAAAAAACCCTTTATATGAGACGTTAAGACACTATAGGAAGTATTGGAACTTTTTGTAGACCGCAATATTTGAGCGTATTTTTTAGAGTAGTATACCTTTACCAACGTTTACATTCACCATTATATATTGGGAAAATAGTTGTTTATTAAACATCTAGCTAAGGAGGTCTACCTTATTTTACGACTCCCTTTTGTAATTCAATATATAAAACCACTAAATGATATTCTAGTTTATATGGTATTAGATGAGGTCAATATCATATTTAAAATGATTTTTAAAACTATTGTAAAAAATCGAAACCAAGAATAATATGTTATGTACCTAAGGTAATAATCTTTTTCTTAACCGGTAAAGATATTAAAAAAGAACGAGTAAAAACTTGGTAATTTGATTTTTATTTAGCGATTAATATTTAACAACAGGCGTAAATTAGCATGGAGGAGGTTATATGGTTTATCGTTATACTTTTTCTTTCCTTCTCAGATTTTAACGAATATAGTAATTGCCGCGTAATCTATATTTACTATAAGGATATATCGAGGGGGGAAAGTGATGTATTAATCGCAAAACCCTTTTGAATTCCTAGACTGGTACTAGGAAAGATATTAATAGGCAAGATAATTATCTTTGATAGAGTTTAGAGGGGAAAGGTTAGTGATCGTATCTATAATAGGCTTGCACGTAAAGATGCTTTTGATTTGATTAATTTTTTAAAACTAGACGTATTAATAGGCTCAAGGGTAATGTATTTAAGGATTTTCGTGGTGAATTTGGTGATAATTCTTTTGGTATTAATAGACTTGTCGAAGTTTTTACTTATATATTTGGTTGATTTCGAGGCTTGTCATACATTGTTTAATTGATTTTTCAAGGCCAACGATATAAATAAATGTATTCAAGGAACTAATCTTGGTTTGGGTATGACTTTGGGAACGCGTTTAAGGGCGTTGAGGAATACCGTCTCCAGCGATATTTTTATCCTATATGTATTTACGAAGGATTTTTTTTTAATAGCATATTCATAAAATATTTCCGTGAGGTTATCGGTTTTTCTAAATTTTAAAGGTAATGAAATTACTCGTTTTTGTAGGTTAGCTTTTAACTTTATTTTAACTTACCTTTTGGCTTTATTTTGCATATTCAGAGTCTAGTCCTTAAAATTTTTTATGTAGTCGAATAAAGCTTTCAATCTTGAGTTTTAATCGTCGTAAGCAATGTTAAAGATTAAATTCTTGATGCAATTAGTTAGGTGTTTAGGAGTAAAGTCTTCTTTAACTTCTTCAATCTAAAGGTTATTGTTAAAATATTTAATAAAGGTGGTTCCGAGTGTTTGAATTACATTTTTCCTAACGGGTTCGGTAACGGCATTAATTCAACTGTGTTTCGAAGTTATCTTGATAATATTGAAAGGTTGTAAGAGAAAAAAAATGATGTAAAAATATAAAAGAGTGGATTGTAGGTTGTTTACTATTAAATTTGTTGTTTGTTGAAAGTCATAAGATTTGGTCGCTTTTTGATTCAAAATTTACAGTAATAGTACTCGTATTAGTAGTAGTCATAATTATAATAATTTAGCCGCTTGCGAAATTGACGATCCTTAAGACTTTTAAGCGGTTCATTTCATCGTTTTTATTACTGTTTTAATGTGTATGTTTTTGGTGTTTTCGATAGTAGCGATACCGTTGCTACTTTCAAGCACTTGATAACAGTAGACGTATTTGAAAGTCTTCCTTTTTGCATCCTGTAAACAGCAGACGTAATAGCAGGGACCTTCGTAAGAATCTTACATCTACCTTGCATAATTTCAAAGTATAACCATAAAGTAAATTCTTCTTTTATCTAACTTATCTATGTTTAATTTAATAAGAAATGATCAATATTGGTAGACATTTATCTTTTTAGCATAGTTGATTCGAATCTCTATGGTTGAAATAAATGGTGCTACATTGAAAATGGCAATGTGCTACTTCTAAGTTTGACAGACTGCTATCCGGTCTATACTTTAATTTGTATGGTCAACTGCTTTGGCATATACCTTACATTAAAGTGAGCACCTACTTCACTTGACTTGCAGTAAATGCAGTCAAATCCCACAAACTACAGTTAATTTGCAATAAGTACAATCAACTAACTATAAGTATAATTGACTTGACTATACTGTAATTGGCTGCTATTCCAACAGGAACACCTTTTAAACGGTTTTTTATTGTAATAATTTTGGTTGTTAGTTTATAAACTATTTGATAAAGAATATATTAGATAATAAATAGAAATTTCGGAGACAATACCCGTTCAAGTGCTAAACGGAAACTAGTTTTATAGTATATATAATTAGATGTAATTAATTTTGTTTTCTCATGATAAACAATATCGATAAAAATAACTACGACTATTTAATTGAAGTTATCATTTTAAATAGTAACGATAAAAAAATATGTTTATTTTTACTGGTTTTCAAATCGTATTATTTCTCCTTAAAAACGGCCTGAGTAAGACTAACTAGTAAATTTCTCTTAATGAATGAACGGATATAACGATTACTGAGAGTAAATATAATATATTTTAGAAATTGTGATAATTAATACAGGAATATCAATTGGATTATTTCTTATTTTTTCTTACTCAATTTGTATTATTGTTTCTGTATCCGTAAAATATTATTTTTGTGCTTATTATTTTCGGCTTTGAATTATATTACACCCGAGTTTTATTTTTGGTTTTTTTTTTTTATTATAATGTGAGATTTTCTGCCCTTCATAATTGATATTTCTTTGCAAAAGAGTTTCAATACATATAATTATCAAAAAGTTTTATTAGCTTAGCAAAAATTCATTAACCTGAATTACGTATTATAGTACCAAATAAACGATTAATTTCAGATTAACGAAAAACTTGATATAATAAAGTTGTTATAGACTCAAGCTATTGACCATTAAGTCTATAGATTACATGACTTTGCACGTAACGGTATTTGCAGTACCCGGCTCGAGTGTGGTCTGGGCACAGTCCGTAGACGTTATATGCGAGGGCACGTGACGGACCGTGTTTGGATCATACATATAAGTCCTATATTCAAGATCTTTACAGCTTTCTCTGATATTCCTTAATATCTTAATTGCTAACTTTATTTAATGCCTACTTGTTATACCTTCGTAAATCTGATTATAATATGTAATTAAAGTTTATTTTTCTTTTTGCAAAGGATTTTTTCATAATCGATTAATAGATAAGAAATATTAATAATTTTACATAATATTTTCATGTTATTAAGAAAGGTAGATCATTACTTTTACCTAATATTTTACCTTTATAAATACATCATTTACCTTTAGGGATTAATTTATATCGATATATATCGTTTATAAAATACTGTTAACTATATTTTATTTACGTTTAAATAAATATAATAACTCGTTTGATACATTTTAGTACTATATCCGGTCTTTACGTATCTTTTTACTTCCGATTTAGCCTAGGTCTTCATTAATATTTAATAACTTAAAACCGATTAAACAACTATACGAGTTAATTTTTCAATGTTCAGGAATAGCGGGACATAATACGACTAACGACAATTCGATAAATCTTCTTTCATTTAGGCAGCAATACGTTAAAAAATCGAATCTATACTAAATACGAATAGAATTTAAACTATGGTAGGCAAGTACACATTTCTTTACGTGTATAGTTATTATACGCCAACTATTAAGTAAGTTATTACAACATACTATAAAGTCGAGAAACACGATAAAATATACGATACGAATATTTTTTTTAATTATATTAACGTGGGTTTAACGACATTGACCGCGCGAATAAAGCTGTAGTCGAGTCGGAAGAATTATTCATGAACGAAAAAGACACATAGATATTACTTCTATTAAATTCGAAACCTAATTAGCTTAGGTAAGCGGTTTGGATTAGCCTTTGGTCGTTAAATATAATACCTCTACTTTCGTATTTCTCTATATATTTGAGATAAATTGATTACGGTAGGCGTTAACTGTATTGATTATATCACGGATTTAGTAAAATATGACGAATTAATTAACGAATTGAAGTTTTTAACATTAAAACAACGTTTGAATTAATAGTCGTCGGGACTCATATAAGTTTTGCTACCGAATAAAAATACAATTATAACAAAGATTCACGCTGTTTAGATATTTTCGTTAAAAGGCCTCGGTAATCGCGGTCGGAAATCTTTATAAACACGTTTAACATAAACTTAAAAGTAAAAACGTCGAGCGATATGTAATGATCACACTAAATACCTATGAGTATGTAGAAGGTGTTCAGAGGGTTTATGTTAGCAGTAAGGTAGCAGAGGTAACAAAAGGTGCAATATCAAGACTGTATTCGTGCGAGTGATGATCAGAAGCCGTGAGGCTATTCAGGGTAGACTGAATACTTAGATTGACAACTGAAGAGCTATGAAGGAAATACTATCTATCTTGGTAATGAAAGTGTCCTTATATATCCGCGCCTTCATACGTCTTCAGTATAGGCTCGACTGGCTCGATACCGAGTCCATCGAGTCTCACACCATGCTGACCCTAACCCTTGTGTACGGTGTGTCTGTTGTGGATCCCTAGTGCCTGCCGAGAGGCTGTGTCCAACCGATTTCCTTCGTTATCTGCTGCGGGGCCGCCGCTGGTGCGCCCTGCAGATGTTGGGTCATAACACGATATAGGTAACAGCGGAAAAACGCTAGGTTAGGCAAGTTATTAAACGTTACCTACGTTAGAGCTTTTCGAACCATATTTAATAGGGTTATAAACTTCGCCCGGCTTTTTTCCGACGCAAGTATATACGGTTTATGTCCAAAAAATAAATATAAGTTTTCTATTATCATCGATGAAAAAAAACCCAATTCCTAAGTACAATTTCGTTCGAGAATTATGTTACCTTACCAGAACAGTTACAAAATCGAATAAGAAAGTTCAATTTAATTGAAACACATATAAACGAACACTCATTTCTTATTTCTGTACTTTTTAATAAAACTTACTTTTCAAATACCTAGGTTGATTTTGATTATAATTATTATTATATTGTAAATAAGGTTTTAATACAACGATTCAAAATGAAGTAAATTTAGTTATTATATCCTCGAAATTTAAGTATAATATTAATGTTAGAGCGAAATATATATACGACCTAAGTGGCTAAGTTTTAGGTAAATATTAATGAATAGTCGGACCCAGTATTAATATATATTATTTCAGAAATAACGTGGGATTCAATTTTTCGTATATAATAAATGTAATATCATTTAGTGGTTTTGAACGTTAACATAAATCAGTTAATAATTAACAATTAAAAGAGATTCATAATGAATACGGTAATATTGCGCTTTGAATCTAAAGATATTCGGGATATTATAATATTCATGTTTATTAGTTTAACAACCTGGTTTTAGCGAGAGTTACAACATACTGGAGATCAATCGTAATTAGATTTCGTTATAAGTTTTTAAAAAATAATGCGAATGTTATAATCGATGGCATTAACATTCATAAAAGAAAAAAAAATAGTTACGTTTTTTGTCCGAATTGGCGAGATTTCGAGATTTGTTTAATAAGGAAAAGGCAACGGCTTCATACTTGTTTCGGAAGAAACTCTATTGTTATATTTATATGAAACCGAATGAGGACGGATCTTTGCCGAATAAATTATTAAGTTTGTTATATTCGATACCACGAAATTAATTTTTCGAGTTATAACGTTAGCTTACCAAGTTTACAAATAAAGGTTAGGTTTGAATAAGTTTTTTATCCGTTACAGCGCTAGTATTACTAATTTTCAAACCGGAGGGAGAGGTGGACGGTTTTATGTCGACTACTGAGCTTTCAATAAAATTACTGAATAATACTGTTTCTTCCTACTTTTAATCAACGAAATCCTACGCGTATTATTTAAGTTGAAGTAATTTACAAAAATTAACATTCGAATAGTTTTTTACTATATTTGGGTTATACCCGAATAGAAAGAATCAATGGCTTTTCGTATTTGTTGGGGTTTATTTTAATAACTAAATACTTCTTTTGAGCTAATGAAAAAGTTAATGATGGTTTAATATTATATTAATTATGTAATAACGGATAATTCGAATAGTTGTATCACTATTTACCTGAACGATCTTTTAGTCTTATTTCCAACACCAAATAGAACTATATAATGAAGATTTACATGGTTTTAAAATGCCTTCGTAACGCCAGGTTGAACTTGAACCTCAAATAATGTAATTTAGTAATAAAAGCGATAAAATACTTTGGATTTATTGTAATTGTCATCGTAAGTATTCGGGTTGCCCCCGAAAAAGTCCGGGTTATTCGCGAATAAAAGTCTTCATGTATTATTCAGGAGGTTCAGAGTTTCTTAAGGTTTACTTACTTGTATTAAAACTTTATTAGCAATGTTTTCTAATTAGATAAATACCTTATTCGATTTACTAGATAGATAATCTGTTAAACTTTAACGGATCGAAAAGAATATACTTTTTAAAAGATAAAAAAGGTATTCGTTACGGTTCCGATATTAGCATATTAGAACCTAAAACTATTAAAAGTGGTAGAACCCGATTACTTCAAAATAAATTTTGAAAGGTGACTTTCGTCAAGGAAGTATTCTTTAACCGGTTGCATATTATTCTTTAATATCATGAAACGCGACTCATAAATATAACATTTATAATAAAGGACTTTTTCCGATAGTATCCTATTTAAAAGCTAAGTTATTGGAACTACTTAATATTCGTACCACGTTTACTATTTTAACGGATTATAAAGAATTAAAAGATTTCTTTTTATCTCGTTTGATTTCAGAACATTAAGTTTGTTAAGATGAAATTTTATTACTATTTTAATATTACTTACTTTATTGGCCCGCAACTTAAGGAATTTTTTTGGATCTATTAATTGGTAGGTTATAAGATAAATCCGAAATTAAAAATCGCTGTATACGGGGTTTTTAACCTATTTCTATAATTATTTTGAATATAATAATGATAAACTCGTATATAGTAAAAACGTATATTACAATAAGATATATGGATAAATTCGTTAAAACAAGGGTCTAATTACTAAATCGCGACAATATATATTTAAATGGTAAGTTGAAGGATAGCGAAACGTCAACGGTTATAGTACTGCCTCGGTCCCGATCTATATTAATACCGCTTACTTCGGTAACGCTGGGTAGTTACCTTATTTTCGGGCTGGGTACCCTAACGAAATTATAAGATTAGGGTATAATAAATGATCTGTTATACGCGATTCGATTATAAATAATTACTAAAAGCGCTAAATTTTTTCCGGTTGAAGTAAGATATTCGTTGTAAATTACAGATTATAGTATTAACTCGAGCGGTACGTTATATTACTTTAATTGGTTATAGTTATTGAAGTGAAAACCATCAACGACGAAAATGTTATAATAAACCTACAACTCGCTTATTATAGGATATCTGGGTGAAAACGTCTTATTTCGGTTTTTTTAACAATATTACTATTATAAAAGCATAATCGTTAATATTCAATGCCTATATCGAATATATATGTAATGTAACGGTATAAACCTTCGTTATACTTTACGATAATGCCTTTTTAAATTATTTCCAATTTTCAATCGTTATTAATTTTATATTTCCGTCAACTTTATACTAAACTTATCAATTATTGATAAATGCTAAACATATTGATTAGTTTTGATAAACCGACTTTTAAAATTCATTCAATTGAATGTAATTTAGTTTATTATCTCCAAAATTTATTAGAAATTCTTTTGGAATATGTAGTAATAATATTATATATTTTCTATATTTATCATTAACGATTGTGACTCATATTAAATATTTGTTTTTTGAACGAATTTATACTTTTTAATAGAAGTTAAAAAATATTCATCGGCGATATATAACTTCTGGATGGACGACGGTATCGAACGGGTAAATTGAAAAGTTTAAAAATGCTTGCGGATTATTATCGACTTTTTATAATTTACTTGGATATTGTATTTTCAACTTGTTAGTTCGTATTAAATAATCGGAAGTCAATGATTATTGAGTTTAACACAACTCGATTAATTAAAGAATACAAAATTTCCATTATTCTTAAGGTAAACGGAGATACAAAGTCGATAACCAATTTAGCGGGATCGGCCTTTAAGTTCTTAGTGTATTTATACAAAAATACGAAGTTAAACTAAGCGATTATAGTATATATTTAGAAATAAAAAAAGGAATCAGTAAAATATCGACGACGCCTGGCGAAACTATATAAAATAAGAGATTAAAATTGACCTTTTAAATAAAAAACTTCGTTGGCTTTATAATGAATATTACATTATAAGTGTTTTGAATCCGTCGAATATTATGTTGGATATTTTCGGTAAATACCTTTTATTTTACGTGAATTTATTTAAACGTGCGGTTATAGACCCTTTCTTTTTTTAGATCTTATCAAATACCCATTGAAACTTAGTCTTTATCGCGGACTATATAGGAAAAGGTATATAGGAGGAATTGAAAATTTAAGATATTTGAATTATAAAAACGGAAAGGGGTATTATTCATTATATGTTCATTAAGTAAAAAGAATACGAAAAATTTAAGAAGAAGTTATTGAAGAATTGGTGGTTTACTATAACTTTAAATAAATTTAAAATGAAATGTAAGGATGTATAGTTTTGTAACGACCCGATGTTTCGATACCAACATTGGGTATACCTTATAAAGTTTATATCAGATAAGTCTCTTTTACCTTAGAAATAATATAATAATAACGACTAGGGGTGAAATTTAATTGTTATGATATTATATTATGATATATAGAGACAGGTATAAGTTGTATGATTTATTAGAATAAATATTCGACCGCAAAACGCCTTTTACCAAAAGCTTATTAAATTTTACTTATAATATATTATTATCTTACTTTCCATTTTTTCAACGATAGTATAGATAAAGTTAAAGCATTCATTTTAATTTGCTCTAGACGTTATAGAATTCCACCAGAAGCGGGCGACGTAAGGTGGGGTGGATATTAAACAACGTTAATAAGGGCGACTAGTGTAGGGTAAAACAGGCGTTAGGTGAAGCCGATAACGGCGAATAGCGTAGGGCGGGACGAACGTTGAAAAAAGCTAACAATGGCAGATAACACGGAGCGGAGCAAGGAGAGAAGTTCTTTAGACGGGATATAAAGGACCGTAATATACCGGTTAACGCTCGATTAATGCGGTCAACGCGAATACTATTATTGGATTGCTTTCAATTAACTCGGTCAGCCTATTTTTATATAAAGTTAAAAAATAAAACGCGAGCGGATGAAAGGCTATTATGATTACGTTTTGAATATTACTTATTACATTTTATAAATCGTGATCGATATTAGTAATTGAAATATAATTTAGGTAGTAATGTTATTTTGACCGCCTGGAATAAAATTATAAAAGGACTCGCGATGGGTATTAGCAAAATTAGGCTGAAGATATTATAGGTCAAGGTATGATTAACGGAAGATATACAGTTACAAAAAGCAAAAAAAGGGGGATGTAGCGTTTTTGGAGACGACGGAATAGGAAAGAGGATAAAGCAGATGAATACAGCTTAAGGCGTTACAACCTATATAGCTGGAATGGTTGGGACATCTTACGCATAGACGATATCTCGAAGTCGAGTAAATTAATTAATTAACTCGAAAAAGATAAAAATGAAAACGAATTTATAACCAAAGATATTATTTTCACGCTTATAGGTAGGTAATGAAATATTAACGCCGTTTTGAAAAGTTGTGATAAAGTACTTTAGTATGTAAGCTGAGCGAAACTATTAGCAATTTCGTTTCCTAAACGTATTACGAAAGATATTAATATATACTTGAGTCTTTTAAAAAATTAATTTTCAAGTTTAACTTACCATATACCTTATGTCAAATGCGGAATCTTTTGGAGCCGTAAATACAAATATAAATGAAAGTTATTTCAAAGTTTAATAAACAACTAATATAAAATATGTAAGTATTCTTTACCCATAAAGAGGGGAATTCAACCTTATTTTCATTATTATCGAATATAAGAAGATTACCTATGGCGTAGAAGTGTTACGCAATATAATTAATAATAAGAGTATTAGGATAAAGATAGATGGTATATCTTATGGAGAGGTTGGTCGTTACTAGTAGGAATACCGATAATTATATAGTTTATATTAGAATTATTAAATATGTCGATTATAATCAAGGAAGAAGATTATTGGCAAGATAATAATTACGAGGAAATAAAACTTATAATTAAAATTAAAGAAGAAAATTATAATTAAGTTACTGTAAAATAATTTAACAGAAATAGGCTGGGGGGGGGAGGATTAAGTAAATGAGAAGAAGAAGAATTGAGGTGTTACATATTACGGTAGAGGTTGTTTTGATATGTATAGGCGGCCCGTGATCGATGAAATTAGTATGTTATACAACGTATTAGGAGTTGCATTATATAATGTAAGCAGTCCGAGATTAATAAGATCTATACGTTATATGGCGCGTTAAAAGGCGCGTTATACGGCGTAGTAATAGCTTAATAACGATGTTACACAGTTTGCACCTGGTTCATACCCGGTCCACGCCTTATACAAATACGATTCGTATTTATTTTTTAACTAGCATGATACCATGGTTTTAGTGGCTTTTCAATAAAGGGAGGGCAATATGATAAACTTAGGCCATTGGATATTTAATATATAGGTTATATAACTCTACATATAATAGGATATACAGTATCTGGCTCGGGTATATTTTGGGCGTAGTCTGCGGACGTCACGTGCAAGGGCACGTAATGGACCGGACCGTACAACGACCGTATACGTAAGTCCTGCATAAATAATCTTTGCAACCTTCTCTAGTCTTCCTTAATACTTCAATTATAAACTACGTTTGCCTACTTGACATACCTTTATAGATCGGACTATAACAAAAGTTTAGAATACTTGTGATAATTTATTTCATATTTTAAAACATGTTTATCATTATACATGACTTTTCAATCAGTTCAGTTTTGATATTGTATTTGTTGTATATAAGAGCGTCGTTTTAATAACTCCTACCTAAACCACAACCATTACTATTCTCGCCGTATTTAAAAAATCTGAAAATATTATTTTTACGGCTTTTATTGTTAAATAAACAAGAGGAGTATAAATATTGAGAATTATTATTTTAACATATTCAATAATCTATTGTAAGGTATATCGATTTGGAATTTTGACGAAAACTTTGAAGAAGTTTGATGGAAAGAAGGTTGCAGTTTTTTTAAATATAAGTATATAACTTATTATATACCTTTTAGGCACATAACGAAAGCACACATTTTAAACCTAGATATATACGGATATCTTATCGTAATTTTCATTATCGTCTACTATTATATATTAATTTATATTTTTAAAATATGTAGTACTATAACAACCTCTATCATTAAATAATTAAGCCTTATTTAATACTTTTATAATAAGGACCAGTGAAAGGGACGTTAGTATGTAAGTATTTCTATTACGTTTGTAACATACGTATCTATTATTATTGTTATTAATACTTCTATAATAATTGCTGAATTGGTTATAAATAATAGTAGACATAATATAAACAATGTAAAATAAGGGTATTTCCAAACCCTTAATACATAATTTAATTTTTTTATGAAGGGTACGCTTAACCATTATTCTTTTTAATGTATATGTTAGAACAGTAGTAATTGCAGTGCAGTGAGTAAACGTAAGTTGATTGTACTAACTGTAAGTTGAGTGTATTGTTTTGTAGGTTTACTGTCAAGTTAAGTACAGCATGTGCCCACTTCACACTAGGGCACGGGCCAAGCAATTGGCCATACAAATTAGTGTGCAGACCGACTAGCGGTTTGCCAAATCTAGAACAATACATCTACCACTTGATCACGCAATACTACTGTTACTTCGACTACGATTTGAACCGACAACGTTGCAACGTCTAAAGACTTATCAAGCAAAGCCCATCCACAGGTAATATGAATACAAATTAAAAAATTAATAGAGGTAGCTTTATAAGCCGCCCGCTAGCTTTATCTATCTACGGAAACATCGCTTGATAAAATGATGAAATATATCGAATTTCTTTACCCGTATAGAAATCTATTAACCTGCACGGGAATCCATTTTTACTCGTACGGAAATCCATTCTCTAATTTTTACACATTTTAATTTTTTTGCACAAGTTTTCTAATACATTACTTTTTTTTGCATGTGTTATATAATCAGTTTCACTATACCCTTTGTTAACAAAACGCAGATTAGTTTTATAGTATTACACTCTTTAGCTACCAGAGTTCACAGCGGAATCCCTTAACAAATAACTCTGCCGGCTTTGAAACTATATAGTGTTAAACACTTTCACTACCACCGCTTATAACCAAAGGAACACGTACTTCGTATGCCACCACTACAACTACGATGAGTAGTTGCGGTTGCTTTACAGCTTTATTAGTAAAAACTATACACAAACAACAGCTTGAAGTAACTATTACAGTAACTTAAGCTAAGTTTCAAAACCTAAGCAAAAAACACAATACTTCAATTTAACCAACAACTTATTTTCATTCATGGGTATCAATACTTAACTGTGTTACGCTATTAGGACAACTAATCTTGGGCTTTGGGATAACCGGCTTTGGAATAATCTTCCTCGCTTTTAGGACAGCCTCCCATGGGACAACCGGCTTGGAAATAATCTCCCATGGTATAACCAGCCTGGGATAACCACCTTGAGGGTCACCGCTCTTGCTTGGCATGCCCGCTCCGGGACAACATCTAGTCCTCAACGTGCCAAGTCGTAGTGTACACAGCTTCCTGTCCGGAAATTGTATACGAATGCATCCTTCGATCCCGCGTCGCGCATCTTCGCCAGAATGTCCTGCAAATCTCGCACATACTGCTTCTCGACGTTGGAGACATCGAGTTTGCGCCACGTGTCCGGTTCGGACAGCTTGGTGCGGTTGACGGCCTGCAGCACGCTGTCGCTCGTCTCGATCGCCACGATGTCGCCGTCCTGGAAGCCCTGGAGGAGCCTCGCGGACGCCGACTGCGCCTCCTCGACAACCCTCTGGCGGTTGAACTTCTTGGACTTGGTCTGCGCCGTCAGCACGTGGACGACCTGCTTGGCGCGGCCGTGGGCGCCGGCGCCGGCGCCGGGGAAGGGCCCGAAGTCGCCCGGGGCGGCGGTCTCCAGCATGTGGCTGGTGCGCGGCCTGGGCGCAATGCGGAGGGCCGCGTCGCGGTCGCGCATCTCGGCGCGGAGCCAGTTGACCAGGTCCTTGTCGTCGACGTCGGCCTCGGGCGCGTCCCGCGTCCACAGCGTCTTGACCTTGAGCACGTCCGCCTTGACGATGACCATCCAGGCAGGCTGTATCTCGGGCATGTCTGCGAGCAGCTCATCAGATGACCGCGCGTTGTTGGCGAGCTGCGCGCTGATGCCGTGATCCAGCAGCTCTCTCAGGACCTTGAGCGCGGTCGACCGGCGGATCTCTGGGTCGAAGCTCGCGACGAGCACGTCGTAGAACGTCTCGTTGAAGATGCTCTGTGCGCGGTCTTGAGCAGCCTTCTTGTAGGACATCTTGTTGGGGTTTCTAGCCGGTGCTCTTGCGATGCTTTCCCAGCTGAAGGTGACTCCGACGGCGTGGCGTTGACTGAGCGAGCCACTGACGGCCATGTGCCGGTGTTCCTTGATCAGGCTGTCGTAACGGCCGCCGGCAGCGAGGACATCCTTGAATTTGTTGTCGTATACGCAGGAGAACATGACACCCCCCTTGAAGAATGCCTCATTGTAGCAGTGAAGCGGGTTGATGAAGAACCTGACTTTCACACCGAAGAGCTTGGTGAATTCGAAAACTTCCTTGATGTGGGCGATGGTGGAGGCCGCCTTTCGATAGTAGTCAGTATCGCCAAAGACGGTCTTCAGCTGTGCGAAAGCCTTGTTCGGGGGGTGACGGAAGTCAAACCGCTGGAGCTCATCCAGGCTCGTGGCGGAGATGCCACATCTTGCAGATCGGAGCTCAACACGGAGCGTCTTCCAGTTCATCTCCTGCGTATGGATCTTGCTGATATGCATGGTGGCGAAGCGTCTAGCTGATTGCTCAATGCCACAGAAGTCGAAAATGAGCTCGAGGAGGTCATGGTGGTTAACATGGAAGGCCATGTAGTCGCTAGAGAGCGAGGGGAATGTGTCGACAATTTGGTCGACAACCTTCAAGATCATAGCCTCCTTCAAAGAAAGATCCAAGGCATCTTTGGTGACCACGTTGAAGTCGG
This sequence comes from Anisogramma anomala, assembly GCA_038502455.1. Classification (NCBI taxonomy): domain Eukaryota; kingdom Fungi; phylum Ascomycota; class Sordariomycetes; order Diaporthales; family Gnomoniaceae; genus Anisogramma; species Anisogramma anomala. The sequence continues at coordinate 5,146,798 of JASMMZ010000010.1, read as the reverse complement.
CGATTTCGTACTTGTCAGGTTGGCCACCAGCTTTGTGTGCGCGCAAGACACTTCCAAATGAATAGGACGGCCCTAGGATGGGGTTCTTAGCCTTGGCGAGCAGTCGAGCATGACCCATCATCTGGTCGTATGGAAGCTGCAGCAGAACACCAGTGCTGTCGAGCAGCTTGACAGCATCCCTGTTATGGTAGTGCTCCGAGTAGGGATAAATAATTGGCACCGGCACCTCGATTGCTCCGTGGGTTTTGAAGATGGAAGTCAGTGTCTCTTTGCCAATACGCCAATAGAGGTTTTGCATGGCGCTGAGCGAATGGTCATTTAAGTCCCAGGCAAAATCCTTGGCCTTGTTCATGTTCACTTTTGACGACGAGAACAGTGTCTCCACCGTCTTTTCGAAGTAGGGCTTTGTGGGGTCCACAATCGCCGCAAGGGCACGTCGAATGCTGTCACCTTCCATCTCATCAGGAAGCCTTGGGTCCTCAAGCAGCTCGACACTCGATGGCCGGACGTTAGGATTGTGCGTGACCAAGGAAAGGATGATGTCGGCCTGTGCGGTGTTGTAGTCAAATTCCGATGGAAGAGCCGGGCACGGCTTGCGGAGGTCCTCGAGGACCTTCGCTCTCTCCATGCCACCCATTTCGGGTCTCCACATCTCGAAAAACATGATGCCCAGAGAGTACATATCGACCTTGGTGGTGTAGCTTCCCTTACCGCCGGATCGAACCTCGGGCGCAACGTACACCGAAGTGCCCACACTTCTGGTTTCGTTTTCCTCTGCAATCGCGGTGCTGGATGCATGGCCGGCAGCAATTTGACCGGCGCTCGCAAGGCCGAAGTCGCCAATCTTGACGTTATTGGCGCCATTAACGCCGACACTGATGAAGATGTTGTCTGGCTTGAGGTCGCGGTGAATGACGTTGATGCCATGGATATGAGATAGACCGTGTAGGATCTGACGGAACAAGCGCCAAACTTCGGTGTCGCTCTGATAGAGATCGTTGTGGATGAGGTCGCGAAGAGTCTGTTATATCAAGAATGATTAGCCTTTGGACCCTGGTTGATGCTGTCAGGTTGCAGCAAAGACCCAGCAAGACCCTCCTCCCATGGACGACCTCTAGGTCACCTCCAGTGGGATAAGAACAGCTCCCGTGGGATGACCTCCTGTGATTCAACTCCAATGGAACAAACTCCTGCGGGTCACATCCCAGGGGCAACCTCTTTTCCTTCATGGACTAATCTCCTCCGGGTCACCATCCATGGGTTACCCTCCTGTGAGACGATCAGGGGATGGATGGAAATTAAACCTACTCGCTTTTCACAATATTCCATGGCGATATAGATAACTGTTGTGAAGGGTTTGTAATGCCGCGGCAGGGGAGCATGCTTTCCCTCCTTCGAACCGTTCTCAGAGCCGGACTGGTCGTCATCGTCGCCATCGTCTTCGTCCTCTTCCTCGTCATCGTCATCGTCATCATCATCGTCGTCCGGCTCGTCATCTACGGCCTCGCTGTCATCGTCGAATACGATCTGGAAGCCATTGTGCTGCCGGTTGGACGAAATGAAGTCCAGGGGACCCTGGCTGGTGAACTTGACGTGTCCCATGTCGGAATCATTGTCGTCGTCGCCGCCGCCCAAGGAGATGTCATCACCACTCCCGTCGCTCAAGCTGTTATCGTCAAGCGATGTGGTTGGCACTTCCTCCTTCCAAGTGGCGTAGTATCGGACAACAGAGGGATGGCTGAGCTTGGCTAGCAACTGCACTTCCTTCAGCACTTCGTTGATGGCTGCACGGGACCGTTGAACTATCTTCTTGATCGCTATAACGTTATGTTAGTACCCTGATTCCAATGGAACTGATGGTGGTAACCGTATCTAGAATAACGCGTCTGGGATAAACGTCTCCACGTACCGTAAAAATTTCCATCCATCTTATTTCTGGCCTTGACAACCTCACCGAAGCCACCCTTGCCAAGGCGGCCCTCTTCAACGAATTCATTCTTAAATCTTGAGTCATAGGGGCCGGCTGTGGTCGAGTCTGCTCTCGGTCTGCCGATCGGCGCCTTGGGGCCGTTGTCGCCACCGGAAGCATCGGGATGAACCAGGACAGGAGCGTTAGTTGCGAGGAATTCGCTTGAACTTAAATCGAACGCACGGGGTCTCTTCTTGGGGTCTGCTTGGAAGAAGGAGGAGACGAGGTCTGCCAGTGACTCAGAAAGCGGCAGGGTCTCCATCAGCTCCTTTGGTGACTGGTACTTCTGAGCGACGTCTAGACCCCGGATCATCTGGAGGAAGACGATGCCGAAGTCCCAGACGTCAGTCTTTTGGTTGTACTGGGGACTGGACTGTGCTGCGATCTCTGGCGAGAACCAATACGCGGATCGCGCACTCGCCATGGAGGTTGAGGTCTTTCCTGTCTTGCACATGGTGTGTAGCTCTCGCTGGAAGGCCACATCAGCAAGCTTGGGTGTCATGTCTCCTGTGGGTTCAGTGACTAGGAGGATGTTGCTTGGGTGGAGATCCCCGTGGGCGAGACCGCGGCTGTGAAGCCAGTTGAGGGCGTCAAGGAGGGTCAGCGTGAAACTGCGAGAGCGGTTGACTTCCAAAGTGACCGACCAGCTCAGCATTCTCTCAAGCGAGATATCGGCATTGAAGGGAGTGAGGATCATGACATTATATCTCATAGGATTGCCGTCGTCAGTGACATCTGTAATTCGATCGACGCGGTGCCCAATGACTTCAATTATGGCCTTGTGCCGGCTGGTCTGCAAAGACCGCAAGTGACCTTCCAGGACTCCCAGCTGCTTTGTTATCTGCTCCTTTGCAACGGGTTCCACGCGCACCTGCTTCAAGGCAAGGCGGGGGCGCCTCTGACCAGATGGAAGAATGGGGCGTACTTCGTAGATGACAGTGATGGGGCCACGCGCAAACTCCTCCTTGCCGGTGACAGCACTGAAGACGATGGAGTGACCAGTGTTGTCGGTCAGCTTGCAGGTCTGCTCGAAGGTGATGTTGGACTCCTCGCAGAACGCTTGATCCGACACAGACGGAGTGGCGGAAGAAATGGTGAGCTGGTGATCCTTCTTCTTTGCCTTGTTCTCTTTCTCTTTCGTGCGCCTGATCCTGATCTCTTCCTTGACCATGTCGTCGAGGACACGAGTCTCCTCCATGGAGGCCTCCATCTTCCGGGTCTCTTCTTGCAGCTTCCTCTCCTCTGCCATCTTGGCGGTGGCGGCCTCGTGAGCTGTGCGCTCTTCTTCAAGGGTGGGTAGGGCCTTGCCAGCGGCCTTTGCATCGGCAGCCTCTTGGAGTATTTCCTGGATACCTTCGATGATGCGGAAGATCATTTCCTGCTCCTCCTTGGCGAAGATGCACGGCTGAGTCTCGATGAATTTTTGGAGTTTGAAGTGTGTGGACTCTTTGATGTGGGTGGCGTTCTTCAGGGCAAGGAGGGGCTCTGACTTGGGATAGGTAGCCACAAGAACAACGGACAAGATGACAGAAATGCTCTCGTCTGATGGGGCTTTGATGCGAATGGAAAATGAAGGGGTAGACTTGTGCCAAGCAGACGGAGTGTTTGTGTTCAGCTGAAAGTCTTCGGCATAGATAGCCTCCAGTGCCACCACTTCGTTGTTTTGAAGCTCCTCATAATTGGTGACAGAAGGTGGGGCTGGTCCTTCCTTCTGGGCCTTCTGGGCCTTCTGGGCCTTCTGGGCCTTCTGGGCCTTCTTTTGGCCAGCCATGCTGGCATTCGAGAAAGGGGGCAAGTTGACATGGAGAATGGAGAAGACTGAATCCATCGGTTTGGTGGGTTGTTGTAGAAGGGGCTAGTCTATACGGCGACCTCGCTGACTCATCGGGTGTTGCAAGCAAGCCCCGGCCACTATGCTGTAGTAGCTGGGACTAACCCTGTATGTAGCCGTCGCTGAAATGGCAACTCCTCACTGACGTTTGGTGGGGCACGGGACGGCTTGGGGGGCAGGATCCACTGTCAATGCACTGTAGCGAATAGGTACTCAGGTGCTCTGTAGCTACGGAGTGTGCAAACACAACGCCTACAAGCCCCAGTCTTGCATCCACCTCAGCAGCCACTCATCCTTCACAGGCCCTACCTTCCCAATCGTCTCGCTCCACTTCCTCGCATTATCCGTTGCAAACGCGATTCCTTTGCCCGCAGTCACACCCTCCCGCTCGCCAACACTCCTGAAGAAGTCCAGAATTTTCACCGCCGGCTGAGCTGCCACCGCCTCCTTGCCCTCCAGATCCGCCGCTTCCAGCTGCTGAACCCAGTCTTTCATGCTGACCTCTTCCACAGGCCCATCCTTGCCCAGTCTGGCCTTGATCACGGGCAGCATCTCGGCCCACGGCCTTTGCACCGGGTTAACAAGGTGGAAAATCTGCAAGGACCCGTGGCCAGGCGCCGATGGAGGCCCGGCCCTGCTCAGCTCCCAAATGATCGACGCAAGCAGGTCGACCGGGACCCAGTCAATGTCGCCCAGCGCCTGCCCACCGGGCATCTTCCCCATTGCCTTGGCTGTCTTGAGCAGCATGGGGAACCACTCCGCCTCGCTCCACCGGGCCCCGTTGCCGCGCGCCGCCGGCCCCGCGATCTGCCCCACGCGCAGCACCGCCGCGTCGACGCCGCCGCCCCCGCCCGCCGCGGCGAGCAGGCGCTCGGCGACGGCTTTGGACTCGGCATACCCGCTGGCCTGCGCCGCGCCGAGGGACGGTGGCAGCGCCTCGGGGATGCGGCCGACGGCCGGGTCGACGCGCGCCCAGTCGCCGACGGCCGAGACGGACGAGACGAACACGATGCGTGGCCGCAGGCGGCTGCTGGCGCTGAAGCGGATCAAGCGCTGCACGCCGCGGATGTGCACTTCCTCGAACGTATCGAGTGAGTGGTTGAAGTCGACCTTCCAGGCGTTGTGGATGATCACGGTGGCCGTCTTGCGCAGGCCAGAGAGTACCGGCTCCGCAAGCCCCAAGTCGGCCGCCCTGTAGTCAGCTCGGTGGAAGGCGACGCGGGAGGAGTTAATGGTGGGCGGCGGCGATGGCCATGTCGCGAGAGTCTGTTCCACGCGTTCCTTGGCGTTGGTGGACCGGTCGAGACAGCTGATCTGTGCCACGTCTGGGTCCGCTAGCAGCCTCACGAGAAGTTGGGTGCCAAGCGATCCAGTGGATCCCGTCAAGATGACGTGAACCTTGTTTGGTGCATTGTGGTCTCCTTCACTCCTCGGGGACGACACAGTAGCGTCGCTGTATCGGTCAACCAGGGCTTCCATCTTGTGGACACGAGTCCGCGCTGCGTCACCCTTCAGAATCTCCTGCGAGTTTTTGTTCTTACCCTCCTCCGAACACGCAAAAGTGAGAGCACGGGATAGATCCGTGATGCTTGGATGCTCGTAGATATACTTCATGGAGACCCAGGTGATGTCTGCAATCCGGTCTGCGGAGCGAATACCGACCCTGAGCAGTTTCATGATCTCTATAGCCTGCAGAGAGTCCAGTCCCAAGACGAACAAGTCTTCGTTCGGTGATACATCGTGGCCTGGAAAAGCAGACGCCACGACTTCGGAAATGAATTGGATAGCCGCTGCTTCGTCAACTGGCGAGCGAAGGGTGATATTCTCCAGGTTTCTCGAAACATCGCGAGCAAACAACTCGGCGATCTCGTCTTTGTACTGTGCATTGGTGGACGGTCTGACCACGGTGCCCTTGGCCGACCTGGCGAATGGCTTGGAACGGGAGCTGAGAAGGATCATATCCCGGGTGATTCGGGCCTGTCCGGGAGCCTGAGAATTCGTCTTCTCAATCGTGGGCCAGACAGCGTGGATGAGGACCTCCAGGGTCTGCTGAGGATCCTTCGGCTCCAAGATGAGGCATGGTTGCGGGTACCCCTGGCCGACGATGAGAGCACCACCAACAAGTGGGTGTGCTGAGATCTGAACCTCGCTAGGCACGGGATTGAACTTTTCGCCGTTCGACAACACAATGATGTCGTCCACTCGTCCATGGAACGTCCACAAGTCCGGGTTGGTGGATTGGCGCTTGAATAGGTCATTGGTGTGCCAGACCTCGACATCGGGAAAGTTGGCCGAGAGACTGCGGACCTTCTCGAGGGCTGGGTTTCGCTGCATGGTCATCTCGTAGATGTCGTCGACGTACGGCTCCATGATGGCCTCCTGCACTGGGTTCCACTCGAGGCTGGCCCAGTTCTCGCGTCTGGGGACCAAGGCCTGGATGGCGCCGGTCTCGGTCTGCCCGTAGAACTGACAAACATCCGTGACCTTGCTGAGTGCCTCGCCGGCACTCTGCGAGAGGGGTCCACCAGCATAGAGCAGGAATTGGAGCTTGGCGCACTTGTCAATGCCGCCGGGCTCTTGCACAAGCTGCTCTGCAACAATGGGAGGGCAGAAGATGGACTTCAAGGGGAACTGGTCCATGATCTCACTGACCAGATGGCCGGTGGGGGGCCGGCTGGGCGGACTCAGGACAGGTTTGGCATTCTGGTAGTAGATCGGCAGCAAGACCATGGACGAGAAGCCCGCCAAATGGAAGGCAGGGAACGGGGAGAAGTAGGTCTCCTGTTGCGGGAAGTCCCACAGCGACCAGTTCTGGTTCACGCGACCGGGGATTCGGGGTAGATTGCGGTCGTTGTCGCCGACAGCAAAGGTTGCATGGCTCATCACAATCGGCTTGGGAGGGCCGGTGGAGCCTGAAGAGTGAAGCACCAGGATCGGATCCCACTTGGCGGCCTCGTAGTCCTTGTTGAAGCCATAGTGTCGTGTGTCTTGATTGATCATGTCACGGAGAGCCCCGATCTTGTGCAGTTGCAGGTCTGGTTGGTGCTCCAGCAAGGGCGTGACTACGGCCTGCACCTCGGGTGCGTAGAGAACGTGACGACACCGGGTTTGCTCCAGGAGAGATGCGTTCATCCAGGCAGAGTTCCTGGGCGAAGGAAGCAGAACCTGGTGCCAAGGTCAGTGGCCGACATGAGTGACTTGCCCCCCTCAGCGCGCCACTGTACCTTGTACCCGCACTTGACGGCGGCCAAGAAGATGACAACGTATCGGAGATCACCCAGTCCCATGTAAGCGATGGTCTCGAAGGAGGTACTCTCGCCCAGGTTTTGATCGATCCAGGAAGCCATGTAATTGGTCGCAGAGGCAATGTCAGAGAAGGTGATGGCTTTGAATCCGTCACCCACATTGCTGCCATTGGGCACATAGGCATATGGAAGATCAGGTTGGCTTTCTGCAGCATCGTCAACGACTGCTGGTAGCAAGCGAGAGCCATAAGGCGGAGTCGCAGCCATGCTTCGCAATAATGGCCAAGTTCGAGGTTTGAAATGTGCGCGGGTACGGTGCACCTAAGCAAATATCGAACGGAGGGCGTGATACACAGTACCGTAGATGGTGTGGAGTGTGGAGTGAGAGGACGGACGACTCGGGATCGACTTGAAGACGGACCGAAGGTCAATTGCAAGCGTGTTGACCTTGCTGACATGGACTGCGGCAGCGTGCAGACGGCGAGGGCACACCAGTGTATGATTGTCTATATAGAAAGGGACGAGAGAGAGAAAAGGCCGCGTATCCGCGTCAACCCTATCTATATGCGTACCCGGACTGTAAGACAACATCCTAGGTATCCCAGTATATATGGCGAACTCAACAAACCTATAAAATATGAGAACGGAAGTCGGCACTGATAAAAATGGAAGTTGGCATTGATGTGTCTTTAATAATGTAAGATGATGGGGTTTAAACAAGGTTCGATAGGAGTTACTTTCCTTAAATTTTCTACGGTTTTCCTTATATATATTCATGAACTGTAATTAACATGTAATATTAATACGTAATATGAATATGTAATTTGATTATTAACGTACTTACGTTACCCACGATACGTTTTTCTTTTAACGTATTTAACTATTATATATTATCGGTAACTATTATCATTTACTTTTCTTTGATTCACCCTTTCCAACTTACGTCTTTCTATTCTGTGATATTGTAAGTAATTCAATACATTGTAATGATCACACTAAATACCCGTGAGTAAATAGAAGGTGTCAGAGGGTTTATGTTAGTAGTAAGGTAGCAGAGGTAACAAAAGGTGCAATATCAAGAAGATGTGTATTCGTGCTGTAGAATGATCACTAGCCGTTAGGCTATTCAGGTGTGTAGACTGAATACTTAGATTGACAACTGAAGAGCTATGAAGGAAATACTATCTATGTGGTGCTGACCGTGTCCTTATATCCCTATCCTTCATACCGTCTTCAGTACTGGACCGCTGGAGTCGCTGTCGGTCCCATCGGTCCTTCCCTGTCCGGGGTTGCTGACATAAGAGAAGTTCCCCGCCTGATTCTAGACTTCAGGCTTTCTAGTGACGCAGTGTTGCATACTAGCCTACTTTTGGGCCCAATCTCTGTCTGAGTTATAACATCTATCCTATTTAACTTAAAGTTCCGAAATTAAACGTAATAAGAAATATTACAATTCTTTATAATCCGTTAAAATTGTAAACGGGATACGGATATTACGTAATTAAGAAAACCACGCTTTTAAATAAAATACCACCGTAAGAAATTCCTTATCATAAATAGTATAATTACGTTTCGTATTTATTAATCGTATGGAATAGTAAGTTATGAGCTTTAAAATGCTATCATTATACCGTTATAATGAAAACCCTTTAAAAGCCGTTTCCGAATAGTCGGTTTCTATTATAGTTAATCGATTTAAGTCATTATATGTTAAAATTGAGACCGTAATAAAAACATCATTTAAAGTTTAAAATATACATTCTTTCCACTTCATCTAAACCTAACGAATCCCTTATTTTGTTAATCGAATAAAACAATGAATTCATTCGGAGAAATTACTAATAAAATTACAATAAAAGTTAACAAAACCTAAAAAACTTTGAGCTTTTCGAATAATATGTAATAACTTTTATTCGCGTATTATCCGGACTTTTTTGGAGTCGGATCGAATGGCTATCCTAACTGTTTTAATAAAACCTAGGTATTTTACCTTTCTAATTATAAAGTTACACTTTATTGAATTTAAATTTAGCCTTGTATTGTAAAAACATTCAAAAACCACATAAACTTTCGGTATATAATTTCATGTAATACAGGAAAGAAACCAAAATATTGTTTGGATAAATTATAATAAAATTATCCAAAATATCAGCTGTTATACAATTAATATATTGTTTAAATATCCTCGACGTTTTAGTTAACCTACAGGGTATAACTAATCATTTAAATAACCCAAATCTCGTATGAAACGCCGTTAATTTCTTTTATTCAGGTATAATTCAAATATAGTAAAAAGCTATTTGGATATCTAATTTTATAAGCCACGTCGACTTCGATAACGTACGTATCGTTAAGATCCAAAAACTTTGTTTTTTCATATGAAATCAGGTATGGAGAAGAGTAATCGTTAGATTAGTATTGTAATATAAAAGATGATAGATGCAAGAAGTATCCAGAGGTGCATGCTACAAGTGAGGGCTTATAAGCCTTCGCCTAGAGCGTACCACTTTAGACCGTTCCACGCATTAATGTTTGGTTTGGTATAGTCATTTCAAACCGATCCATGCATTGCCATTCGGTCTAGTATAACTATTTCAGACCGATTTATGTATGATATACTTTACGTTTTGTAAGAGTGTAGCCTACTGCATGACACGTTATCGCATAATCTGTAGGAGTGCACCCTATAATATAATACATTACCACTAGACTTATATATACTATTTATAAGGGTATATAGTAATATTCATACAGGAAATCCCTCCCCCCCCCCTTAAATACTCCATACCTGTAGACTAGTAATGATAGTGTTATTATGATTACAAATGTTTAAATTAGTAAGATTTTGTAATAATAGTGTTATTAAAATATTAATTATAAGAGGTTTAAGTTAGTAGTTTCCGTAACGATAGTATAGTCGAATTAATAGGTTCGGTTGAAATTAGTAAGGTTTAGCCGCAGTAGCGATTATGGTTTGGCTAAAACTAATAAGGTTTAGCTGTAGTGGTGATTATGGTTCAGTCTTAGTTGGTGTAGCTAAATAGAGGCAATATAGTTAATTATAATGTTTTCGTAGTTTTTACCAAGTGTAATTATGTAAGGGTAATTATATAGGGGTAATGACGTAGTGATAATGGAATAATTACGTATTAAGTTAGTATAAAAAATATATTGTTATCGGTTTAGGTAAAACTTCTTTTCTTTTTCTTTTAAAGGCGAGTAATTCAAGCTGATATAAATCCCCATTTCAATTTAACCTTTATTTCCTTTAATTAAATGAAATGTTCTAATAAGTAGGTTATTTAGTTAATACCTATATATTAACCTATCTTTCGAATAAATATCGTGTAAAAATAAGATAGTAAGGCGTCGTTTGGCGCGAGAATGTCGGCGCACCGTCGCCGCCACCGCCGCCACCGCTGCCGCCCCTATCAGTTCGTCCTTATCAGATATAATATCGTTAATTACAACCACTTCGCCCGCGGCCATTACGCCGCTCAGCCCCGCCGCCGCCGTTTCGTCCCCTTTTACCGCCGTTGTTATCCTCTTAAGCCTTGTCGCCGCTGCCGTTTTACCCCTTTTCGCCGCCGCCGCCACAACCCCTCCCTTTTCTGTTATGACCCAAGCACGTTGGTGGGTCAGGAAACAGGCCAGCATGCAGCTGAGCTACCGGTGAGCCTCAGTGAGCACCGGTGAGCCTCAGTGAGCACCGGTGAGCCTCAGTGAGTACCGGTGAGCCTCAGTGAGCACCGGTGAGCCTCAGTRAGTACCGGTGAGCCTCAGCACTGAAGATGGTATGAAGGCCATAGAATATAAGGACACGGCCATCACCACATAGATAGTATTTTCTTCATAGCTCTTCAGTTGTCAATCTAAGTATTCAGTCTCAGTATATTCTGAATAGTCTCACGGCTTCTGATCATTACTTGCACGGTTGCGATATTGTTCACTCAGCACCTCTGCTACCTTCTTGATAACATAAACCCTCTGACACCTTCTATATACTCACGGGTATTTAGTGTGATCATTATATCTTCCTCCTTTCTCTCCCCCTTTCACAGCTCCTAAAGAGAGGAATGGAGGAATCCTAAGGTTATAAACCTTACCCTCTCCCTATGGGTAAAAATCTCATTACACGTAAGCGCCCCTTTACACCATAAACACAGCCTGGTGTGGTTGCTTCAGAGTATGTATATTTTAAATTTATCCGTTCGTAAACCTTTAACCTCCATCCATTCAAATAAGGAGCATGAGGCGAATCTTTTTCGTCGCCTCAAACTCCATATTGCTAAAGTACACCATAAGGCATCTTTAACGCGTAAATAATTAAAAAGGCATACCCGAGTTCACAGTCCCAAGCCGTTGATGGATACGCCCTACGTGTCATGTATCGCGTACACGGCTATGGGAAAGTCTGTTGACGATTATTACGAAAACAAAGGTCGCTTGGCCCGTTAATACTGTTACGAATGGATTGATAACTCGTACACCCTTATTTCGGTATTTTTAGGGCCGTGGGATGAAGTCATATTACGTATCTGCCGAATTTTTAATAAGTTTTAACCGAACTTTAAAAATTTCCTTTGGTGAAAATATACCGTTCGGAGCGCTTCGAAAAATAATCGCGGTCGTTAAGAACCAAAATAAGCCCATACTAATTCGTAATAATCGTTAACCGGCGATCCAAAGAAACGGCAGTCGCCATCACCGCCTGAAAACGGGGCTTACACATATACTGCGTAGGTAAGTTTAATAATATTATCGCACGTCACTATAAAAGTGTTAATCTTTTCCTTACGACTTTGGCTAAGGGTATAACTAGTAAGTCGTAAAGCCATATATTTATTTACATTGATAACGTTGATAACGGCAATAGCGGTAACACTAATATAAAAGGAAAAAGCGACGGGGAGAAAGGTAGGAACGCGATGACGTCTCTTTTTCCTTTTAATAGTAGATAAATGCCCCCGAGCTGAGCCGGTGTACCCGGCCATAATATAATACTTTACGGAGTAATGTTAAAGCTCTTTATGAAATAATTGCTTTGAAGTAATAAATGTAACTTAAAATATAAAAATATTGAAATAGAAAAAGTTAAGTAGCAAAATACCTAGTAAAGCCAGAATATTTAAAATAAAGTGTATTAATATGTTGAAAGCGGCGTGAAGCGGTAAAATCAAATAAAAAAGGTAAGAAAAAGTACGATATTTAGTAGGTTCGAAGTAGGTAAAATAAAAAGTAATAAAATGTTAGGGGTGACACGAAATGGTAAAATTAAATAGAGAAAAAATGAGAAATTCCGTCATATCGAAGCGTATAAAATAAAGAGTGACAAAATATTAGGAGCGGTGTGAAATGGTAACTTTAAATAAAGGTAAAATCGGGGATTAGCGCAAATAGTATAATATGGGCCGATTCAAATTAGCGAAAAGTAACGCTTCTATTAAGGCCGCAAAACCTTTCTAATAACCTTAACAAATAGTATACTCGTCGATATAAATGTCTTTGATTTTCCGTTCGTAGTAGTTCTGGTTATGGCATCCGTTGGGTCAAACTTATTATCGATTTACCTTGTTTCCTCGTTGTCACGTCGTTTATACGACTCGTATAAAGCTATAATATCAATTATTGGCCGTTTTTTATTTTTAATACCTAACTTAACGAAGAATTCGTAAAAAAGAAAGGAGTTAGTGCATACGATAAAAGAAATCGGGCGTAAATTAAGGTTAAAAATAATTATTCGGATCGTTATCGTTATGGTAATACTCTAATCAAAACCTTTAACCATATTATAGATTTTTGATATTAGGATGCTTTTCGTAACCCTTTTACACCTAATAAAGCTTTAATAGATAATGTTTTTACGAAACATAAAGCCGTTTCGAGCCGGCATTTCGTTACCGAGGATTAAAACGAAGCTTATTTATAAGTTATAGTCGCTATTATTAGCGAAAAAGCTGTTAATAAAAATGAATATTTTTATAATACGTGTATTTAACGTTACAAATTGTAAATCGTGTTTTGGTTTATGTATTTACTACAAAAGACGTTTGTTAAGCACATTGTATATATGGTTTATTAGGTCAGTTGAACTTTATGCAGCGATAGGGAGGTTAAATTCTACCTTTGGTTATACTATAAAAACGACCCAAGCGCCATGTACACATTGATATTTGTATTCATTGGTCTGTTTTACGTTATTTAGAATGATAAAGGAAACTTTGTCTAGCTACCCTTTTTTTATAAATACCAAAACGCCGTTCTAAAGGGTAATGGTAACGCTATTAAAATCGATTATATGATTTTTTATTAAATACGTCTTAGGTTTCACTTTTAAGTCAGCTTTCAAAAGTGTCTTTTTTATAAAAGCGGAAAATGGGGTATTATACAATGACAAGGTGTCGTCCATCTATATACCCGTTAATATAAAGCCCTCCGATTGGGTTATTGATATTAATATATATAAGTCGAAAGTAGAGTAAGTTATTTCAAACCGTTCCTTATAATATCTTTGATAGGTATTATATTAGTAAACGCTGGCTTTAACTAAGCCGTAAAGTTGTTTTGTAATACGTAAGATCGTTCCAGGCGAGTAATAGTATTTAGGATTTTTTGATATATTAGCATAAATTCGATGTTTAAGCCGTTTTTCAAATTGGGTGTATGTTTATGTAATATTTTGGAGTTCGACATATAAGTTATACAGTTAGTTGAAGAAGGTCTCGAGCATAAGAATTAAACGGTAACTAGCTCATTGTAATATAAGAGATTAGTTTATAATATCCTTTTTACCTTCGTCGTTGTATCTTTTGATAATTAGGCGGGTTTTTTCGTAAGGTTTTCCGGTTTCATTTTTAACGTAGTAGGTGAAGCAGGTTGGAAAACCCCTATAGATACCGTAAATAACTGAGTCGAAGCGAGTAAAACAAAATATGCTTTCGTTGATTAAATTTAAGTTTTCTATTTGGGTAAATTATTCGAATAGAGTACCTAGTGTAGTGATAATACCTTCATAACAAAGTTTTAGGCTGAATTCGCGGTTTGCCATTTCTTTTTACATGATAAAGAAATCCGTAATAAAGTTTTTAGAGCGTTTTGTAGTTTTTGAATGAAGCGAGCGCACTCGGCGATAAGGTTTTGGTGGGTTTAATATAAACAGACCGCTTTTATTTAAAGTAGTCGGGCCGGAATCATATTTCGAGGGGAAGGTTGAAGTTAAATTCGGTTTAAATTCGTTATTTGCGGGGGGATTTCATTATAGGTTTCATTTGTCCTGCGATTTCGGACCGTTTCTTTTCACTTTTATTTTATATTCGTATACTATTATCTCACGAAACGAACTTATACTTTTTAGCAAATTAACAAACATATTATGGCCTTTAAACTCGTTAATCCTCAAAAGGCCAATTTATTCATCCTTCGTTTTCTAAGTCAAAACCTTAGATTATAGTGATAGATCTAAAAAGTTAGATTTTCATAGGTTATTTCTTATAGCTAACGCTTTAGATACATATTTTTTCTCCTGTAGGAAACGTCATGTCAATATAGCTTTCGCCACAGTATTAGCACTTTGTACTGTAAACGATGATAAGGTAGAGTTTATATGGATCCTTGGGTAAATACCAAAAATAAAGAGCGTAAGGATAAACCCACTTAGGTCAAAAGTTTTATTAACTGCGTTAACCGTTATTTAAAGGATATATTTCTTAAAATTTATACCTTTTACTCTTTTTAATAATATTATATATGTTGGTAGGCCTTAGACGTTTCAACATTTGTCGATTCAAATTGTAATCGAAGTAACAGTAGTATTACGTAGTCAGATGGTAGATGTATTATTCTAAGTTTGTCAGACCTCTAGCCGGTTTGCACTGTAATTTGTATGGCCAATTGTCTGGCCCGTACCCTAAAGTGAAGTGCAGCGTACTGTATTCGACTTACACCCAATGCGGTAAATCCGTACAAAGCATTACATTTGCAGTACGTCCAACTTTACTTATAGTAAAGTTGACCTACTACATTATATGCAATACTATTACAATACTATTCCAATACTGTCGGCTTTTTGTTTTGTGCCTGCACGCTAGTGTAGCTTGCTATCAATTGGTGGAAAACTCTGAAATTACTCTTCAATTCACAAGCTAGACCCCTGTCAATTCCGATTAATCTATATTGAAATTAACCTCAATTATGGCCCCTTACAACCCTTTTATTCTAACTTTCCGAAACCTCTGTTTTTCAAGTCCCGTGCACAAGTCTTTCGCCACAAAACTATGAAAATTAAATACGCTATCACTTATGTACCTTTTACCAGTAGTTTAAACTACTACTATCGCCATCATTGCCCTTTCTATCTTAACAGTCTTCCAGTTTGCCAAGGCGACTCTGTTCCTTCACGTCATGTATCGGGCTATTCATGTATCCCTCGATTCGTATAGTTAGTGTATTGCTATCCACAAACCTTTTTAAAGCGCTATTGGGTGTGGCCTTGGTTATGGCATCGGTAGAGTTATCTTTTCCATTAATTTACTAGAACTCATTAATTTCTCGGGCTTCATATTACTCTTTTAACGTTATTATATCTATTATCAGGCGTTTTTCATTGGTTATTCCTAGTTTTAATAAGTATTCGATAATTCTTCAGGAGTTAGTATATATTATTATAAGCATTGGTGGCAAATCTAGCTATTTGGTAACAATACTTAATATATTGTTAGTTATCATACCGATATTAAAGCTTATTATTATACCGTAGACTTTCACAGCCAGTATATTCCGTATTACGTATTTATACTTAATAGATGTCTAGTATACAAAGTTTCCGGTAATTGTAAATTGCCTTTTAAACCTATCCTCGTTAATAAGTATTATTAAAAAGCCGACTTACAATATAAGGTTAGTATTATTAACAAATAAACTGTTCGTAAAAATTATTAATTTCGTTTTCGTCAAATTCACAAAAACTATATTAATTCCTTTTTCTACATGATCTATTTGTTACTAAATCCGTTTATTTAACTTATTAAAGTTTTCGTTTTATGGGTTTTATGTCCATGCTGTAATGTAAAAGTCGTACGATACTATCAGTTAACATAATATAACGATATAGGCCATACAGACCCTTTATTTCAAGTATCTTTATACCCTTACCTCGGTAGCCTTATCGATAGTTATCAGGCCCATAGCTTACCATTTTTAGCGTAGGCTAATATAAATACCATTTTTAGCCTAAATATCATTAATACGGAGTGACGATCTGTTAAAGTCAAGTTATATACCTTTATCCAACATTTCAACTAGCTTACACTTTTAAAGGCCTAAATTTTAGATAACACGTTATTTCGCTACCACAAACCTAACATCGCCGAAAAAAAGGGTATCGTTAATTTATATGCCTACGATACTAAAGTCTTTACTTTCTATAATTAATAGAAACGGGTTAAATATTAAAGTCTTTATACTTAGCTTATTTTTAAAGTGTACCTGATACGTTAAAAACCAATAAAAGTTTACCTCAGTTAGCCCGTATAAAAGCTTAATATAATGTACTATCGTATCGGTCAGAAACTTATCCCTTAGTTTTTTATGGTAACTTTAATAGTACAATCAGTTGAAAATCAGTAGCGGATTGCATATATATTTACGTAATATCCCAGTTATTAAGTATAAACTAGCACTTTATGCCAGTAGTCAAATTGGCGGCAATAACGATAATTAAAAGTTGGCTTATTTTCTAAATAGTAAGAGATTAAGTAAAGATCTAGTCCTTACCTTCATTACCGTATCTTGAGGCGATTAACCATAGCTTTTCGTATGGCCGATTTGTAGTTTTACCCTCAACCTGGTAAATTATCCTTAATTTAAAGATAATAGCGTTTCAACCTTTAAATTACGTTAATAACATAAATTGTATAGCCTCCCGTAATAAAAGGCCATTAATTTCCACTTGGTTACGTTCCTTCAAAAGCTTGCCCAGTGTAATAATAATGCCTTCAATACGTAGCTGAAGGGAAAGTTTTCCGTTAAACTTCTCATTTTTAGACACCTACACCGTTAAATATACCCTGTCAGGCTTATAGTCCCTATCTTCCTCCTTTTTAATATATATCCTCCTCCTATGTGGTCTTATACACCGTCGATATTCCATTAGCTTGTTAATAGTCGCCTCGAAAGGGTTGTATTGACTAATTCGTTCGGCTCGGAGGTTATTAACGTTAGGATTTTTATTAAACTTAAGGGGTTTTCAGTACAACTTAACTTATATAATTCGGAAAGTTACGGAGCCGTTGGCAATTTTAACTACTACATTTAAGTTAGTAATACTTAAGATATTATATGTCTTATCCTATTGGTCTAGCTCGCGTTACGTAAGGACTTTACTTTAAAGGAAGAGTAAAAGTACGTTTGTTATTAAAGGTTCGTTCCTAATATTAAGGGTATTATTTACTTGGTAGCGTATCTATTCCTTTTTTAATTTTCTTAGGGCTTTGTTATGTATCATAGTACGCTTTTAGGTACTTAATAAGGGTGGCAACTTAGCTGTTATACGTAGGTAAGCTTTAAATACCAATAAAGTTGATACAAATCCATTAGAGCTAATAGTATTTTTATGACTTTTCACCACTATCCAAAGCCATGCCTCCTAACCTATAAAGCTTTCGATTTCCAATATAAGGATATTATAGGCCCTTCGTAAAAAGGTGTATACCCTTTCAACTTTATTAATACCTTAGTAAGCTTTAACGTGAACTTATTTATATTAAATATTCATTAAATTTACAGTAACCTAAAACTTTATCGTAGAAAAATTGGTATCGATATCGTAAATTAGCACGTTTAGTAGGCTAAGATACGTACCAATTTATTAAGTACGTAATGCCTTTTATATTTTTGTCGCTATAATGATCTTAAGGAATTTAACGCCGGGAAAAGCTGTAACAAAATGTATAATATATAGTATTAGCTTACCATCCAGGTAAAACACGTCCACGAAAACTTCCGAATTAAAGTTTTAATCTTCCTTTAACGTAAACTTAAACATTAAAGTAGCTTAAAGATGTATTTGGTAGTAATAACAAAGATGTTTAACTACATTTAGTACTAATAAATCTATATCTTCGTAACTAGTTGCCTTTAAAACCTTATAAAGTCTATTAATTACCGGGTAGTTAAACCTACGATATAATTAACGAAGTTTTACCTCTTTTAAATTTAACACCATAACATTTGGTTCCTAAAGATAAAACCAAAAATACCCTCGTTTAAGGCTAAGTAGAAACCTTTTACCGGCCTTAACATATATCAAGTTATTAGTCTAAAAATTAACGTTAACGCCGAAGTTCTTTATGTCTTCAAAGTAAAGGAGAAAGGAGGTGGGGTATTTCAAAATGTTAAAAATAATAGGGCTAATAACAGTCTTCATTATCGTCTATCACAGTAAAAATAGCTCCTTTTTAAGGCTAAAGCCAACTTTGGCTTTACCAACATCCGTATAATTAAGTTTCGTAATAGTATTAGTATCCTTTCGCAACGAGATATATTACGAATAACCCCCTATTCAGTATCGTATTACCCCTATATCCGGTATAATCCTCTGAAAGACTTGCTCTATATAGTGGTTTAGAATAGTAAAAAGGTGTATAGGTCCAGAGTTTTTATCGTTATAACGGCGGTAAGGGTTTTTACTTGTCAGGTGGTATAAGAAAATATAGTCGCCTAATTATTACGTAGTTTCCGAGCTAATGCCGGTATTAATATCTTTGTGCCAGCCGATAACTTTTAGCTTTTTTCCCCCATTTTTATCTTTACTTTATTTAAATTATATAACTTATTCTATGTAATTCTCATTAAATATAAAAGGGAATTAAGTATAATACATTACATGTTTTGCTTTACGCTCAAAAATAGTGTAACATGTTAATTATTAGCCTTATTTTCCACAAATTCAACATTTTTAACGCCTGGTGTAAACTTGATTAGCCTGTTTAAAGACCTCGAGGAAAAAGAATACCCTTTTTCATGGGTAGAGGTTCGGAATTTTTGTTAGCCGTATTATCCGGGCTGTCCATACTGTCGATTAATGTAGTATGAATTGAAAGGGTTTTTTTCGTTACTGAATTCCGGAGCTTAAGGGTATATACCAGTCAAGCCGGAAACTCGAGCAATTAAGGTTGCCAACGAGGAACGCAATTAGCTGAAAAACCCCTTTGTAGGTGGCGTCAGAGAAATTTAAGGCGTATTAGAACTTTTCGTAGCCTGTAACTGATTGCCGAACCTGCTGGCATAGGGTGACTTCACCAGCTTTTATATTCCCTATTACTTGTTAGCAAAGTATTAGCCTATTAAGTATCTAATTTAAAAGGTTTATCTTGATTTCCAATTTTTTTTATAATCTAATGTATAGGATCACTTAATAATATTCCAGTTCATATAATACTGGGTAAGGTTGACATCATATTCGAAGTGGCTTTTTATACCATTATAAATTTCGTAAAAAAAGGTATAATTCGTTAGATATTGAAGGTAGTAGTTTTCCACTTAGCCGGTAAGGATATTGGGAAACAGCGAGTGAAATCCTAACAGTTTAATTCTTATTTGGCGGAAAAGGTTGAAAAATAGGCGTAACTTGACTTTGAAGAGGTTGTACGGCTTACTGTTATACTTCTCTTTTCTTCCCCAAATATTAACGAACGTTATAATTGCCGTATAATCTGTATCTTCTATAGGGATAAGTTGAGGGGGAAGTATAATGTACTAGTCGTATGGACTCTTTATATCTTTTAGCTGGGAGATGGATTAAGGTTGTTATTAATGCTAATAGGTAGGATAGTTACCTTTAACCGAATTTAGATAGAAAAATCCAATATTCGTACCTATAGTAAGCTTGCTTGTAAAGCTAATCCTTCCTTAATTTAGTTGTTAGAACTAAACGTGTTAAGGAAATTAGGGGAAATAAGTCCAAAAGTTTTTATCGTAGGAAACTTAGTGATAATACTTTTGGTTTTAAAGGGTTCAACGAGATTCCTACTTAATTAACTGATGGATTTAAGGTTTTATAAGATATAAATCCATTAATTCCTCACATATACCCATTTAAACCTGGGCAGGTCCTTGCGAACTTGTATGTAGTCGTTGTAAGTTACTATTACTAACAACCTCTTTACCCTTAACTAAAGTCTATTAGACGTCTTTATCCGTGGCTTATTCGTAAAGTAGAATGGCCAGATTATCGTTCTTCCCTTTCTTCGTATTAAGTTCAACGTTTCGAGCAAACAGATCAACTCTTAGCTTTATATTTTCTTGCCTATCTACCTTTTTCCATATGTTTAAGCTTTAGTCGCGAAACAAGTCTTAAAATATATAGAAGGCTATAGGTTTTTAACCGACTTTATCAGAGTTTTCATCGAGAATAAAGCGGCTAATTGTGTTGGTTAGGTGTTTTGGGGTAGAGTTTTTAGTGGCATCGATATACCAAAGTTCTTAGTCGTAGTGCTTCGCGAAGGTGATACCGAGAGCCATAATTTTATTCTTTCGATCGAGGTTGGTGATAGCTTTAAAGTAAGCATTTACGGTAAATATCTCGGCGGTTCTTCTTGTGTAGGACTTGGTGGTGGACTTGGCGATCTGGGGGCGTATGGATTTGGCGTTTAAACGTAAAGTTGTGCGATATGACTTTCTTGAAGCTACTTGATGTTTTCGTGTGTTTTTGCTCTGAGTAGCAAACTTGACAATTAACGTGGTGTGGGGAGTGAAAAGAGTAAAGTAGAGCAAAGGTTTAATGTAGAGGGTAGAGGCGAAGGCCTTTGTTATTAGTAAAGGTTGTTTAACGTAAAGACTTAGTCGTTTTTCTTGCGATTTGTAATAGTATTACCTATAGTAGTAATGACTTAGCCGTTGGTCAACCTGCTAGCTTGGTAATTTTTGAGACTTTTATATAATTAATCACACTAAATACCCGTGAGTAAATAGAAGGTGTCAGGGGGTTTATATTAGCAGTAAGTTAGCAGAGGTAACGAAGGTGCAATATCAAGAAGATATTTGTTCATACTGTAGAATGACTACTAGCCGTTAGGTTATTCAAGTATGTAGACTGAATACTTGGATTGACAACTGAAGAGCTATGAATGAAATACTATCTATGTGGTGATGGCCGTGTCCTTATATCCTATGGCCTTCATACCATCTTTAGTACTGAACCGCTGAAGTTGCTGGTTACTTCCTACGGTCCTATGTAGTATCGACTGGACCGCTCTTCGGTCCTTGCGGTCCCAACCCTAACCCTGGGTCCTTACATAAGAGATATACCCGCTCGATGTGTTGGACATCAAGCTTCTGATGGTGCAGCTGGCCGCTGACCTGTTCCATGGTCTGCAGTTGGTTCTTGAGTTTTAACATTTTAGGCGGTTACTCCCAATGCTTTTAAGAAAGATTAATAAAGATTTCTTGGTGTTTTCAAGTAGCAATACAGTCGTTTATTTAAAGACTGCCGCGAACAACTGTATAGCTTATAAGTCTTTCTTATTTGTTGCTACGAACAACTATACAGCGTATAGAGACCCTTCACAAGAACCTTTCCTCTACCTTGCCTAAAAAGGATAAAGCGTAACCGGAAAACAGCTTTTTTCTTCTACTTAGCCAATCTATGATTAACCTAATAAGCACTGATTAGTGTTGGTAGGCCTTAAACGTTGCAACGTTTGTTTATTCAAATCGTGGTCGAAGGAATAGTAGTATTGTGTGGTCAGATGGTGGATGTATTATTCTAGGTTTGGCAGACCGCTAGCCGGTCTGCATTGCAATTTGTATAGCCAATTGCTTGGCCCGTGCCCTAGGGTAAAGTGCAGCGTACTGCACTCGACTTATACTCAATGCAGTAAGTCTGCATAAAGCAATACACTTGCAGTACGATCAACTTTACTGACAGTAAAGTTGACCTACTGCACTGTATATAATACGATTTCAACAAATACCGAAGTTACGGCCAATAAAAAGCTTATCCGAACCTAAGCTTTATTTATTAATTTTATAACTTATTGTTGAAATTGGAAAAATTAATTCTGTAACATTGAGTATAATAACGTTTAAAGTTGTTTAAATAATAATTTATTTTCGTTCGATATAATATGAATATAATCATCAAGTTTTTCTTTATATAGGAGTAAAATCATAACCTTATCTCTATCGAATAAGTCGTAAAATTTTACCAATTTTGATAAGAAACGTAATTGATTTTTTCCTCCTCGATAATAGTTGTCATCGTCGCTTACAAGATTCGCGTTATTTCGTAAAAGTTTATAGTAAAAGTTAACCGAAACTAATCCCCTATACGTTATAGCTCCTAATATGAACGTTTTATTGAACCGATAAAAACCGATTGTATTATACCCCATATATCCCTAGACCTAAGGCGTACTATTACCGCATCAATAATTAAGTTTCTTTAACTATAAACTACTAAATAATTACGGCTAATATTTAAGGTTACCTATTAATATCGTATCTAACGTATCCCAAAAATTATACCCCGCGTTATTACGGGAATAATATATATTGATATTGGACTTACCTCTTTATTAATATTTATATAAAGTTGAGCTATTTAAGTAATACGCGTATTTTGTCGTAACTCTAATATCGTACCGAAATTTCGAAGATATAATAGCTGTTTTTTTTTTTAATCATTATATTAAAGACTCGTTTACAATACAAATATAGTTAAAGCCAAAATCGATTTCAATATCTAAAATAGATATTATGAAAAAGAATAAAATTAAAGAATACATTTTTTTTGAAATATATTTTAATTAAATCAAACCCCTTTTTACTCGATTTTATAACTATACCGTTAAGTTAATATAACCCTTAAACAAAACTATATTTAAGAGTTTAACTTTCTCCATCATTATTAATGGGAAACTGTTGGTAGGCTTTAGATGTTGCAATGTTGTTGATTCGATTGGTCTTCGAGGTAATAGTAGTATTACAGTAGTCAGATGGTAGATGTATTGTTTTAGGTTTGGCGGACCGCTAGCCGGTGTGCACTGTAATTTGTATGGTCAATCGCTTGGCCCGTGCCCTAAATTGAAGTGTAGCATACTACACTCGACTTACACCTAATACTGTAAGTCCGCACAAAGCAATATACTTATAGTACGGTTAACTTTACTGTAAGTAAAGTTGACCTATTACATTATATGTAATACTATTCCAACACTGGCAGCTTTTTAGTTTATGCGCGCACGTTAATGTAACTAACTAATTTTTTCCGGTTAACGCTAAATAGCGGTTTCGTACCCCCTATCAATTCCAATTAACTTCCATATTGTATTACACCCAATTGCATGAAAATTGATCCCATTTAACCTTAATTATTCGTTAGTTCCAGGGTCCGAGTCTATCAAACCCTGCAAAAATTTCTTCCGCTACATCTCTTCGCAACTACAACTATGCTATTTAAACAAATTACCATTAATCCCCTGGCAATATTCTAGTCTGCCAGAATATCCCTGTTCGTCATCACGTGATTCAGGCTTTCCGGGAAGCGTATCTACGTAACCCTCGATCCGTATAATCAACTTGTTGCTATTTACAAATCTTTCCAATACTTTTTTTGATGTGGCCTTCGTCATAGTATTTACAGGATTATCTTTGCCATCGATTCATCGGAACTCCTTAATCTCCCTCCTATAGTAGGTTTTACGAAGTGATATCAAGTCGATTATCAGGCGGTTTTCACTAGTGGTTCCGAGTTTTGATAGGTATTCGAAAAGGTTTCTTAAGTCGGTATAAATCACCACTGAGATAGGAGGAATCCGTAACTACCTGGTAATATAGTTAAAGGTCTTCTATAATGCTATACCTACGTTAAAGCCCACCATTATTCTGTAAACCTCCGCAGCCAGTACGTTTCGTATAATCCTTTTACATTAGACGGAGGTCTAGTAAATCAGGTTACCAATAATATTAAATTGATTTTCCCGCATATCTTTGTTAACGAGGGTTATTAGGAAGCTGATCTATAAAAACAAGTAGGTATTATTTATAAAAGACCCGTCCGTAAAGATTATTAGCTTTGCCTTTAAAAGGTCGATTTGCACTATATTAATCCCACGGTCCAGGTTCCGTATCTGCTACTCTAACCTCTCATTCAGGCGGTCAAAGTCTTTATTCGTTGGTATTTTTGTTTATAACGCAATGGATAAGTCGTATAAGGCTTCCGATTAGCATTAGGTGGTAATATAGCTACCTCATGTATACTATTTCAAGTACCATTAAGCCTTGGCCTTATTAGTCTTATCGATTGTAGTAAAAATAACGTCTTAACCCTTTTAGCGGAAGCTTAGGCTGGCATTAACAAAAAATATACGGATTAATAATCTATTAAAGTTAAGTTGGTTATTTTCCGTTAACGTCATTACCGGCTTATAATTTTGAAACTTAAAATCCTTAATCATTTACTATTTCTATACTATAATACTGGCTGTTTCAACAAAAAGGGTATTGTTAGTTTATATACCCACTATACAGAAGTATTTATTTTACGTTACCAATAATTATGGATTGTATATTAAAAACTTTATCGCCAGTCGAGACTTAAAGTAAGACTGGTAACTTAGAAACCAATGGACGCTTACTTTAACTAATCCATATAGTGGTTTGACACACTGTATTACCGTTCTTAATATGTAGATAATACGGAGTTCCTGTAACAACTTTAATAGTATAATCCGTTGTAAACCCGTTATTAACTATATATAAACTTACGTAATATCACGACCATCAAGTATAAACTTACCCTTAGTTTTAGCTAGAAAACTTATTAACAGGGTAACCACTATACGTTAACTAATCTTTTTAATCGTTAGTGACTACGTGAAGATCTACTAATTGCCTTTATCGCCGTATAATTAAGCTATTTGTCGTGATTTTTCATAAAGCCACCCCGTATTTTTACCCTTAACTTTATAAATAATCCTCGACTTGAAAATCGTAACGTTTGGGTTTTAAAGGTTAAAGTCAGTTTTCGGCACAAATTATACCACATCTTAAGTTAATAAACCGTTGATTTTGACCTTTTTGCTTTCTTCAAAAAGTCTGCCGGAGGTTTTAATAATTCTTTATACCCTAAGCTTTACTACTAAGTCTTCGTTATCCTTCTCTTTCCTATTTACCTAAGTAGTATTATAAATACAGCCCGGTGTGTATTCCTCCTTTTTAACGTTTTCCTTTTTCTTCGGGGGTTGTCCGCGCCAGCGGCGCTTTATAGACTTATCAATAATGTGTGAAAAAGAGTCGTATTAACTCGGTTGTTTTACTTATAAGGCTTAAGGGTTTTTATCTTTAATACCCCTAATATAGGGTTTAACCTAGGTAATTCAGAAGGATATAAGACCGTTAACAGTTTTAACAACTACTTTAAACTTTACGATACTCAATATCTTATACGGCCCCTTCTATTTACCCGGCTCCCGCCATACGAGGACTTCACTTTACAGTAGCAAAGTAAACACGTCGATTATAATAAGCCCAGTTTTGGTATTAAGGTTATCATTAACTTAGATATGTGACGATTCCCTTCGCAGTTCCCTTAAAGCTTTTCTGTAAGCTGTAATACGTTTTTAAGTACTTATCGAGAGTAGAGATTCACTTGTTAGGCGTAAGTACGTTTTAAAGATTAGCAGCGTTGGTACCAGGTCTTCAAGGCCTATAATGTCATTTAAACCCTTTGATATTGTTTATAAAAATGTTTCCGGATCTGTAAAACTTTTAATTTCTAACTTAAGGATACTATATACTCGACGAAGTAGGGAGTATGCCCCTTTAACCTTCCTAATACTCCAGTAGACTTTCATAGGTATTTATTTACACTGGATACCCATTATCTTGGCATCTTCCTAAAACTCCGTCGCTATAAAGTTGGTACCAGTATCGTGGACAACAACGTTAGGTAAATCTAGGTAGGTATTAATCTACAATATCCTTAACGTTTCCTATATATCTTTTTCCAAAAGGGATTTCAAAAACTTGGCTTCGTAAAAAGAAGTTACAGAGTCAAAGAGGTAAAAAATAAGCTTATTATCTAAGTAAAACACATTAACAAAAATCTTACAATTAAATTTCTTATCGTCTTTTAGTGTAAACTTAAATCTCTGGGGGGCTTATGTATGCGTTTAATAGTAGTGGAAAAGCTTTTTAATAGCTTTCAGGGTAAAGTATTTCACATCGTTATACCCTACGGACTTTAAGACTTTATATAGTCTATTAACAGTTGAGTAGTTAAAACGCCGGTATAGTTAACGTATCTTCGGCTCCGTCAGATTTAACACCACTACTTTCAGACCTTAAAAATAAAACTATAGGTACTCCTACTTAAAAGTAAGTGGAAACCTTTAGCCGTTTTTAACCAGCTCGTTTACATTAACGTCTATATTAACGCCAAGAATCTTTATATACTCTAACAAAATAGGAAAGGGGTAAAAAACCTAAGGATATAAAACTTAATTACTTTCATAATAGTTTAAATTACCGTTATCCCTAGTAACAATAGTTATTTTCTTAGGTTAAGGCCAACTTTGTCTTTGTCAACATCGTAACAATTAATCTCAGTAGCTATAATGCTCTTCCTCCGCAGTACTACGTACTAAGAATAGCCTCCTATTAAGTATTTTAATACCATTATATCTGATATAATACCTTAAAACTTGTGGTTTGCGTAACGATCATGGAGGTTAAAAGTATATAAGGGATTAGGGATATGATTAGGGCAAAGGTAAATGTCTTTACCACCTAAACGGTATAGAAAAACATAGTCGTCCAATCACTGGACTGCTGTATCAGGAATAATGTTTTTGTAACACTTAATAGGCTTAGGGGCATTGTTATTAACAAGTTTATCCCCTTCGAAGTTTGTAACCTAATTTAGGTATTCTTATTTAAAAGTGGTAAGGTATTAGATATAATATATCATCTTTCTATTATTTCATTCGGTAGAGGGGTGTCGAGTCAACCAGCAATCAGTTTTGCCACATATCCAATATCTCTTACTACTATTACGACGATAGTGTTAGCGGTTAACAGATCCGCCTATATCTTATTAACGCCAACGTGGGTGTTACCTCCAGTTCGGGGCCGAGATTAAGGTTGATAGGCCAAACCTTAGGCGTTATAGGCATCCGTACTTACGGTTGACGTAATGAACTACCGTAAGGTTTTCTTTATCCACGTTAAGGAAGTTGATGGCTTAGGGGTATATACCATGCGATTTTGGTATACGTGTTATTACAGTGGTAAACGAGAAACTCAGCTAGCTAAAAAAGCCCTCGTAAGTAGTATATGAACGTTATAAGATGTATTCGAAATTGTTAAAACCCGTAACTGCTGCCCATACCTGCTCGCGAAGTGTAGCTTCGCTAATGTAAGCCTTTCCCATTACCTTTTAATATATTATCAATTTTTAAAACATCTGATTAAAAATATTTATTGTTAATTCCTCCTCTTTCTTTCTTGTCATCATTGTAGTCTACTACGCAGTGGCCTAGTCCGTATGGTATTACGTAAGGTAAACGTTCTACTCGAAGTGACCATTTATGCTATCGTAAATCTTGCGAAACGTGGTAGCGCTCGTCAGGAAGGTTAGGTAGTAATCTTTGGCGTAACCCGTAAAGATTCTAGGAAATAGTAAGTGAAAACCAAAAGGTAGCACCTCCATCCAATTGTAAATATTTAAAAAGGGCATCATTTTAGTATTAAAAAGGTTGTAAGACTTTCTGTTATACTTCTTTATATCATTTTAAATCTTAGCGAAATCCGTTATTATCTTGTAGTTAATATTAATCATCCTAATAGGTTTTGGAAGGAGGTTGCGATAATTATCCCAAGCTTTGTTGGTGTTTCCTAGCGGTTCAAGTCTTGAAGGTTCCGAAACACGGTGCTAAAGGTAATTGCCAGTCGCATGGCCTGATGGGTAAAGTTCTATGGTAAGGCTTGTAGTTGGTTTACGTATGTAGGCAAATTTAAAGGGGGAAAGTTTTTAAAGTGTTTAGCGATCGTAGTATTAAGTGTCGATAGTTCCCTTAATTAACTGGTATAAAGCGCTAACGTCAATATTTTTAAACGCGTTGGCAACCTTTACTTCGTGTGCTCTTCTGCCGCTAAGGGCGTAATCTACTCTATCACGTAGTGGTTTTAAAACAGGTTTTTTATAGTTAACGCGTAAAGAGGCTTAACTTAGCTAAGGGTAAAGGGGAGGCACTCTGGATAGTATATAAGGGTGTTAAGGTTCCTTAAAAGCTTTGCCCTTACCTTAAGGGTTTTATAAATATTCCTCAAATTGGAGCAACTCAAAAAAGGTTTCTACAATTTCCTTTAAAACCCTTTTTGGTATATAAATTCCACGCCTTTTAACTTCTGTCTTCAACTTAGCCTTAACTTTCCGTTAGATCGTTTTCCACATATCTGATATCCAATAGTTAAAAAACTCGCGAAAGTTTTAGAAAATATTAACGCCGCGGCCAAGCTCTTTACCAGTGTCAAACTTAAAGATATACTAGCCAACGTAGTTAATCAGGTCAGTTTCATTAAAGGTTTTGTTAACATCTTTAATACAAAGTTAATGGTTGTATTAGTTAACCAAAACTGATCTTAGAGGTTTCTAATTGCTTTTTTACAGGTAGAGTTGGTAATAGATTCAAAGTGAGTGCTAGGGAAAGACATTTTAATAGGCGTGTAGTACGAAAAATTGGTAATCTTAGGCGTAAAGACTTGGTATTTCTGACGTAAAGTCGCATAGGAACTTGACAACTTGGTGAGAGGTTGCGTAACGTGGCTTTCTTGGCGCAACTTGGCGATTCTCGGTATTTTCGCTTAAAGCAGCGAACTTGACGATCAAAGTAACGTAAGGAGTGAAAAAAATGAAGTATAGGCAAAAGTTTGGTGTAAATGGTAGGGTCGAAGGTCATTTGTTATTGGTAAAGGTCGAAGGTTGTTATTTTGGCATAGGGACTTAGTCGTTTTTCTGCAGTAATAGCACATGCAGTAGTACTAACTTGACCGTTTGCCAACTTGCCGAACTTTGAGACTTCTAACAGTTAATTTCAACATCTTCAAAAAAAAAAGTACTAAAGATTTTTTGGTGTTTTCGAATAGCGATACCGTTTCTTACTTTCAGATTTCCGTTAGAAGACTAAAGTAACCCAAAAATATTCTCTGTTTTCCTGCTGTTGAAAGACTGTCGCAGTACTAATAGAGGCCATTCGTAAGAATCTTTCCTCTACCCTAGCGATAAACGCAAAACGTAATCGGAAAGTAGCTTCTTTTTCTACTTAACTTATCTGTGCTTAACCTAATAGGCAAGCAAGCACTGATTAGTGTTGGTAAGCTTTAAATGTTGCAACTTTGTCGATTCGATTGGTCTTCGAAGTAATAGTAGTATTGCAGTAGTCAGATAATAGATGTATTATTTTAGGTTTGGTAGACCACTAACCGGTCTGAATTGTAATTTTTATGGCCAATTTCTTGGCCTGTGCCCTAGAGTGAAGTGTAGTGTACTGTACTCGACTTACACCAAATGCAGTAAATTCGTAAAAAGCAATATACTTGCAGTACGGTTAACTTTACTGTAAGTAAAGTTGACCTACTACACTGCATGTAATACTATTCCAATAGAAACTTTTATTTACCTTTTAGATTTAAATCGTATATACTTACATAAAAGGTAATACCATATGGAGTGCATAACTACGTTAATAATGGTTCGTTGAATTACAACATACGTAACGCCCCGTAACAAGTTTAACCTAATGTTCATTTACCATTACCTACATCGCCCTACATCCTTAATCTTAAAGGCGTACCAAACGGATTTATTAAAATAATCAACTGTAATTACTATAACTCTTTAACGAATATACCTAAAGGGTCTAAACCTCCGTTATATTTATATCTCTATCCGGCCATTGAATTTATACAAATTTTATTAATTCATAACCAAAAAGTTGATTTAAGTTTAAAAACTTTAATTCGTTGGCGAACTCATGGTACTCTTCCAAGGCTACGATATAATCTACTCGACTAATTTTTACCGTAATAAATTTATTTCCAAAACGTAACGATATGCGAAAACGTACGTAATTATACTTTACAGCCGAAGACTAATTTAATACGCCCGTTTAAATGAAAAATATCTCGAATATAATAATAAATAATACCTATAAGTCTTTATCGTTTATGAATAATTCCTTCAATTTGATCAAAACTTTATTCGCGCGATAAATGTCATTAAAAATAGCTTTTATATAATAAAAAAACCTTCCTACATTATATATACCCTTATATCCACTGGCTTTATTATACGTTATAACCGCTTATTTTTCCGCCGCCGTATAATAACCTTATAGGTAAAAAAGCGTACACTAACCTTTTACAATTTACATCTTTTCCGTTTTTAGTATAAATTCGATCGTTTAATACGTCGCCGCCTACGTAAAAGCAAATCCGTCGAATCAGTTAATTATATCATTTTCGCCTACCCCAAGCTGGTAAAAAGCTTTGACGAATCGTGGCTAATTTAACTTCGAATTACTAAATTTTAGCTATAATTGAAACAGAATTACACGTAAAGTTAATAATTAAAGTCTATTAACCCGGAAATTATAATTATTTTATAATAAAAGTAATATAATTCATGATATTCTTTAAATGAGAATTATTAATTTAAATTAACCCCGAAAAGGCAAAAGATATATTTATAAAGATAAAGGACTAGATATTTGCCGACGGCCCATTCTCCCCAATAACGTTAAAGTATCAATTAAAATTATTAATGTTTACCATCTAATTGTTTATTAAAAGTAATATTCCTCCGGTAAAAAAAACTTAATATGTTATAATCCGACCTATGATAATAAGCTAAATATATACCAAATAAAGTTTACTATTAAGGTGTAGCGAAAAACTAAAAGAAGCTACCGTAGCCTATCGTATAGGAACTATAGGTATAGCCAGTAACCAGCTCGTCACGTGCCTTTACACGTGCCGTACATGGACCGCACTCAGTTCGCACTCGAACTGGGCTCGGACTGGGTACTGCCTATCTCATTACGTACACAGTCACGTAACCTATAGACTCAATGGCCAATAGCTTGAGTCCATAAAATCAGCTGTATTAACTGCAAGACTATTGTAGTGTGGTTCCTAATTCTGTATAGGGAACGGGTCAAGTAGTTGCTCACACTAAGTGGTGTATAGACCAGCTAACAGTTTACCAAACTTAAAAGATACACTAATTTGAAATGTGAAACACTGGTTACTTCGACTGGAAATTGGAAAAGATTTAAAGTATACTTAAAGTAAAACGAACGCTTAAAGTATAGGTATTAAAAAGAGAATCCTGGTAATAAGAGGTAGGAATCATTATTCGAAAATAGGCGAAACGCACCGCGGTTATAACAATACTTACGAAAAGGAATACGAAGCTCCGATTATTTGTAAAAACTTTATATCGTATACAGTAAGATCAACTATTAGTTTACTAATTACCTAATTTACGAGCAGATTCTAATTAACGATAGTTTCAAACCGATTATATATTTAAAGACCGTATATAAACCAATTTCACATTATATACAACCGAATATAAAAGGGCAGATAATAAGCTCAATGCCTACCCTTACGAATACACCTCTGAAAAAGAAAACTTTACAGGTAATAATATTGACTTGACAGTCTATAATGACGAAACCGCCCAACGTATTTTTACAGGCCTATAAAACGCTTTTTTCCTATCTATTATAGGCCTAGATTACGTAAGAGAAATGCTTAACACCTATATAACATTACAATTCACGCTTTTAAATAAATAAGATAATCGTTTTTAGGGTATTATATCTAATACCGATATAGCCGAAATCTTAACAACTGGAAAATGATAATTCGATGCGTTTATAAACAAGTATCCAAAGTTTTAGCTAAACTAAATAATAGAACACCAAAAGGTTTTATTTAGTAAAGGTAAAGCGTTATCTTTTGGGAAAGGTTTTATAAACACGCTATTCGAACCGGTCAAATTTAATG
The DNA here is from genome assembly GCA_038502455.1 of Anisogramma anomala. NCBI lineage: Eukaryota > Fungi > Ascomycota > Sordariomycetes > Diaporthales > Gnomoniaceae > Anisogramma > Anisogramma anomala. The sequence goes on along the minus strand of JASMMZ010000010.1, from coordinate 5,114,685 downwards.
TAATAAATTTAAAAATACCAGTCGTACTTTCATTAGCTAATAAAAATAAGTTCGGAATTACGGTCTGGGATACGACTAACCAGCTTATCCGTATTTCGGATAACGTATCCATACTTCTTCGGCTTAAATTCAATTACTTGTGGTTCTTCTCTGAAATACGTACAATTAAAGGTATTTATTTAATGTAACCGAAATTACTGATTTTATACCGACGATTTGGATACCTGGTTATAAAACGCCTTTTACAATTACTTTATGTTGTAAGTTATACGAATGTGAAAAAAAAACGCCTTTAAAGCTATTAAAAGGTTTTGTTATAAATACTAGTTACACTTATAAGCCCTACAATAGTTTAAGTTCTTCATTTAGAATGATATAAACTTTAAATACGATGTAATTATTGATATTATATATTTAGACGGCCAACCAGTCCTCTACGCTGTCGATGAGGTAATATTATTTCAGGCTGCTAAATTCACACGAAGAGCTTTCGTTACAAACTGTTTAAATTCTTCAGTTAACTGTTAATTAAACATCTACTTAGAGCTTTTAAACTGGATTATATACGACGTTAGTATGGCTTTCGACTTTACCAAATAACGCATTAAGGCTCGGATAACTGGTAACAAGTATAAGTAAATTTTAGTACAAGCCTTATAAGATATTGGAAAATATAAACGGTATTGTAAACCGTTTAAAAAAACGTGTTGGTAGGCCTTAGACATTGCAACGTTGTCGATTTGATTGGTCAAAGTAACAGTAGTATTGCGTGGTCAGATGGTGAATGTATTGTTTTAGGTTTGGCAGACCGCTAGCCGGTCTGCATAGTAATTTGTATAGCTAACTGCTTGGCCCGTGACTTAGAGTAAAGTGCAGCATACTGCTCTCGACTTAAACCAAATGCAGTAAGTCCGCACAAAGCAATACATTTGCAGTACGGTCAACTTTACTGTAAGTAAAGTTGACCTATTGCACTGACTGTAATACTATTCCAACACTGGTGGCTTTTTAGTTTGTGCACGTACGCCAGTGTGGCCAACCAATTTTTTTCGGTTACTACTGAATTACCTTCTCATTAACTGGCCAAACCCCTATCAATTCCAGTTGACTTCCGTATGAAATTGAATGCATTTGCATAAAAATTGATCACATTTGGCCTTAATTGTTCCATTGCTCTGAGGTACGAGTTTATCAATTCCCACAAAAAGTTCTTCCTCCACAGCCCTTCGCAAGCCTACATGCCTCCACTTCAACTGTGCCACTTAAACAGATCACTATCATCAATCCCCTGGCAATCTTCCAGTTTTCCAGCACATTCCAGTCAGCCGTTACATAATTCGGGCTGTTTGGGAGGTTTATCAACTTAGGCCTCAATTCGTATAGTTAGCTTATTGCTGTCTATAAACCTTTCCAAGGCTTTGTTCAGCAATACTTTTGTTATAGCGTTCGCGGGGTTGTTTTTGCCATTAATCCATCGAAATTCCCCAATATCCCTCCCTTTGTAGGCTTCGCGGAGTGCTATTACATCGATTTTCAAGCTTCTTTTACTGGTGGTTCTGAGTTTCAAAAGGTATTCAAAAAGGCTCCTTGAGTTGGTATAGATTACCACTGGGATAGGAGGAATCCGTAGCTACCCAATAATAAGGTTAAGGGTTTCCCATAGTATTATGCCTACGTTAAAGCCCACTATTATACCATAAACCTCTAAAGTCAGTACGTTTCGTGTAATTCTTTTACATTTAATAAAGGTCTAATAGATTAAGTTATTGATAATAATAAACTAGTCTTCTTACCTATCTTTATTAACGAGGCTTATTAGGAATCCGATTTGTAAAAACAGGTCGATGTTATTTGCAAAAGACCTGTCCGTAAAAATTATCAGCTTGGTTTTTAAGATATCGATTAGGACCATATTAATTCTACGGTCCAGATTTCTCATTTGCTACTCGAGCCTTTTATTAAGCCTGTTAAAGTCATTATCCATTGATATTTATACTTATACCGCAATAGACGGGTTGTAAAAGGATTTCGGTTAATATAAAGTAGAAATATAGCTACCCTGAATACGTTATTCTAGGTATCGTTAAGCTCTAACCTTGTTAATCTTATTAATTATAGCCAAAATAGCGTTCTAGCCTTTTTGGCGAAAGCTAAAGTCGGTATCAACACCAAGTATATAGATTAACGATCCATTAAAGTCTATTTTGATGTTTTTCATCAACGTTGTTAATGGCTTACAATTACAGAACTTGGAATCCTTAATGGTTTATTATTCTAATACGACAAAGTTAGTCGTTCCGATGAAAAGGTTATTGTTAGTTTACAAACCTATTATACCGAAGTTATTTTTTTACGTTACTAGTAAATATGGGTTATATATTGAATATTTTATCGCCGGTCGTAATTTAAAGTGCGATTAATAGGTAAAAAACCAGTAAATTTCTGTTTTAACCAAACCGTATAATAACTTAATATAAAGTATTACCGTATCTAAAAGATAAATAGCATAGAGTTCCTATAACAGTTTTAATGATACGATTCGTTGTAGATTTATTGCTAATTATATGTAGGCTTACGTTCTATTACGGCTATTAAACGTAAATTTACCTTAAGTATTAGCTAATAAAGTTATTACCGAAGCAACCATTAAACTTTAGCTAATCTTTTAAATTATTGTCGATTATTTAAAAATCCAATACCTGCCTTTATCGCCGTATCCTTAAGCGATTAACCGTGATTTTTCGTATGACCCCTCCGTAGTCTTGCGTTTAATCTCGTAGATAATCCTCGACTTGAAAATTGTGACGTTTGGGTTTTAAAGGTTAAAATCGGGTTTCGGTACGAATTATTCAACCATTTGAGTCAACAGGCCATTAATTTTAACCTTATCACTTTCTTTAAAGGGTTTGCCAAAGGGTTTAATAATTCTTTGTATCTGGAGTTTTATTGATAAGTCTTTGTTATCTTTTTATTTCTTACTTACCAAAGTAGTATTGTATATGTGGCCCAGTATATATTCCTTTTCTTTAAGGTTTTTTTTTTTTTCGGAAGTCGTTTCCGCCGGCGGCGTTCTATCAGATTATTGATAACGGGTAAAAGAAGTTTGTATTGGTTTGGTCGTTTTTCCTGAGGGGATTAAGTGTTTTCATCTTTAATATCCCTAATGTAAGGCTTGACCTAAGAGGTTTGGAAAGATATAAAACCGTTAGCAATTTTAATAACTACTTTAAAGTTTGTAATACTTACCATTTTGTATAGGACTTTTCATTTTACTGGCTCCTGTTACACGAGGACTTTACTTTATAACGGTAAAGCAAGTATATCGATTGTTAAAGGGCCGTTCTTGGTGTTAAGGGCATTATTAACCTGACGGCGTGCCTATTCTCTTCGTAGTTTCCTTAAATCTTTTCTATAGGCAGCAGAACGTTTCTAAGTACTTGCCGAGGGCGGAGATTCACTCGTTAGACGTGGGTACACTCTAAAGACTAATAACGTTAATACTAGGCCATCAGGACCCACAGTATTATTCAGACTTTTCACCGCTATTTGTAAGCGTTCCTTTGGGTCCGTAAAGCTTTTAATATCCAACGTAAGGATATTATACGCTTAAAAAAGTAAAACATGCGCCCTTTTAACCTTTACAATGCTCTAGTAGGTTTTTACAAGTACTTTTTTATACTAAATACCTATTATTTTGGAATATTTCCAAAACTCCACCGCTGCAACGTTAATGCCGGTATCGTGGACGATGACGTTGGGTAGATCAAGATATATTTTAATTCACAATATCCTTAACGTTTTCTACGTATTTTTTATTAAAAGGGATTTTAGAAACTTTACTCCATTAAAAGAAGCTACGAAATTAACGACGTAAATTATAGGTTTATTATTTAAGTAAAACACATTAATAAAGATTTCTAAATTAAAATTCTTGTCGTCTTTTAATGTAAACTTAAATTTCCGGAAGATTTGGGCATACGTTTAATAGTGGTAGAAAAGTCTTTCGATAACTTTTGGGGTAAAGTATTTCATATCGTTATACCTTGCAGACTTTAGGACTTTATATAGCTTATTAATAGCTGGATAGTTAAAACAACGGTGTAATTGGCGCATCTCCGGCTCCGTCAGATTTAACATCACTTTTTCCTGATCTTGAAAATAAAACTATAGGTACTCCTATTTAAAGACAAGTAAAAACCTTTGGTCGTTCTTAACCAACTTATTAATGTTAACGTCGACGTTAACACCAAGAGTCTTTATATCCTCTGAACAAAGTAGGAAAGAGGTAGAGAACTTAAGGATGTAAAACGTAATTGCGCCAAAAACAGTTTGAATTACCGTTATTCCCAGTAACAAAAGTTGTTCGCCTGGGCTAAAGCCAACTTTAGCCTTACCAGCATTATAACAATCGATTTTAGTAGCTGCAGTACTTTCACTCCGCAATGCTATATCTTGCGAATTACCTCCTATTAAGTACCTCGTTGTCCCTATGTCTGGTATAATACCCTGAAACGTATGGTCTATGTAACGATCGCGAAGATTAAAAATGTAAAAGGGGTCAAAGTCTTAGTTAGGGCAAAGATAAGGGTTTTTACCACCTAAACGGTACAGGAAAGCTTTCTCGGCTAGTTACTAAGCCGCATCAGGATCAGTATATTCTTCGTGTCACTTAATCTACTTGAGGGAGTTTACATTATTAATTTGCTCGTTGCCCTCAAAGTCTACAATTTGATTCAAGTAATTCTATTCAAAAGCAGTAGGGTATTAAACATAGTATATTGCCTTTCTGTTGTTTCGCTTAGTGAGGGGATGTCGAATTAACTAACAGCTAGATTTGCTACAAATCCAACATCTCTTGCCATTATTATAATAATAATAATGTTAACGGTTAATAATTCCGCTTGAAACTTAACCTTATTAGCGTCATTGTAGGTGTTACCTCTTGTTTAAAGCCGAGGTCAATAGGCTTAACCTTAGTCTTTATAGGCTCCTATACTTGCGATCAACGTAATTAACCATCGTAAGGTCTTCTTTATTCACATTAAGGAAGTTGCCGGCTTAAGAGTATATACTAAGCAAGTTTGGTATACCTGTTATCACGGTGGCAAAAGTGGAACGTAAATAGCTCAAAAAACCTTTATAGGTGGTATCTAGGCGTTATAAGGCGTATTCAAATTTTTTAACGCCCGTAATTGCTACTCATACCTGTTCATGAAGTGTGACTTCGCCAGCGTAAGCTTTCCCCATTACTTTCTGGCATAACATCAACTTATCGATCATTTGGTTAATTACATCTATTAGAGTTTCGTCCTTTTTCTTCTTTACTATTATTTTAATACACCTTGAGGTAACCCAATCTATATAATATTATGTAAGTTGAACGTCGTGTTCGAAGTAGCTTTTTATGCCATTATAGATTTCGCGAAACTTGGTGGAACTAGTTAGGAAAGTTAGGTAATAGTCCTTAACGTGCCTTATAAGGATTCCATGAAATAGTAAGTGAAAATCAAAAGGAGGAACCTTTATTCACTTACAGATGTTTAGAAAAAGTATCATCTTAGTATCAAAAAGATTATACGGTTTTCCATTATATTTCTTTATTTTATTTCAGATCTTGGAAAAACCTGTAAGGAATTTATAATTGACATTAACTATCTTGATAGGTCTTAGAAAAAGGTTACAATAATCGTATCAATTGTAAGTAGTGTTTTTTGGCGGTTTAAGCTTCAAAGCTTTCGAGGTACAGTATTAAGGGTAGTTGCTAATTGCCTAGCTCGAGAGGTAAAGTCCTATAATAGGGCTTGTGGTAGGCTCGCGTGCGTAGGCTAATTTGAAAGAGAAAGGTTCCTAAGGGACTTGCTGATTAGATTGTTGAGGGGCGATAGGTATGTAAAGGGTTTGTGAGGCCTGATGATCTTGCTTAATTGAATGGTATAGAACGCTAATGTCAATACTTCTGGCCGCGTTAGCGGCCGTTGATTCACGTGCCCTGCCACCGGTAAGAGCGTACTCTGTATTATTATGTAGGGGAACTAAATTTCTGAGTAAGTTAAAAGGTTTCTCGTCGCTAGCACGTAAAGAGGGTTAACTTAGGCGAGGGTGAGTTAGCGGTCCTTTAGATCGTATATAAGGGCGGTAAAGTTCCTTAGCCTTCTTTTTCTTAGACTATAGGTCTTAAGAGTATTCTTTACATTAGGCCAGGTCAAAGAGTTTTAATACTAATCTTATATTCCCCTAAATTGGTAAATAAACCCCTTGCCGCTTAAGTTCGACTTTGATCTTTATCTTGACAGCTTTTTGAACTATTGTCCACATATTTATAGTCTAATCGTTAAAAAGATTACGAAAATTGCCGAAAGTATCGTCTGAGTTGTCGACATTACGGTACTTAATAATGTAGTAACCGACGAAGTTAATAAGGTGTTCCTCGGTTAAGTCTTCATCGATGTTCCATCCTCAAATTTCGTAGTTATAGAATTTGTTAAAAAGTTATCCGAGGGCTTTAATTTTTTCTTTGCTAGTAGAATCGGTAATGACCTCAAAGTAAGGGCTTATAAAAGCCATCTTGATGTTTTGACTTATATAGAGGTATGTAGGGCATATAAAGCGAGATACCTGGTGATCTTAGGCGTAAAGGCTTAGTGTTTTGGTGTAAAGTCTTGTAGAAACTTAGTAACTTGGCAAAAGGTCGCGTAAAGTGGCTTTTTTGGCGCGGCTTTGTGTTTTCGCATAAAGCAGCGAACTTGACTATCGATGTGATGTAAGGAGTGAAAAAAGTGAAGTATAAGTAGAGATTTGGTGCGGAGGGTAAAGTTGTAGGTCGTTTATTGGAGGTAAAGAGCGAGAGTTAAAAGTTGTTTAACGTAGGGACTTCATCGTTTTTTTTTTTACAGTAGTAATACCCGCAGGAATACTATTTTATCCGTTTACCAAATTACCGAATTTTGAGACTTCTAACAGTCAATCTAAACGTCTTAAAAAAAAACTAATAAATATTTCTTAGTGTTTTCAATAACGATACCGTCGCTACCTCTGGTTTGCAGTAAAGACTAACGCAGCCAAGAGGGTTTCCTTACGTACTGCCGTAGAGACTAACATAGTAGTAAGAGTCCTTCGCAAAAGTCTTTCCTCTACCTTAGCATTAACGTAAAGCATAACAACTGGAAAGTAACTTCTTATTATATTTAGCTTATCTGTGCTTAATCTAATAGGCAGATAAGTACTAATCATTGTTGGTAGGCCTTAGATATTGCAACGTTGTCGATTCGATTAGTCGAAGTAAAAATAGTATTACGTGGTCAGATAGTAAATATATTGTTCTAGGTTTGGCAGACCGTTAGCCGGTCCGCACAGTAATTTGTATGGCCAAATACTTGGCCTGTGCCCTAGAGTGAAGTGCAGCGTACTACACTCGACTTAAATCTAATGCGGTAAGTCTGTACAAAGCAATAAACTTGCAGTACGGTCAATTTTACTGTAAGTAAAGTTAACCTACTGCACTGCATATAATATCATTCCAATAAAACGTATATAATGTTATTTAAGGAATTAAAGGATACCAGTTTTAAGAAATCTATTCTTTAAATAGCGGTTAATACCGTTAACAATACTTTTGGCTCAAATAGGCTTACCCCTACACTATTTATTTTTAATACCTACCTAAAGATTCATATAAACTTTATATCATTATTAACTATGGTATAAAGGGAGAATATTATGGCGAAGAGAATAGCAATATTAAGTTCCTTATTGGCTAAGAATGACGTATACAAAACGTTGGCCACAAGGAATAGCTTACGCGAAACTGGCGTTTTAAACCTATTATTACAATTTTAGGTTCTGGTTTGAAAAATTAAAGACGGATAAATCAGCTTTTAGAAAGTTAACGAGTTTAAAAGCTATATTATGTTCGTTGATTTGCTAAATGGTATAAGTTCGTTTGGTCAAACAATAGTAAAAAAGTATAGGAGAAAAATGAAAAGGAATGACCCAAAACCGTAATCCGACCAAACTAATCGATGGAATACTCCTTAAAACAACGAATCAAAACCGTTCCTAATTCCAGCCTACCTACCTAATTACGTATCCGGCTCGCTTTTATCAAACGAAAGCGGCCTACCTATACCAATCCTACCAATACCTTGCCGCCAGGACCGCCCTTTTAGCTCGAAAACTAAAAAACGCCCCGAAACCTTTACGATAGGTACCTTCATTACTTGAAAGGAGATTCCAAACCGCAAGCTTAGTCTAAAGCTCCGCCACAACAATATTATCGCTACCTTAAATACTCCGTTCGAATAATTTACCCAAATAGAAATTTTTACGTTAATTAACTCAGGCGTATTTTGCTTTAAACGGTTTTACCTAACGATTTACGACGCCTACAAATATTTTCCCATTCGTTTCATTTAAAAAGTTCAATATAAAACCAGAAAACCTTACGAAAAGATCCTCCTGATTATTCAAAGTAATATCGACGATAGAAAAAAGGATATTATAACCCAATTACCTTTTTTATAACGAGATAGCCACCATTACATTTTTACGTTCGTAGCCTCTATTAATATAATGTATAACCTATACTTTGAATTTCGTAATATAATATAAGCCTATACCTAATTTAAGAAGTGGCTTAAACGACGTATTTACGCTGATATTCTTACAGATTTTAAAAAACACCACTTACTTAAAACGATTTTACGTATTATAAAACAACCATATGACTGAGTTAAAGCTAATATTTATTATTATAACATTTACTAAAGGTATTATAAGGAAAGGCTTGAAATTACTAGTTTAACTTTCGAAACATGCCTATTAGTGTTAACGGCCCGTTTTAAAGGCTTAATATAAACGTGTATATAAATAAACGACATACTAACGCTATATAACACGTAGTTTTCCATATTTAAAAAAATAAAACCTTTGGACACCGGCTTAAAAGCGAAGCCTAAAATGTATCTAACGAAAAACCATATAATTAAGTTTAATAACGCTACTATTACATTACGGAATAGCGGTTTAGGCTTTACGTAAAATAGGTAGTTAGAAAAAGTTGCCCTTATTGTTTTAGATGATGTAAAGCATGCTGACAAATATAAATACTAATGCGTATATAGCGTTTGAATTACCTTGGTAATATAACTAAAAGAGATAGTTAACCTTTCGATCGCCGCGTAATGCTAAATATCCCCATTAAACAATATTTGAAAGGCGTTTAACAAGTGTTTTATATGGAAAAAACATAATCCAAAACGCGATGTATAATTTATACCGCTAAATATACGTATTACAAAGCTATTTGTTTTTGTCAACAGCTTTTTCGCTAATAATAAAGATTATAATTAGTAAATAAACTTCATTTTGGTCTATGGTAACGAAACACCGACCTGAAATGGCTTTACGTTTTATGAAAATATTATTTATAAAGGCTTTACTAAGTGTAAACGGATTATAAAAAACGTATTAGCCTTAGAAATCTATGGTATAATTAAAGGTTTCAATTCGGGTATTATTATGGTAATAACGATCCGGATAATTATTTTTAACTTTGATTTACATTCTATCCTTTTCGTTGTATATACTAACTCCTTTTCGCTTTATAAATATTTAGTTAAGCTAAGTACTATAAATGAGAAATGGTTGATAATCGACATCATAATACTATACGAGTTATATAAATGCCGGAAAATCTAGGAAATGAGATAAATCGACGAAAAATCCAATTTAACAAACGTAATAACTAAAGTTACCCCGAACGAAGTATTAAAAACACTAATATCGATAAGTACATTATTTATGAAGGTTACTGAAAAGGTTTTACGATCTTTATAAGCTATTACATTATTTTCGCAGATTTACAACGACCGAAAATCCGCCATTTACATCGCTTCCCAATTTATATTACGGTATACAAATTAGGTTTATAACGGCCTTACGAATTTGTCTTCATTTAACCCTACCATTTCGTGCTGCTTTCAATATTTTATCACTTTTTATTTTATGTATCTCAACGTTACCGAATTTCCTATTATTTTTCTTTTTTTTATTTAAATTTATTCTTTCATACTGTACCTGATATACTATTACACTTTATCCTACGTATTTTGACCTTACTAGTCATTGCACTATTTACCACTTTTTATTTTAATTTACGATAAAACTCCTTTTTTGAAATAATGCATTTTCTATTTCATATACTTTAAGTTTTATTTATCACTTATAAGCGATTATTTTAAGGCAAAAAATAATATTAATATAACCGAACGTGCCATCCCAGTTGTAAAGGGCAGTTAATCATTGTTATAAGAAGAGGGACAAGACAACGCCATCGCGTCCCTACTATCCTCTTCGTCGCTCTTTTCCTTTGTGTTAGCGTTACCACCATTACCGTTATCAACGTTATTAACGTTAATAAGGATGTGACTTTACGTTTTAGATCGTATACCTTTAAGTAAAAGCGTAAGTACGTCTTTACCCTCCTTATGATGATACACGATAACGTCGTTAAACTCGCCTGCGTAGTATATATGTAAGCCTCGTTTTTATATAATAATAACGACTGTTAACTCTTTGATCTTCCAGTTAACGCCAATTATTAATTAATATTGGCTTGTTTTAGTTATTTACGACCGCGGTAGCTTTTCGAGACGCCTCAGATATTTTTTTTTCAATAGATGAAATTCTTATAGATCGGTTATAATTTACTATAAAGCCGGCGGATACGTAATGCAGCTTCGGTTTACGTGTTATGAACTTAGCCTGTGAGCTGTCAGTCTGAGTCATGAGTCATGTGCAGTGAGGTGCACAATGTTGTGTCATGTTTAGCCTTTATAGTATGGTTAGCGTAATCCAAGACGTTTGGATTCTTAGTACTTTTGATATGGTGCAACGGTCAAAAGGGCTAACTTACGTCAACTGATGGAAGCCACGCTAACCAGCTTAAGCTTACTTAGTAAGACTATTACATTATGGCTTTAAGACTAATGAAACAGAAGCGTATCCGTTACCAATCCGTTCGTAACGGTGGTAACAGGCTAAGCAACCTCCGTTTTCGTAACAATCGTTAACGGACTTGCCCGCAGCTGCAGACGTGATATACGGTATATAAAGCGTATCTATTAACAGCCTGAAGCTATGAACCCGAGTATGCCATTTTAACGTTTTACGCGTTAAAAAAGCTCGCGACGTACCCTAACAATACGGAGCTTTAGATAGCAGAGTAGGTCCGCCTTTTACTCTTTATTTACAAAAATATTAAAAACAAATACACAGATGGATTTAGGGAATATAAATTGTCAAAGAGCTTTACAAGGTTACGTTTACGGTGCTAGAAGGCCCTTACAGATAAGGGTTTTTTTTTACCTATAGGGAAAAGGTAAGGTTTATAATCTTAAAAGCTATCAGTTTCTACTTTTATAAGTTTAAGGGGAAGTGAGAGAGGAAAGGGGGAGAAGGGGGGATAGCGGCGATAGCGGGAGACGGGGTGGCGGCGGTGGTGAGGGTAGGCGAAGCCGAAAAGGGGGCGGCGGCAACGAGGCTTAGGGGTATCGGAAGGAAGGCAACGGCGGCGGGGGAAAACGAAGCTAAAGAGGTAGTGTTAGTGGCGGGGGTAATGGCTATATATAAAATTATATCTGATAAAGGCGGGCTATTAATGATAATAATGGTAACGGTTATGATGGCGACGGCGGCGGCAGCACGACGGCGTTCCCGTGCTAAACAGTGTTTAGTTAACTTATTTTTACGCGATATCTATTTAAAAGTAAGCTTAGTACATGTATATTAGTTAAATAACCTACCTATTGGAGCGTTTTAAATTGGTCAATTAAAATAAAGGTTAAGTTAAGTCAAAATAAGGACTTATATTAATTATAGGTACGCGTCTTTATAGGGGAAAAAAGGTTTAACTAAATTGATAACAATATTTATTTATATTACTCTAATACATAACGGCGTAATTACCCTTACGTTACTACCCTTAAAATATATACGTAATTACACTTTTATCGAAAACAATTAAAAACGTTATTAATAATTATACTGGTACTAATTAATTACATTAACCAGGCCCTTATCATAATTACCACCGCGGCTAGAAATTACTAATTCGAACCTTTATAATTGGTACCACAACCATACTATTAATATAAAAACTGTTGATTTAAACTTTTATAATTTATATTATAACCATATTATTATTACAGGACTACGTATACGGAATCGCTACAACTATACTATTGCTATTAGGCTATGGGTACATAAAGAAAAAAGAAAAAATTGCTTATGTGGATATTACTATATACCCTTATAGCTAGTATACATAGGCCAAGTGGTAGTGCACTGTATTGCAAGGTGTACTCCTACAAAGTGCACGATTACGTGTCACGCTACAGGCTGCACTCTTACAAAACGCAAAGTGCATTACGCGTAGAGCGGTCTGGAATGGGTATTCCAAAGCGCACGGCAAAAGGACCACTGTCCGGATGAGAGGTTTATAACCTCCCATCCGTGGCGTGCACTCTCTGGAATGCCTCTTCTGGATCTATCCTATCTTTACTACAACAATACCAATCTTATGATTACTCTTCTACTCTTTTTACTTCACGTGAAATAGGCAGAGACCTTACCGACAAAGGTAGAGATACCCTGGCAAATTGGAAAACTACTAGACTGTAGATGATACAGACTTTATTAACTGGTACGGTTGAGTTGCATATGTTACAGGATTGGAGTGTTAAAGTGATAAAGCATTTGTGACCGGTATTGTAAGTGGTAGGGAATGAAATCGGCACACAAATGGTAGTAGATAAAGTAAAGGGACGCACTTGCGTTACTGGTTGATTGTCATGCAAGACGCACTAGCACCACAAAACAAAAAGTCGCCAATGTTGGGATAATGTTGACTGCTATTTTTAGCAGGTCAATTGCAAGACAGTCAAGTTGACTGTATTGACCACAAGTCGATTGCATGCCAAACTTGTAAGTAAAACAAGAATCCACCACCTAACCTTTGCAATACTACTGTTCCTTCGACTACGATTCGAATCGACAACGTTGCAACGTCTAAAGACGTATCAATAAGGTTAGCTTTAATAAACGTAGATTCGATACTTTCATATATAAGGTCAGTAACCAAATATACATCAACGTTAAGGATTTAAAACCGAATAAGCCTTTTTCAAGATTCGATAATAGTAGGTGGGACTTGTTATCATGATTGAATTTTACAGTAAAGCCTGCCTTTTTGATTTGCCATACATGATAAAGATATTTTCAAAGCATATAATGAACGCGGTTTTGGTTTTTTGATTAGATGGCGCGATTATATCTTTACGATTTCGATGGATTTGGATTTGGTTTACGCGTTCCGGGACGGAATATGTTATAAAAGCGGAATGTTTTTACGGGTTTAACTACTATTATACATTATACACGACACGGATTGATCTTCACCCTGGTAAACTGACAAAACCGTGTTACCCGTCAGGCCAACCGTTCAGGTATCGTGTGTCAGCATACACAGTACTTGGTGCAGAGAATGGCCGAGTAGGTACAGTACGTAGCACTCGTACTTTCGCTCTGCGGGTACGGACTCGGGCCTATGCAGGCGTCGGGGGTGTGGGTGGAGGGTGAGGGGATCGCGACGCAGTGGGTGACGAAAGCAGGCAACGGAGCCATGCAACAATATCAGTCAGCTTACGTGCGTATGCACAGCACGATGAGCCACGGCATGGATCACGACACAGACGGCCTTCCGTATAACGTGGGTATATTGCGCATCCGCGGCCAACGGGGGCGGGTCATGCTCCCAAGGCGGCCGTCCAGGGCAAGGCGTAGAGGCCGACCAGCCACGCGTTCCAGACGCGGAAGGTCGTCCTGTCGTGGCGGACGCCGGTCCTGTGCAGGACGCGCCAGGCCACACATGCGCCTGAGGCGGTGCAACAGAGCAGGCCGCACGGCCCGGCGCGCCAGAAGAAGGCCGCCAGCAGGCTCCAGACCGGAACGGCGACGGCGACGGACATGCGGCACCGGCGGTCGCCCAGCACCAGCGGGCCGGTGCGGCGGCCGCGCGCGCGGTCGCCGGCGACGTCCTCCAGATCCTGAATCTGCACCGTCGTGAGGATGACGGCGCCCAGGATGCCGACCCACTGCACGCCCTTGGCGGTGAGGCCGGCGCCGCGGGTGGCGACCGAGACCGCGCCCGCTGCAGGACCACGGAGGCATCGGGGTCAGCGGACAGGTCCCCCAGAAAGAAGGCGGCGCGAAGGCCAGGGCAGCCGTCACCCACTTGCAAAGGTCACGTAGCCCATGGCGTTCACTGCGTTCTTGCCAACCCACGACCGGTCTGCGAGGCCGACCTCGTTGTAGAGCCAGCCAAGCACAATGCCCGCAATCCACTGGTACACGCCGCCTACCTCGATGCTGTATGCGAGGGCCAGCAGATGGAACAGGAGCTGCAGTCGGAGCGCTTGTTGCGGCGTGATTCGATTGGCGGGCAGAGGTCGCCAGGGCCGGTTGTCCATGTCTTCTCGAATACTCTCCTGCCGCCGTTGGTTGTCGATGTTGAAGGGGCAGAGTATGAGCCAGACCCAGACGGCCACCAGCGGTGCCCTCGCAAGCACGTGACTGGCGCTGGCCTGTCCTTGGGTCAGGCCCGCAGCCCGAAGTCCTCCCAAGATCCCGAAGATGCTTTGCGGAACCACAATCGTCTTGAGATCGCTGCGGGTGAAGAGCCAGAGGGTGTATAGCTTTCGCAGCACGGCACTGTTGATTTGCGCCCCCTTCGCCAACCCATCGATGGTCTTCATCTCCCTCTGTACAAGAGTGGATGGGCCAACCAGCCTGTGCCGACTTCGGGTCATGGCCCATGAGACTGGAAAACTTCTTGACGAGAGCTTCAAGGTCCGGTTTCCCAAAAGGCAGCAGCAGCTATATGTATTGTGCTGTCGACCGTGTAAGCAAAGCACCCATACCTTGACACCGCAATACGTCCTCCCTCTATCCAAGTCGTCCTATGCTCTATTCGTTGTGGGCCTCAGGACACAACAACGACAACAACAACAGCCCATCATGCCCCATAGCAACGTTCCAGTAGCCGAGTCCAGTTTCCCACCTTGCGTGTATACAGTACAGACAACGTCATATCCTCGGGCTGAATACTATGATTACGCTGTCTCGTGCTATGAAGCTGACTGCAGTGAAGAAAGGGACATGTTTGTTGGACCACGAACTGCATCGTACTCCCGAATAGGAACCCACCAAACGACACTTGATGGAATGACAACGGCACCGATCTGTGACTCGTGCCTGCGCCTCTCATGTGCCGTGACCAAAGCGATGGATGAACTTGCCGGGCCCCGTTTGAGCTGCAAGCTGGAACCGCCGGCGAAGGTGGGCTGACTGCATCAAGACTCTCACCTACATGCAATCATCCCAAGCCTGCTTGCAACGGCGACCAAACACTTGGTCCAATCGCACCGGAGACCGGCCTTGGCCGCTCCTCCGGCACCACAGCATGGGGCTGACCCGGCTGAGAGAGATCCTCAGACGGCCTCCTCCCACTGGTCACATCACTATTACTTGCATACAGCATCAGTCGAGTACTACTCGAGAGTCGACCGTAAGCAGCCACAGACGGTTCGATGGCTTTGCTGGAAAGACCCGGCTTCCAAAAGCCTTCTTGTAGAACGTCCCCTTTCCAAAGGAACCGTGGACCTAGTTCTCACAGGGACGACTCTCACAAATGTGCCA
>JASMMZ010000010.1:5070464-5097587 GCA_038502455.1 Anisogramma anomala | reverse complement strand
CAACATCGGCATGATCTGCGGCTCCGTCCCCTGCATCAAGGCGCTCTATGTCCGCGCCCGCTACGGCGGCACCACGAAGGCGACGGCGGCGGCGGCGACGGCGGCGACGGCGGCGGCGCCGTCCGCCTCCACGAGCTGCTCCTACCGGCTCCCGGACCGCGCCGCGCCGGCCGGCGCCCACACCACCACCGGCATCTACCGCTCGCACGACGTCGAGTTCAGCAGCGGGCCCGCGGGCCCCGCCGCCGCCACCGGGTCGACGGACGCCATCCTCCTGCTGCCGCACGGCATGGTCTACGGGTGCGTGGAGACGCGCGTGCAAGGCCCGGCGCTCTGCTAGCTGGCTGCCTCCTCCCTTGCCCCCCGGGATCGAACACGCAAGGAGAGCCGCGGGGAGGGGGGGGCCTTGGAGACGTGCGAGGACTGTGGTGGCCCTCTGCGTCGGATGGATGGAGAAGATCAAGATCAAGGAGTGGGATTCGGCCGGCGGATCGAAAAAAAGAGATGTAGTTGGCCTATGTAGGCCGGTCGGCGACTTCTGTATTTACTCGCGCTCTCCCCTTTCAGGGGCCAGCGCACCGGATTCAGGGGCCCTCAGTGAAGTGGAAACAAACATGCATCAAGAAATACGGGGCCAGGCTCTATGAACACTTTGTCCGGGACTGAAAGGTGGAAGCAAAGTCGGGTGGTCCAAGAAGAAATTATGTTACGATGATGGCTGTATTACATAAAGCCAATTTGTGCAAAGAGATCTCCTGTACTAGAATGATGTATCTCTCTTGCATGGGAAGACTGCATTTTCAAAGAATGTATTGTTGTGCTGCGAACCGGTAACCGGGTTTAGTCCCGGAGTATATACTAAACTCCGAGTACCGAGAAATAAGTGCACCGAACCTAAATAACACATTTTCTATGAACCAATGAAGGAATCCTGTCTCGTAACTTTGTTTTTGTCATCATTCTTTATTATCAATTAAAAAAATTAATATAATGTTGGAACAGTAGTATTTGCAGTGCAATAGATCAACTTTACTTACAGTAAAGTTGACTATACTAACTGCAAGTTGAGTGTATTGTTTTGTTTGGGCTTACTGTATTGGGTGTAAGTCGAGTACAGTATGCCACACTTCACACTAGGGTACGGGCCAAGCAATTGGCCATACAAATTACAATGCAGACTGGCTAGCGGTCTGCCAAACCTAGAATAATACATCCACCACTTAACCACGTAATACTACTATTACTTCGACCAATCGAATCGATAACGTTGCAACGTCTAAAGCCCTACCAACACTGATCAGTGCTTATTAGGTTAAGCATCGATTGGCTAAGTAAAAGAAAAGGCTATTTTCCGGTTGTTACGCTTTGAGTTATTGTTAAGGTAGAGGAAAGATTTTTGCGAAAGGCTTTTACTATTGTATCAGTCTCTACGGCAATACGTAAAGAAGACCTTTGGGTTGCGTTAGTCTTTACGGCAGTTTGGAGGTAGCGACGGTATCGTTATTGAAAACACTAAGAAATCTTTACGGATTCTTTTTGAAAAGCGTTAAGATTAACCACTAAAAGTCTTAAATCGGCAAGTTAGCAAACGGCTAAGTTAGCATTATTACGGGTATTACTACTATAATAATGACTAAGTCCCACAACTTATAATTTTTAACCTTAACCTTCCATTTATAATCATAAACGACCTTTGACCTTACCCTTTATACCAAACTCTTGCCTTTATTTTACTTTTTTTACTTTTTCTACGTTAATTTAATTATTAAGTTCGCTACTTTTAGCCAGAACGTTAAGAATGGTCAAGTTATGTTAAAAAAGCCACGTCGCGCGATCCAACGCTAAGTCTCTAAGTTTTTACGCGACTTTATACCAAAACATCAAACCCTTACGCCCAAAAATCACCAAGTCTCTCGTCCGCTAAGTTCTACACTACTTTAGACTTTAAAATAATACCTATTTAAAAGATTTAAAAGGGGATTGATACCTTAGGATCTCTCTTAATAAAGCTATATGATAAAAACCTTTAAGGGTAAGATGTCGACAAAAACTTAATAGAAAAATACCTTACGAACTTCGTTGGCTACTACATTATTAAATATAATAGCGGTAACGACCCTAACAACGATTTTCGCAAATTTTGTAATTTCTTTAATAATTAAACTATTTGTATGTAGACTATAATTTAAAAAGTGGTTTAGTTGAGGTTTAAATCGGAACTTAAATAGTAAGGGATTTATATACCAGTATAAGGTGCTATAAAGCTGGTAATAGAACTCTTCAACCTAGCTTAGCTTAAGGAATACCTTTAAGACTCATATCTTAAAGGAAAGTATACCAAAAACCTTGAACGCCCTCATACACGTTTTAAAGGACCTCCCCTTTAACCTTAACTAAATTAAACCTCTTTACGTGCTAATAATAAAGAACCTATTAACCTGCTCGGCATTTTAACAACTTCATGTAACAGCGCGAAATACGCCTTTAGTGGAGGCAGAGCACGTAAAGTAACGGCTACTAATATGGTTAGAGGAATTGACGCCGACGCTTTATACCAGTTAATTAAGTAAAATCGTTAATCATTTTAAACCTTTCAGGTTCTTTTTACCTTCTAACACTTTAATTAAAATTGTTAAGCCCCTTAAAAGCCTGACTATAGTAGGTTTACCTACATACGAAAACCTATTACAGGTTATAGTACAGGACTTTACCCTTTGGACTAAGCGATTGGTAATTACCATTAATATTGTACTGCGGCGGCTTTAAAATTTAAATTGTTTAAAAACATCAATGAAAACTAAAATGATTATCGTAACCTGTTTTTAAGACCTGTTAAAATGGTTAATATTAATTACAAACTTTTCACGAACTTCGCTAAAATCTGAAACGACGTAAAAAGTATAACGGGAAGTTGTATAACTTTCTCAACACAAATATAATACTCTTTTTAAATATCTATAAGTAAATAGAGGTTCCCCCTTCTATTTTTTACTCACTATTTCCTGAAATCCTTACAAAGCATGTTAGGAATTATTACCTAACCTTTCTGACTCGAGCAACCACTTTTCGCAAAGTTTATAATAATATAAAGAGCCACTTCGAACACAACGTCTACCTTTCCCAATACTATATAGACTAAGCTACTACGCAGTAAACCACGATAATAGCGAGAGAGAAAAAAGAAGAAACACTAATGGATGTACTTAAACAGATGTTTAATAAGCTGATATTATACTAGTAAGTAATGGGGAAAGCTTACGTTAGCGAAGCTACACTTCGCAAATAGGCACGGGTAGCGATTACAGGTATTAACGAATTCAAATACGCATTATAACGTGTACATACGATTTAAGAAAGCTTTTTTAACCATTTACGTTTTTCGTTTAAAACTATAATGACATGTATACCAAGTTCGCTTAATATATACCTTTAAGTCGGCAACTTCTCTAACGTGGATAAAAAAACCTTACAGTAATTGATTAGGTTAACTATAAATACAGATAAGGATGCCTTTAACGCCCAAAGTCTAACTTATAAACTACAAATTAAAAGTAACATCTACTTCAGCACTAATAAGGTTAAAATTTAAGCGGACCTATTAACCACAAATAATATTATCGTGATAATGGTAAAAAAGTGGATTTGTGGTAAGTCTAACTATTAGTTAATTTGGCACCCCCCAGTTAAGCAAAATAACAAAAAGATAATGT
Organism: Anisogramma anomala; assembly: GCA_038502455.1. Classification (NCBI taxonomy): domain Eukaryota; kingdom Fungi; phylum Ascomycota; class Sordariomycetes; order Diaporthales; family Gnomoniaceae; genus Anisogramma; species Anisogramma anomala. The sequence goes on along the minus strand of JASMMZ010000010.1, from coordinate 5,093,877 downwards.
ATTACATTTAATACCCTACTACTTTTAAATAATACTACTTAAATTCAATCGATTGTTACAATATTAGTAAGGTTAAAGTTAGCTTTGAACTAGGCAAACAGCTATTATTACTAGGGATAACAGTAATTTAAACTATTGTGAGGTCGATTACGTGTTACATCCTTAAGTCCCCTAACTCTTTTTTTATTTATTTAGAGGATATAAAGATCTTTAGTATTAACGTTAACATTAACGCCAACAAATTGGTTAAAAACGGCTGAAGGTTTCCCCTTACCTTCAAGTAGAGTTATTTATAGTTTTATCTTTAGGTTCTTAAAATAGTAATAGTAAACCTTGACGAAGCCTGAAATTCGCTAATTATATCAACGCTTTAATTAATTAACTATTAACAGGCTATATAAAGTCCTAAAGTCTATAAGGTAAAAAAATGTAAAATGATTTGTTCTCAAAGTTATGAAAAGGCTTTACCACCACTACTAAAGTATATCTAAGCCCCCCGAAAATCTAAGTTTATATTAAAAAACGATAAGGACTTTAATTGCGAGGTCTTCGTCGATATATTTTACTTAAATAATAAGCTTGTTCTTTATATTATTTATTTACTTTACAATCTCTTGTTACAAAGTCAAACTTCTAACATCCCTTTCGGTGAAGGATACGTGAAAAGAGTTTAGTATACTGTGGATTAACACGTACCTATTCCCACCTAACGTCGTAATTTACGATATCGACACCAGCTTTACGGCGATGTAGTTTTATAAAAATGCTAAGATAATGAATATTTAGTGTAAATAGGTGCCTGTAAAAGCTTACTGGAGTATTGGGAAAGTTAAAAGGGTATATACCCTACTTTGACAAGCGTATAATATTCTTATACTAGAAATTAAAAACTTTACAAATCTGGAGGCACGCCTTTAAATAACGGTAAAGGTCTTAAACGATACTATAGGCCCTAACTGTCTAATACTAACGTTAATAATCTTCAAAGCATACCCACGCATAACAAATAAATCTCCGCTATTAGTAAGTACCCAAAAGTGAGCTACTGCTTAAGATAAAGCTTTAAAAGAATTACAGAGGAAATTAGCATACCGCCAGGTTAATAAAGCCTTTGATACCAAAAACGGCCTTACAAAAATTAACATACTCTATTATTATAAAGTGAAGTCTTTATATAGAGAAAACCGGGTAAATAAAGGGGTTTATACAAAACCTTAAGTATTGTTAACTCTAAAGTAGTTACTAAAACTATTAACGGTCATATATCCTTTTGTATCACCTAAGTTAAGCCTTATATTAGGGTTATTAACAATAAAAACCCTTAAGTCAAAAGACTGAGCTAATACAAACTTCCTTTACCCGTTATCGACAAGCTAATAAAACGCTGTAGGCGCGAACAACCCCCGAAGAAAAGGAAATTTAAAAAGGAGAAATGCACACCGGATTGTATTTATAATATTATTTAGGTAAATAGGAAGAAGAAGAATAAAAAAAACTTAATACTAATCGAAATCAACGGTCTATTAACTCAAAGAATTATATGATTCGTACCAAAGGCCCATTTTAACCTTTAAACCCCCAATATTATAATCTTTAAATCAAGTATTATCTACGAAACTCAAAGAAAAACTACGGGGCGGCCGCACGAAAAGTTACGTCTAATCGCTTAAGGATACAGCGATAAAGGTAAAAAATGAATTTTCACGTAATTAATAATGATTAAGAAAATTAACTAGCGCTTAATGATCGTTTTAACAATAAGTTTTCTAATTAGGATTAAAATAAAGTTTACTTTTAATAGCTGAGACAAACCATAAGCCTATATGTAATTAGTAATGGATTTATAGCGAATCGTATTGTTGGAATTATTACAGGAATTATGGTTTATTTGCCCTTTCAAACGGTAATAAGATATATTGAACCTTTACATGAATAAGCTAAAACAGGCGTTTACGAGTTTTTAACTTTCTAATCGTGTTTTAAATTACTATTAGGTGGAAAGTTTTCAATATACGACCCGTATTTATTGATAAATCAAAAGAAAAACTACGGCTTAATAGTTATACAAACATGTAATACCCTTTTCTTCGAAACAACTGGCTTTATAATATCAGAAGAACAATCAATTAAAGACTTTAAGTTTTTTAATTACAAAACAATAACAATATTACCGAAAAATAGTTAACTTAACTTTAATAAATTATTGATCCGTATACTTAATATTGATACCAGCCTTTATTTTTACCAAAAAGCCCAAAACATTGATTTTATTACAATTAATAAAATTAACGCGGCTAAGGACTAGCGGTATCTGGAATAAGATTCTTATGGTAGCTATATTTCCACCTTATATTAATCGAAAACCTTTTAAAACCTTTTTATTACAACGTAAGTATAAAACCCAACAGGTAACGACTTTAACCGGTATAATAAAAAGATTAAGTAGTAAATACCAAATCTAAACCAAAAAAAATATAATTTTAATCCACTTGTTAAAAGCTAAGTTAATAATCTTGAAGGATTGATCTTTGGTAAATAACACCGACTTATCTTTATAAATTAGGTTCCTCATTACCCTGGTTAGCAAAAATAAACAGAAAACCCAGTTTAATATTATCGGTAACCTAATTTATTGAACCTTTAATAAATATAGATAGATTACGCGAAACGTACTAGCTTTAAAGATTTACGGTATAATAGTAAGTTTTAATATAGTTATAATACTATGGGAAATCCTTAACGTTATTACCAGACAACTTGAAAATTTTCAAATCTCGATCGTAATCTATACCTACTCGAGAAACCTATTCGAATGCCATTTGAAACTCGGAGCTACTAGCGAAAAACGTTTGATAATCAACGTGATAATACTTCGTAAAGCCTATGAAAGGAGAGAGATTGAGAAGTTCTGATGGATTAATGGCAAAAATAATTTTATTAATGTTAATACAAAGGTATCGCCGAATGAAGCCCTTAATAGGTTTATGAATATTAATATACTAACTATATGTATTAAGGGTTACGTTAATAGGCCACCAGGTAAGCCCAAATTACGTGGCGGCGATTAGGAGTGTATTATTAAACTAAAAGACTGTTATGTGATTAACGATGTTAATGTATTTGATTATCACGGCTAAAGTAGAAAACTACATGGGTCTGTGGTGAAAGAACGTTTTATAGGAGTCCATAAAGTCGGACTTCAAAGTCGTAGAGCAATTAACGGTAATTGGGGTTAATATATATACAAATAGATGCATTTCGATGCAAATGATAATTGAAATTAATAGGGGTCTAGCCAGTTAATAAGGTCACAGTTCAACGCTTACCAGAAAAGATTGGTCAATTACACTGGCGTATACATACCAACTAAAAAGTCGCCAGTATTGGAATAGTAGCATTTACAGTATAATAGGTTAACTTTGTTTACTGTAAAGTTAACTATAATAACTTCAAGTTGAGTGTATTATTTTGTGTAGACTTACTATATTAGGTGTAAGTCGAGTATAGTATGCCATACTTTACACTAGGGTACGGGCCAAGCAATTGATCATACAAATCACTTTGCAGACCGGCTAGCGGTCTGCCAAACCTATAATAATACATCTACCACTTGACTACACAAAACTACTATTACTTCCTTAATCGAATCGACAACGTTGCAACGTCTAAAGCCCTACCAATAATAAGGTGTTTTCGAGAACATTTTTATAAGTTAAATGAATTAGTTAGGTTTACTTTTTTATTACTATTTATCATTAATTAGAATCATTTTCTGCTTTATTATTCACAAAAAAACTATTATCCTTTTATATTCTTTCCGATGTATCTATAGGAAGCCCCCACAATTGTTAGTGCTGCCACTAAACTTGTTCACGATTCTTTAACATTGTCTTATTTTTTTTTTTTACAAAATGGCTTTTGTTATATCCACCGCTAAAGGAGCTTAATCGACTGCGCGCGCCTTTGGCGCGTCTATAATAGATACAAAATCCTTGTAGAAATACTAAGGGCTTTATTGAAAACGCTAGATAACTAATTCGTTACCGATAGAAAAGGATGTGATTGCATATCAATCCTAACGCTTTAAAGCAAAAGTTCTTTATAAGGCTGTTAGCATGTAGAAATGCAGCCTTAAAGTATATAAATTTGTGGATATTATTATATATCACTATAGTTAGTATATGTAGGGATCACCTTATGGGGCACACAATAGTGTATCACACTACAAGGTGCAGCTGCAAGGTGCACTCTTACAGAGTGCATGATAACGTGTCACGCTGCAGGATACACTCTTACAGAGTGCATCATACGTGGCACGCTCCAAAAAGAACGTTGGCAGAGTGAATGGTAGAGTGTCATGCTCTGGGTGAGAGCTTATAAGCTCTCACTTGAAGCGTTCACTTTCTGGATGCCTCTTCTTCCTTCTAATCAATCCATTAATCTATCTATATTCAATATACACTATTTAATCTTCTACTTAATTTTACGTTAACGTACCTGGTATAGATCTTACTGACAGAATTCATATACTGGGCTTATAAATAGGTTATTAACAGCTTTATCGCCCAGTTTAACGGGTTTAATTATACCGAGTATCGTGTTTTTACAATACGTATTGTAGTTTACGCGACGGAAAATATTGTGGGTGAGGGCTTTGTTTTTTACGCAGGGTATAATTGAACGGTTTTTTTATATCTTTACAGAGCTTTACCCTTTCAGTAACCTTTTTAGAAGGCTTCCTTTCATGAACAGAAAATTAGTTTCTAAATTTACACGTTTGTTTACTTTCGTTATACTAACTTATGTTATTATGCCAATATCTCTCATAGATATACCGGTCGCTTTATTTGCATCGGTTTTCTCCATTACATTAGTCTCTTCTATTTCGTTTATACGATGCATCATTTGGGTAGTCGTAGTTGGTCGAAATGAAACGTCGAATATTTTAACTTCAAAAGTTACCTGGCAACTTATGTTGAGGCCGTAGAGTGTTGCTTCCATAAACTTTTTGAAATATCATTTCTATTAACTAATTTCTTTTAATGAGGTGACGGAGGAAACAGGTTCACGTTTTAACTTTAGGGATTTAAAGAGCCTTAAACGCGACGTCAAAAGTTATACACTTCGGTATACATTTATTAAACGTTAATAACTTGGTTTACCGACTATTAGATTGTTAAATAGAATTTTTATAGGATTTTTATTCATTTTATCAACGTTGTTGTAAAAAGTAAGTTTTTCTACTTTCAATGGAGAATTTTTGTTATATTGTACTAATTTGAATGTATTTATATTGTAGATGAAGTTTTTAAGTTAATTAATTTTTTTTAAAAGATTGCAATCGAGTTATTCAAAACAATTTAAAACGCAATTGTTATGTAAACCGGGTTTGTACTGATTAACGTTTACTCGATAATAGACGGATAAGACATTCATACAAGTTTACTGACTTATATTATCACTTTTAAAGTTTTATTTTCTTTTCTTTTTGGTAATGACGAGTAGGCGAAAGGAATAAATATATGATATAAGTTCCAATTTTACGGCAGGGGTTGCTTATAATGCTTTTGTTGGAATAGTCGTAATTTCAGTGTAGTAAGTCAACTTTACTTACAGTAAAGTTGACTATACTGACTGCAAGTTAAATATATTGTTTTATGAGTCTACTCTATTAACTGCAAGTTAAATACAGTATGTGCTCACTTCAAACTAGGGTACAGGTTAAGCAATTAGACATACAAATTACTGCGTAAACCGGCTAGCGGTCTGCCAAACCTAAAACAATACATTCACTACTTGAACACGTAATACTACTAGTACTTCTATTAATTAGAATCGATAACTTTACAACGTCTAAAGTCCTACCAGTACTAATCATTGCTTGTTAGGTTATTTATATATCTGCTAAGTAAAAGAGAAGTTATTTTCCGGTGAAGTTTGGTGAAAGACCAAGGTAGAGGAAAGATTTTTGCGAAAGTCTTTTATGAATTTAGTTGATTTTTATAGCAGTAGTTAGAAAAGACTTCTAAGTTACGTCGGTTTTCACTGTAGCTTAGAGCTGGTGCTAGTATCATCATTATTGAAAACACCAAGAAATGTTTATTAAATCCTTTTTGAAAACATTGAAATTAACCATTAAAAGTCTTAAAAATCGTTAAGTTGGTAAACGACTAAGTCAGTACTACTATAGGTACTTCTACTACAGGCATTTATATCGTAAAAATAACTAAATCCCACACTAAATAACTATAATGAATAACTTTCGACCTTATCTTCTATATAACCTTAGCTCAAAACACTAAACTTTTCCTCTAATTTACTCTTTTCTCTTCTCATACACCACTTTAATCGTCAAAATCGCTATACCGAGCGAAATCACCAAGTCACATTAAAAAAGTCACGTTGCGCAACTTAACGCCAAGTCGTCAAATTCACACGCGACTTTACACCAAAAACAATAAATCCACATGCTCACAAGTTATAAAGTTACCAATTTTCCTTACCTAAGCTGGAATTATCAAGATAGAATCTAGTTAGGAATACATAAAGGCAGTTAAAGTCCTCGGAACTGTTTTCGCCAACTATTACGATAAACAACTTTAGATTAAGGATATTGACGAGTCTTTAATTGAGGCACACTTGGATAATTACGTTGGTTAGTATATACTTGACACAGATCTCGGTGAAGACTTTGGCTGTAATGAACGCGCTTTTCAAAACTTTCGTAAGATTTTTAATTATTGAACGATTGATATTTGGAAGATGGTTTAACATATGGTTAAGGTTCAGTTGAAAAAAGAGTTTATTTAAAGTACGATCTATATCTCAGAAAAAAACCCATTAAGATTGGCAAAGATTTTTTTTAAATTGATTTAACATAAAACCTCCCTTTAAAATCCTTATCTTTAATACTTTCGAGGAAAAGATAAAGGCGTTAAAAACCCTGAACTCCTTTGTATACGTTTTAGGGGACCGCCCCTTAATCATTAGTTAAGTTAAGTCTTTATCTTATTCATTAGCATTAATTTTTATATGACAATGGAAAGGAACTTGTTAATATATTCGGCAGCCTAGCACTTCTATGTAAAAACGCGGAATACGCTTTTAGTGGAAGAAAAGCGTGTAAAACAACGGCCGCCAACGCGACAAAAGGAATTATTATTAGCGTTATCTAGTTAGTTAAACAAAATCATTAAGTCCCTTAAAACCTTACATATAAATAAGTTCTCTTTACTCTTTAAACATCCCCTTAAAATCATCAATGTTTTCCTTAAAATCATTAAGTTCTATAAAGTAAATTTCCTATAAAAGGTACGTTTATACGTGTGAACTTACCATAGGTTTTACTACAGGACTTTATACTTCGAGCTAAACGAGTAGCAATTACTCTTAATAGCGCTACTTTAAAGGCCACCTAAAACCTATATTGACAGGAAATACTATCGATAATTAAGAAAATTATCGAAAGCTTCCCTCCAAACTTGTTAAAATGGTTAATATCTATTATATATTATTTACGGATTGTACGAAGATTTGGAATAATAAAGAAAGGCATAATAGAAAACTTTTAAAAAAATCGATACGAAAGTAATGCTCTTTTTGAATATTTTCAAGTAAATAAAGGTCCCTGCTTTTGGTTCTCACTCACTATTTACTAAACTCCTTACAAGTTATGCCAAAAACTATTACATGACTTTCCTGATGAAAGTAAAAATATTTCACGAAATTTATAATGGTATAAAAAGCTATTTCGGATACGACGTCCACTGTGCATAATATTATACAGATTGTGTTACAATGGGGTGGATAACAATAATAGTTAAGAAGAAAGAAGAGGAAACTCTAATGTATGTTTTTAATTAAATACTTAATAAGTTCATATTTTATCAAAAAGTAATAGGAAAGGCCCACGCTAACAAGGTTATATTTCGCGAATGAATCCGGGTAGCAATTACATGCGTTAACAAGTTCGAATACAATATATAGCACATAAATACCACTTTTAAGGGCTTTTTCAACCAGCTAAGATCCTTTTTAAGACCATAATGACACATAAACCGAATTCGTTCGGTATAAAACCCTAAGTTAATGACTTTCGTAATATAAATTAAAAATACCGCGCGTGTTAGTAGATCTTTATCGTTGCATCGTAGTCGATTCAAATCACTGTGGTCAAAGTAACTGGTGCTGCGTTGATATTATTGATTGATGTGTAAGTTCTAAGTTTAGTAGACCACTAGCCAGTCTGCACACTAATTTTTATAGCCAAACGCTTTGGCTTGTGCCCCACTTTGAAGTGGGCATCTACTGCACTGCATTTGCAATACAGTTCCACAAACTAAAGCCAATTTTGCAGTTAATACAATCAACTTTACTACAAGTAAAGTTAACTTAGATGTACTGCATTGGACTACTATTCCAATACTGGCGGCGTTTTATTTTGTGCCTATACGCCAATATAGCTTGCCATCAATTGGTGGCAACCTTTGAAATCCCTCCTCAATCCACCAGCTAGACCCCTTTCAATTCTGATCAATCTATATTAAAATCAACCTCAATTACGGCTCCTTATAGCCCTTTAATTTCGCCCTTCCGAGACCTTCGTTCCTTAATTCCTGTATACAGATTTTTCGCCACAAACTTGTACAAATTAGGTACGTTACTATTTACGTACCTTTTACCAGTAGTTTAAACTATTACCATCGCCACTATTGCCCTAGAAGTCTTCCAGTTTTCCAGGGCAACCCTATTTCTCCACGTCATGTATTGGGAGGGCCACGTATTCCTCGATTTATATAGTTAACGTATTAGTACCCACAAACTTTTCTAGGGTACCATTAGGTATAGCCTTAGTTATAACATCTATAAAGTTATATTTACCGTCAATCCATCGAAATTTATCGATTTCCCGGGCTTCGTTTACCTCTTTTAACGCTATTACGTCTATTATTGAGCGTTTTTTATTGGTAGTACCTAATTTTAATAGTCATTTGTAAAAGCTCTATAATTCGGTATACATTATTACACGTATCGGTAACAGTTCCAGCTATTTAATGATAATCCTTAATATACCGTTAGTTACTATGCCGATATCAAAACCTATTATTATGCCGTAAACTTCCGAAGCCAACACATTTCGTATCACACGTTTATACTTAATAGATATCTAATATATAAGGTTTCCAGTGATCGTAAATTGCTATTAAAACCTATCCTTATTGACGAAAATCATTAAAAAACTGATTTACGATGTAAAATCAGTATTATTAGCAAATGACCCGTTTATAAAAATTATTAACTTCGCCTTCGTCAAATCCATAAAAGCCATATTAATTCCCCTTTCCATATAGTCTATTTTCCACTCAATCCGCTTATTCAACTTATTAAAATCGTCGTCTTATGGATTTCATGCCTACATTATAATTAAAAGATCGTACGATATTTTCAATTAACATAACGTAATAACATAATCCACATTAGCTCTTTAATTTAGATATATTTATAAACTTATCTTGTCACCTTTATCGATAATTGTTAAACTTGTTACTTACCCCTTTTGATGTAGGCTAATATAAAAGCCGTTTTAGCCTTAACATTATAAATACGGATTAACGATCTATTAAAGTCAAGTAATATACTTTTAGTTAACATGTTGATTAACTTACATTTTCAGAGGCTGAACTTTTCAATAACATATTCTTTCGCTGTTATAAACCTAATATATCCGAAAAAAAAGGGTATCATTAGTTTAAATACCTACGATGCTAAAGTTTTTGCCCTTTATAATTAATAGGCACGGGTTAAAGATTAAATTCTTTATATAGAGCCTGTTTTTAAAGTACATTTAGTACGTCAGAAACCAACAAATACCTACCTCCACCAGTCCATATAAAGGTTTAATACAATATATTATCGTACCGGCTGGAAAATTGTCCCTTCATTCTTTTAATAGCTTCAACAATATAATCCACTAAATATTGGTAGAAGACTACGTGTACGCTTACGTGTTATCCGTCTATTAAATGTAAATTAACCTTTTATGCTAATAGTTAAACTGGTAGCAATAATGAAGATCAAACGTTATCTAATCTTCTAAATTATAGGCTATTAAGCAAAGATCCAATCGTTACTTTTATTACTATATCCTTAAACGATTAGCCGTAAATTTTTGTACAACCGGTCCGTAATTTTATCTCTAATTTTATAAACTATTTTCAACTTTAAAATACTAACGTTTTAACTTCTAATCACGTTAATAACACAAATTATATAACTCTTCATAATAAAAAGCCATTGATTTACACTTAGTCACTTTCTTTAAAAGAATTGCCTAATATATCAATAATACTTTCGACATGTAACTTAAGAGCAAATCCTCCGTTAAACTTCTCTTTTTAAAACACATACGTCGTTATATATGCCTTACCGGGCCTATAATCCCTATCGTCCTCCTTTTTAATATGTATCCTCCTCTTAAATAGTCGCTCACACCATCGACGTTTTATTAGCTTATTAATAATAGACTCGAAAGGGTTATATTAGCTAATTCTCTCGGCTCAAAGGTCATCGACATTAAGACTTTTATAAAACTTAAAGGGCTCAAGGGGTTTTCGATACGGTTTAGCCTATGTAACTCGAAAAGTGACGGGGCCATTAATAGTTTTAACTACTACGTTTAAGTTGGTAATAATTAAAATCTTATACGGCCTATCCTATTTATCTGGCTCGCGCCATGTAAGAACTTCACTTTAAAGGGGGAATAAAAGTATGTTTATTGTTAAAGGTTTATATTTGATGTTAAAGGCATTATCAACCTGGTAGCGTACTAATCCCTCCCTTAGTTTTTCAATACTTTATTATATGCTATAACACGTTTCTGGGTACTTAATAAGAGTAGCGACTTAATTACTATACGTAAATAGACCCTAAATAACAGTAAAATTGGTATAAATCCGTTAGGTCTAATAATATAGTTAAAAACTTTTACTGTTATTTAAAGTCGTGTTTCTTAACTGATAAAGCTTCCAATTTCTAGTATAAGGATATTATAATCCCTTCGTAAAAGGGCGTATACCCTTTTGACCTTACTAATACCCTAATGGACTTTAACAAGTATCTATTTACATTAAATCCCTATTAACTTTATATTAGCTTCAAACTTTATTATTGCAAAGTTAATTCCAGTATCGTAAATTAATACGTTTAGTAGGTTAAAGTACATGTTAATTTACGAAATACATAATAACTACTATATTTCCTTTGCCGTTATGGTTTTAAAAAACTTAGCGTCGTAAAAAGCCGTGGCGAAGTTTACAACATGTAATACTGGCTTACCGTCTAAGTAAAACACATTTATGAAAACTTCCGAGTTAAAGTTTAATTTTTCTTTAACATAAACTTCAACCTTAAGGGTGATTGAAAGTGTGTTTGATAATAGTAGCAAAGTCGTTTAATTACCTTTAAAGCTAATAAATCTATATTTTTTTGGCTAATTGGCTTGAAAACTTTATAAAGCCTATTAGTTGCCAGGTAGTTAAACTTACGATATAGTTAACAAAAGTTAGCCTTCGTCAAGTTTAATACTATTACATTTAGCCCTTAAAGGTAAAACCAGAGATACCCTCACTTAAGGTTAAATAAAAACCTTTTACTGACCTTAACTTATATTAGTTCGTCAGTTTAAATATTAACGTTAACGCTAAGGTTTTTTATATCTTTTAAGTAAATGAGGAAAGGGGTAGGGGGTTTCAAACTGTGGAAAACAATAGGGTCAATAATAGTTTTTACCGTCGTCGATCCCAGTAAAGATAGCTCTTTTCCAAGGTTAAAACCCACCTTGGCCTTACCAACATCCACGTAATCAAGTTTCGAAGCAATATTAGTATCCCTTCTTAATGCAATATATTACGAATATCCTTTTGTTAAGTACTATGCCGCTCCCGTATCTAGCATAATATCTTAAAAGACTTATTTCGCGTAACTGTTTCGAATGATCAAGAGGTGTATAGAGTTAGTTTCTTTATCGTTATAGTAACAGTAGGGGTTTTTAACTGTAAAGCAGTATAAAAAGGCGTGGTTAGCTAGTTATTGCATTGCTTTCAGGCTAATGCTAATGTTAATATTTTCGTACCAATCGATGGCCTTTAGCTTATTTTCCTTTTGATTATCTCTACTTTCTTTAAACTATATAACTTGTTCGATATAGTCCTAGTTTAAAGTAAATAGGAATTAAGTATAATATATTATTTACTTTTATTGACGTTTGGTGGCAGTGTAGCGTATTAACCAGTAATTCTATTTGCCGTAAATTCTATATTTTTGGCGCCTAATATAAATTTGATTATTTTGCTTCAAAACCTTAAGAAATAGGAATACATTTCTTTGGAGGTAAAGGTACGAATTTTGCGTTAACCGTACTGACCGGGCCTTCTGTACCTTTAATTAATGTAGTACAAATTAAAACGGTTTTCATCTTCGTTACTAAATCCTGGAGTTTAAAGGTACATACCAGTCGATCCGGAAACTCGAGTAATTACGGTTGTTAATAAGATACGCAAGTGGTTAAAAAACCCTTTATAGGTAGTATTATGGTATTGAAAGACGTATTTAAACTTTTTATAGCCCGTAATTGTTTGTCAGACCTATTAGCGTAAGGTGCCTTCATCAGCTCCTACGTTTCCTATTATTTATTAATAAAGCATTAGTCTGTTATATATTTAATTGGAAAAATTAATTTTACTTTTCAACTTTTTTTGTTATCTAACATATAAGACTACTTCGTAATGTTCCAGTCTATGTAGTATTAGGAAAGATTAATATCGTATTCAAAATAGCCTTTTAGGCTATTGTATATTTCGTGAAAGGAAAAATAATTCGTTAAATACCAGAGGTAATAATCCTTGGTTTAGCCGATAAAAATACTGGTAAACAACAAGTAAAAACCTGGTAATTTAACTTTTATCTAGCGGTAAATGTTAAAGAATAGGTGTAACTTAATGTTAAGGAAGTTATATGGCTTACCATTATACTTTTCCTTTCCTCCCCAAATTTTAACAAACATTACAATTACCGTATAATCTATATCCTTTATAGGAACTATTTGAGGGGGAAAGGTAATGTACTTGCTGTAAAGATATTTTAAATCGTTTGGCTAAGGAAAAGACTAAAATTATTAGTGTTGGTAGGCATAATAGTTACCTTTGGCTAAGTTTAGAGAAAAAAAGCTAGTAGTCGTATTTACAGTAGGCTCGTACGTAAAGGCGGTCCTTTTTTGATTTGACTGTTAAAACTAGACGTGTTAAGAAGCTTAGGGGAAGTTGACTTATGAGTTTCTGTCGCGGGTGACTTGGCGATAAGCCTCTTAGTGTTAAAGGGTCCGCCGAGGTTTCTATTCAATTGATTAGTGGATTTAAAGGCTTATGAGATGTAATTCAACTGATTTTTCACGTCCACTTATTTAGAATTAAACAGGTATTTACGAAAGTATATATAAGCGTTAAGGGTTACTATCGTTAATAGTTTCTTTAGCCTTAATTAAGGTTTATTAAGGGTCTTCATCTGTAGAGCATTCGTAAAGTAGGTTAGCTAAATTACCTTCTTTTCCTTTCTTCGCAAGGAGTTTCACTCCTAGAGTAAACAATTCGGCTTTTATTTTTATCTTTACTTATATTTCTGCCTTTTTCCACATATTTAGACTCCAATCCGATAACCATTTTTAAAAGTCGTTAAGAGCTATAAGTCTACGGCTGATTTCAGTAGTGTTTATATCGAAAATAAAGTAACTAGTTACGTTAGTTAGGTATTTTAGGGTAGAGATTTTGTAGTTTTGGTAAACTAGAACTCTTCGTTGTAGTATTTTTCGAAGATAGCACCGAGAGTAATAATTGCCTCCTCTCTAACGGAATTAGTTACGGTATTGATTCCAGTGTTTTTTTAAAGCTATCGTGACGATTTGACTATTATAAGGCTTGGTAGTAGTGTATTTAGCAATCTATGGGGGTAGAAACTTAGTGTTTTCGGCATGAAATCGCGTAGAAACTTGACGACTTAGCGTTAGATCGTGTAACGTGGCTTTCTTAGCGAAACTTAGTATTTTCGCTTAAAGCAGCTAGCTTGCTTATTAAAATAGCGTAGGGAGTAAAAAAAGGAGTAGTGTGAAGTAGTAGGTGGTATATTTGCCGTTAAAGTTAATGTAAATTAAAGGTTGTAGGACTTAGTTGTTTTTACGATTTTTAGTAATAGTACTTGCAATAACAATTAACTTAAACGTTTACCAACTTTTCGGTTTGGTGATATTTGAGACTTTTAGCGGCCAATCTCAACGTTTTTTTTAAAAAAGGATTAATGAATATTTCTTAGTATTTTCGAGTAGCAGTACCGTCGCTTACTTATATACTGCTGCGAACAACTTCACAGTCTATAAATCTTCCCTACTTGCTGCCGCTAATAACTGCACAATGTATAGGGATCCTTTGCAAGAACTTTTTCTTTACCTTGCCTAAAAAGGATAAAGCGTAACCGGAAAACAGCTGTTTCTTTTACTTGGAAAATCTATCCTTAACCTAATAAACACTGATCAGTATTGGTAGGCCTCTATCAATGCAACAGAATCGATTCGAATCACTGTGGTCGAAGTAACTGGTGCTACGTTGATATTGTTGATTGATGTGTAAGTTCTAAGTTTGGCAGACCACTAGCCGGTTTACACATTAATTTGCATAGCCAAATGCTTTGGCTTATGCCCCACTTTAAAGTGGGCACCTACTACACTGCACTTGCAGTGCAGTCCCATAAACTGCAGCCAATTTTGCAGTCAGTACAATCAATTTTACTGCAAATAAAGTTGACTTGTCTGTACTGCATTTGACTGCTATTCTAACAGCGCAATAATATATTATATCGATCGTAATTACAAGCAACTTCAACCTTTAAAATCTAGTCCAAGATTTTAGTATTAAAGCCATGACTATATAAATGTTGGTAATAAGGGCAATATTTAAATCAATTTCCTAACCGTAAAAACTATCGTCGTCATAGTGGTAAAAGACATTAGATCTGTGACAAGTTCGGTTATTAGTTAACTCCTTACTCTTTGGCCAAACGTTTTAAATAACATGTGATATATTATACCTAATACACAACTATTTTCTGGTAAAATTATTTGGATGATATAGTAGATCACGAGGGTAAAGAAACTTTTAATGATAACAATATACCTAAATAAGATACGTAATATAAAGATGATATTCCTAATACGGCACATTAACCAATCGACCACAGCTTTTTGTACCTTTCAAGTGGCGAAAGCCCTCATATTTGCCCTGACTAAGCTACCAATCTATTATTTATCTTTAACATTGGCGATCCTAATACGTATCATACATTTTAAGGAATTATGCCAGACATAGGGGCAATCAGGCACTTAATAGAAAGCTATTTGTAATGTGTAGTATTACGAAAAGAAAACACTATTGCTACGGAAATTCATAGTCAAGATATTGGCAAGGTTAAAGTTTGCTTTAGCCCCAGCGAACAACTCTCATCACCAAAGACGACGATTGTTTAAACTATTATTAGGCTAGTCACGTTTTATATCCTTAAGTCCTCTACCATATTTTTCATTCACTTGGAAAATATGAAAATATTCAGCGTAAATGTTGATATCAACATTGAAGAAATGATTAAAAACAATTAAAGGTTCCCTTTTGTCTTTAAGTAGAGGAATTTTTTATTTAACCTTCAAGTCCTAAAGGTAATGGTGTTAAATCTGACGGAGTTAGAAATAAATTAATTACACTTCCGTTTGAATTTATAAACCTTCTATAAGCTGTATCAAGTTTTTTTAGTCCGTAGGATATAAAAATGTGGATTATTTTATTTTAAAAAAATCACTGGAAAATAATTTCATAGTTGCCAAAATTATGCCTAAGCCGCCCAAAAACTTACGTTTACATTCAAAAATGATAAGGATTTTAATTTCTAAATTTTTGTTAATGTATTTCATTTGGATAATAAAGTTATTTTTCATATTATCAATTTGTAATCTTTTTTTACAATGTTAAACTTGTCTCAATTTTTGTTGGCAAAAAATAAATAGGAAATATTAAGGATATTATATATTAAATCATAATTAGAGTCATTTGTTATTGTCGTCCACGATACCGGTATTAACTTTACTGTGGTGGAGTTTTAATCGGACGTTAAAATGATAGGGATTTAATGTAAACATATGTTTATTGAGGCTTATTGGAATATGAAAAAGATCTAAAGGTCATACGCACTACTTCACAAAACGTAGGATATCCTTATGATAAAAATTATAAGCTTTACAAATTCAGAGGCACGTTTTTAATTAGCGGTAAAGGGTCTGAACGTAATTATGAGCCCTAACATTTTAATTCTAACGATATTAGTCTTCAAAGTATACCCTTCTTTAACGAATAAGTTTTTGTTATTAATAAGTATACAAAAGCGGGTTATGATTTATAGCCAAAATTTAAAGGAATTTCGGAATGAATCAATAGAACGTTGAATTGATAATACTATTAACACTAGAAACGGCCCTACGACGATCAATATACTTGTTTTAACGTAATAAAGTGAAGTTCTCGCGTAGCGAAAGCAAGGCAAATGGGATAACCTATTTTAAATCTTAAGTATCGTTAACCTTGAAGTAATTATTAAAATTTCTAACGATTTTACGACGTTCCAAAAAACTTAGGCTAAACCCTATATTGAAGATATTGACAATAACGATAAAAATTGTTAAACTAAACGAATTATCCAATACATCTCCACTTCTCCCATAATCAATAATCTAATAGGATACCACCTATGTAGCCAACCATCAAAAAGGAATAAATTTAAGGATAAGTAATAAATATAGGATCTAATTTATAATATTGTTTAAGTTAACAAAAAAGAAAGATGGTTAAAACTTGTTTATAAATCTTCAGGTACAAGGTGTTATCAAACCTTATGGTAAACCTTTTAAGGAAAACTATAGGGTCGAGATTAATGGACTCCTTATTCGAATATTAATATAATTGATGCCTAAAATAGACCTCAACTTCTAAAACCAAAATATTACGATTTTTTAATCTAGGGTTATCGGAAAAATTAAAAGTAAAACCACGGGGTAGCTGTACAAAGAGTTACGCCTAATTTCTTAAGGATACGGTGATAAAGATAATAACTAGATTTTTACATAATAACTAACGATTTAGAAAATCATTTAAAGTTTGGTAATAATTTTGGCAATAAATTCGGTAGTTTAAACTTATGGAAAGTTTACCATTAATAGTTATCATATAACGTAAACGTATATACAATTAGTAATTGATTTTTAGAGGATCTTTTCATTGGAATTACTTCAAAAGCTTTGCAATAAATACCCTTCGTGAACAGTTATACGATGTATTAAGCTATTATAAAAACCGACTAAGGTAGGTATCCATTGGTTACTAACTTATCAGTCTTATTTGAAGTTGAAACTAGGTATAAAGTCTTAAATTTACAACCCTTATTTTCTAGTTACGTAAAATGAATTTTTTTGGTTTAGTGAATATATAAATTGACGATATCTCTTTTGTTGAAACTATTAGTTTTATAACATAAAAATATAAAAAGATTTATAATTTGAAATTTTGGAATTGAAAGCTAGTTATAACTTTAGTGATGGGTAACTAATTTAACTGGAGTGAATCGTTAATCCGTATATATAACGTTGACGGTACTTGTCTTAATTTCCGTTAAAATGACCAGGGCGCTTACTTTACCATAATTAACAAGATTAACGTAGCTAAGGCTCATCGATAATCAAAGTAATATGCCCGTAGTAACTACATAGTCACTCTATACTAACCTAAGGTCTCCTAAAATCTATCGATTACAGTACAAGCTCAAAACCCAACGGATAAAGACTTTAACCGATTGGATAAAAGGCCAAAGTGTTAAATGAGTAATTTGGACCTAGGGGTGAATGTAATTCCAATTAACCTATCGAATGTTAAGTTAATAATCTTTACGAATGACTTCTTTACAAATAAAATAAATTTTTCGTTTTTAATCAGATTCTTTATAATACTCGTCTATGAAAACAAGTAAAAAGACCAATTTAATATTACCAGAAGCCTAATCCATTAAATCTCTGTTAATTACAAAAGGATTACACGAAAATTACTAATTTCAAAGGTTTACGACGTGATAGCCAGCTTTTATATAGGCATAGCAATGTAGGAAACTCTTTACATCGTCACTAAGTGATGAAAAATTATTATATACCTGTAATAAATTATACCAGCTCGAAAAACCTATTCGAATACCTTTCGAAACTCGGAACTATCAACGAAAAACGCCTAATAATAGATATAATAACACTTTATAAAACCTATAGAAACGAAGAGATTAAGGGATTCCAAAAGATCAATAGAAAAAACGATCCTACAAATTCCATCAAAAAATCGTTACCAAACAAGGCCCTTAAAAATGTTGGTGGATAGAAATAAACTGACCATACGTATTAAGAGTTGTATTAACAGGTTACCTGATAAGGTTAAATCAGGTTCCGGTGAATAGGGATACCCTAGAAAACTGGAAAACTGCCAGGAAATTTAGGCTAGTGGCTTATTTAATTGGTAGAGTTAAGTTTAAGACTTACATAGGTCTGTGGCAAAAAACTATTTATCGAAATTTATAAATATGAAACTCAGAACTTTGAGGCAAATACAGGTAATTAGGGTTAATTTGACTGTGTAATTAGCAAGGATCTGATTATTTAACGAGGAGGTAATTTAATAGTAACTGGAAACGATTGGTTAACTACACTGGCGTTCGTGTACAAAACAAAAAGCCGCTAGTATCGAAATAGTAATAATTACCATATAGTAAGTCAAATTTACTCATAATAAAGTTAACTATACTAATTACAAGTTAAATGTATTGTTTCATAGGTCTGCTATATTAACTAAAGGTTAAATACAATATACATACACTTCATACTAGGGCACGGACCAAGCAATTAGCTATACAAATTAATGCACAGACCGGCCAACGGTCTGCCAAACCTAGAATAATAAATTTAACACTTGAATATACAATGATATTGTTACTTCGACCAATTCGAATCGACAAAGTTGCTACGTATAAAGTCCTACCAATGGGTTTCTAAATTAATGATATGTTTATCCAGTCTGGTATCTTAATTATACGGTCTTAAAATGGATTACTTTTGAGGTTTATATAATTAAAGGTTTAATATTTTGATTGTTATAAGCCTATCTTTTTGTCGTATATTAATTATCCCGGGGTTTTGAAAGAAATGAAATCAAAGTATATTCTGTTTGTGGAATATCGATTAAAAAAAATACTTGTTATTGGTAGTAATCGATATAAATCAACGATGGTAGCGGAGGCCTTGGTCAAAGGTATAATTACAGTTATTTTTATTGTGATAAGCGTTATCCCAGTTAAAAGAGTGGGGGAAACTGACATTTTTTATACTAATGTTCTATTATATTTAGTTTTTAAAGATATCAAGTGATTTATATATTCTATTTACGTTCCTATGTTAAAACCTTCAACACACCTTTTTAAAAAGGCTATAAGTTCAAAATTAATGGATTCTTTACTCGAAAAGGCGTATAATTTGTATGTAAATTCGATTTTAACCTTTAAAATCTAAATGTCATGATGTTCAGATCGAGGATTATATACTAGGTTAAAGGTAAGACCACGAGCTGGCCGCATAACAAGTCACGTCTAATCGCTTAAGGATACGGCAATAAAATCAAAGACTAGATCCTCATACAATTGCTAACGATTTAAAAAATTAGACAATGCTTAGTAGTTATATTGACAATAATTTTACTAACTAAAACTAATAGAAAGTTTAGGATTAATAATCATGATATTACCCAAGCGTATATACAATTAGGAACTAATCTAAAAAGGGTCTTTTTATTGAAACTATTGTAAGAAATTCGTAACAAATACCATCCGTTAATGGTTATACGATGTATTAACTTATTGTATGAATTAGCCGAAGTAGGTGTACTTGGTTCCTAACGTACTAATTGCACTTTACTTTAAGATTAAATATTAAATCATCAACTTACGACCCTTGCTTATTAATTAAGTAGTATACAAATTTCGGTTCAATAGACATATAAACTGACAATACCATGTTTATCGAAACTTCTAGCTTTGTGGCATCGAAATAATAGGTGATTCAAGATTTGAAGTTTTAAAATTACAAGCTGGTCGAGAATTTGATAGAAGGCAAATATTGAACCTTTAGTAAATCATTAGTCCGTGAATATAATATTAGCGATGATAATGCCTACCTTAAATTTCGTCAAAATGGTCAATTCATTAACTGAGACATAATTGACAAGATTAATATGATTAGAGCTTGAATGTATCCGAGGTAACATGCCTATAGTAACTATATCGCCACTATATATTAACTAAAAACTTTTTACGATTTCTTGATTACGACATAATTACAAAACCTAACAGTTGAGGATTTTAATCAACTAAATAAAATGTTAAATTGACGAATAAGTAATTTAGCCCAGGGGATCAATTCGGTTCCAATTAACTCATCGAAAATCGAGTGAATAATTTTTATGTAGGTTTTTTTTTTTTTTTTTTTAAAAAAAAAATAGGACCAACTTATCGTTACAAATGGGATTCCTAATAATGATAGTTCAAAAAGATAAGTTACAAGAAATCTAATTCAACATTATCGGAAACCTAATTCATTAGACCTCTGTTAAATATAGAAGGATTTCTTGAAATTTGCTAGCTTTAAAAATCTACGGTATAATAACCGGCTTCGATGAAAGGATAACGATTTGAAAACCCCTCAAAATCGTTACCAGGTAGCTAAAGATTCCTCCTATCCCGATAGTAATTTTTATGGACTCGAAAAGCCTATTCGAATACCTTTTAAAACTCGCAACTATTAGTGAATCACGGCTTATTCTTAACGAAATGGAATTTCGTAAAGCCTATAAAGATAGTGAGATTAAAGAGTTTAGATAAATCGACGCTAAATAAAGCCCTGAAAAGGTTTGTAAATAGCAATTAATTAATCATCCGTATCGCAAGCTACGTTAAAAGGCTACCTAACAAGTTCAAGTCATGTTCCAATAAGCAGAAAAAGAAACAAGGGTATACTGGTAAACTGGAAAATTGATGATGGAATAGAGCAGGCGACTTGATTTAATTGATACGGTTAAGTTAAGAGTTTGTATAAGTCTGTAGAAAAAACCTCATTTATAGAAGTTAATAATGTTTGAATTCGGAATTATAGAGCATTTAAGATTAATTTGGCTATGGAATTAATAGGGGTCCAGTCAGTTAACAGGAAAACAATTCGGTAGCAACGTAAAACTATTGTTTAACTACACTAATATAGGTTTACAAAACAAAAAGCCGTCAATGTTAAAATAGTAATAATTACAATACAATCAGTCTACTTTATTTATAATAAATTGAATTATACTAATTGCAAAATGAGTGTATTATTTTATAGGTCTATTGTAAAATCAAGTACAATATGCGTCTATTTCATATTAGGGTACGGGCTAAGCAATTAGCCATACAAATTAGTGTGTAGACCGGCTAGCGGTCTTTCAAACCTAGAACAATGCATCTACCACTTGACTACACAATACTACCATTACTTCAACCACTTTTTAAATCGACAACTTTGTAATGTCTAAAGACTTATTATGAATAGGCTAAGCTTATCAACAATTTTCCTAGTTATCACACGTAGACGTATTATTATTAGCGATCCCGCCGCAAAAGATACTGCCGCTGCTCATATTTTTAATATAGCTAATGCTACTGTATTAAGTATAGAGATTGTCAAATCTTTTATTAATAAATTGGGTATAGACGACTTACTCTTTATATTTTTCAGATTTGTTGAGAGGGAATAATATGTTAGGTTAGCATCGTCAATAATTTTTTAAAGATGGCAAGTTTGGCGGTAAACTTCTTGGTTATACCGCTAGTTTCGACAAATGAAGCCCTATAAGCGTTAAAGAAGACGTAAAACCCTTTGCGAGCTCTTTGTTTTCAATATGTAAATAGAGAGATAACTAAATTTTCTTTGTTTGGATTGTAGTAATACAAGCGAAATATTATTATAAAAATATTGGGGTCGTTATTACCACTGTCGTCGCCGTAAACGTAATAATTTAAAAACGGTTTTTATAAAGCCTTTTGATTCTTGAAAAATGTCTTAAATACTAGAAAGGTCTTTATATCAACATATGAAAAAGACATTAAGGTATTCAATGTAGTAAGATAGATAAGATTGATGCAAAGGGGAGAAGAGGCATTTAAAGAGTTCACGCTTTAGGTGAGAGATTATAAGCTCCCACTTAGATCGTAACACTCTAACATAAACTTTGCTAAGGTATTGCCTGGAGTATGACACGCTATTATACACTCTTCAAAAGTGCTTCCAACAGCTTGATACGCTATCATACATTCCACAAACATAGTCCCCTATATTTGCTAATTTTAATAATATCTAATAATATTTATACTAATAATTTTTTATCGGATTTTCTATTTATAACTTAACAATAATAGCATAATCCTTCTAAGCTTTTAATCGTTTATTTAATAGTGACGGAGGAATATATGATGATCTGGTTTGAAATATAATTGATCGTTTGGTAGTAATAGTAAATCCTATTCGAACTCTAACTCATTGCTGGAACTGTCTGTGGACTCGAAGCTTCTCCGGGAAATGTTATCCTGAACCTCCACAGTAGGCATAAGAGTGTCTGCGGCGTGTGCTGGTTTGATATATAATTGATCGTTTGGTAGTAATTGTAAATCCTATTCGAACTCTAACTCATTGCTGGAACTGTCTGTGGACTCGAAGCTTCTCCGGGAAATGTTATCCTGAACCTCCACAGTAGGCATAGGAGTGTCTGCGGCGTGTGCTGGTTTGAAATGTTCTTTTGAAAAGTTAATAAACCTTTTAACGGCATGATTGTTGTTATTACATATTATAAAGTTAGTATAAAAAGGTAATATATTGTTATCGGTTTAGGTAAAACTATTTTCTATTCTTTAATCTCCCGTTATCATTTATAAGGTAAACTCATAATCAAATATACAGTGATTTTATAATAATCAATCAATTGATTAATTATTTATACCGCTTTTGTATTTTCTACGGAAAGTCCTAATTACATTATATAGTATACCTCATAAAACCATTCGAAAAGGCGCCTTTTAACGCGCTAGTGTTATTACTCCGCCACCGCCCCAAACGACGCTTGCTTCCCCGCCCCTCTTAATAACCCATCGCTTTTTAACTTTCTCCCCTCTTTTGGCTTCGCGTCACCCGCCGCCGCCGTTACACCCCCTTCTCCTCCTTCTC
>JASMMZ010000010.1:5006326-5070449 GCA_038502455.1 Anisogramma anomala | reverse complement strand
CCCCTCACCATTATACTATAGCAGCAACAGCAATAACAAGAGCAGGAGCGGGGGTTTCTAAGGTTATAAATCTCATCTATTCGCTACAGGTAAAAACTCTCCCTTTCCCTGTAACGTCACCCCATCGCTATAAGTGTAGTATTGAAAAGTTGTAACGCGGTATGTAATATTCATCCTTTTGAATTATAAAATTTTAATTATGGTATAAAGGAGGCGGTGATATCGGAGAGTCCATCGCCTAAAGGCGCGGCTCACTAGGGTGTGTTGCGAGACCTCTTTGGTACGTAAAGCATTAAAGCACCGCACCAAGGTACGCGTCCACGGCCCAACAATAGATACGCCCTGCGTGACGTTCGTTGCATCCGCCGCCGCGGGAAAGTCTACTGGTAAGTGCCGCTAGAGCGGGTTGTGCTTTAGGAGATCTATTGTCCACCTTTTCCTTCCTATATTCCCGTACCATTGTTCAGTGAAATGAACTTGTGCTGTTTAACAAGTCTACAAATACATCGTATCCCTTAATGCTGCTGATATTCTAAGGACTAGTCAATACTTTTTTCGTTTTCTAAACCAAGACCTCAGATTGTAACAATAACTTTAAAATGTCGGTTTTCTGCAAGCCGTTTTTTGTTGATAGAGCTTGGGAGATATCGTTTTTAGTCTTCAAAAAATGTGAAGCGGTTGAAGCCTTGACCATAGCGTTTTCTATTTAAATTGTGATTTGTAACGATATCGAATTCGTATAAATTATGAAGAAGATACCGAATATAAAAAATTTAATGATTATTTTTCTTGGTTCACATATTTATTTACAGTGTTTGGGGCTATTTGTAAAATGAGCTGTTTTATATCTATCCTTTTTTTTAATGATACTGTATATATTTTTTTTAAATATTTTATAATATTGTTTCTTTGTATTAATACTTTGAAACATCTTTACTAGTAATTATTTGTATTTGTTTTTGGCCATTGAAACCTTGGTCCATCATTCGTTAGAATTGAAAGCTATACCTATATCGTACGAAATTTAATCCGGAGGCCTAAAATGGACATTTGTTCAATAATTTACCAAATAATTCTAACAATCAGCTACGAAAACGTTTCGTATAGATTTCACAGTTTGGAATCAAGTTGTAATATCCATAATAATCTTGTAATTAAAGTTAATATTATTTTTGAGTGAAATTTCAATTATTATAGGGTTTTTAAATACAGTAAGTATTTGTAGCAAAACTTCCCCATAATTTTCAGGGCTTTCTTTTCCATATTAGTGTAATCTGCTATACGAAGGAGCTGTAAAAAGCGTTTTACGATCGTGTATCTGAACCTTCGATACAATATATGTAGATATTATCATATATCTCGATAGTTAGTAAGCCGCTATACTGCAGGGTGTACTCTTGCAGAGTGCATGGTAACGTGCTACACTGCAAGATGCACTCTTAAAAAGTATACGATAACGTGTCACTTTGTAAGCTACATTTTTGAAAAGTGTATAACAGTGTGTCACTACCCAGAATGAATATTGGAAGAATGTATGGTAGAGTTCTACGCTTCGAGTAAAAGCTTGTAAACTCTTACCTAAGGGTATACTCTCCGGATACCTCTTTTCCCTTCAATTTATCTATTTTTAATACTACTACTCCCATAATTACTTTTTTATTACCTTTTACATTAACTTAAAACGTTAATCAACCTTACAGAAACTGATTAGTAGCCGACTCGGTCAACTATAAATAACCTCGGGAAAAAAGACAAATTTAAGTTAAATACTTATAATGGGCATATTATAGCGGTTACTACTTTTTTGTATTTTAACATTATGACTTATAAACATTATATGGAAACGTAAAAATATATGGAAACGCTTTTGAAATCTTAAACGTAAAAGACTATAAGACTCGAAGTAACTTTAAAAAGAATCATTTAGGTACGAAATCATTAACTTAGTTAATGCCTTTTAATTACTAAAAGTCCTATTACGCTATCTGCCAACTCGGTTGGTATTCTAGACGTACCTAGTCACTTTTTAAAAAAGTCGTATTATGAATTATATTACGTAAGCCAAAACCATTAAAATTCGGAACCTTTTATTAGACTCTATCCGACCAAAATACAGTATTCGAATCGCTTAAACACACTTCGGAAACGATGAAAACCACTTTTAAAAGACCACTAACATTACTCTATTCCCTAAAAAACAACATCCAAACCGCTTACCAAAAACCTATTACGCGTCTAAAATACATTTCGAAACGCTCCGGAATATCTCTCAAGCGTTAGATATAGTATATAAAACGCTTATATACCACTACAAATAATATCTACATACCATCTTATCCTTTTCATACATACTTTATTACCTTTTTCTCCCCATTAACACTACCTCGTTCGCCTTATAATACATTATTTATTTAAATTCATCAATCGTAAGGTTTGAGTTTATTAGGTACTTGGATAGTATAGTGTTTTCAAAACGGTAAATAGCTCATTTGAAACACTTAAATAAAATACGTAAATAATTTTAAGTTACGTCTCATTTATATTTTATTTATATTAGGAAGCCTTCAACGCCTTACTTTAAACTTTTTATTACATTTTATTTATCTTTCATTTATACATCATTCGAATTCATTTGGACTGTACTATTTCTTAAATTTTCATTTACCATTTTATTCTAACACTCCTTCCAATTAAGTATTTCAAGCATATCTAAATCTTAACCACTTCGCTATAATAAATTTTACACCACTTTGACAATTCTGGTAAAAGCCTTAACCAGTTTTTAAAACGCTTGAAACACTTCTTCTGCAATTAAAGCT
This sequence comes from Anisogramma anomala, assembly GCA_038502455.1. Taxonomy (NCBI): domain Eukaryota; kingdom Fungi; phylum Ascomycota; class Sordariomycetes; order Diaporthales; family Gnomoniaceae; genus Anisogramma; species Anisogramma anomala. The sequence goes on along the minus strand of JASMMZ010000010.1, from coordinate 5,067,630 downwards.
TTACTAATGGTAAACCTGACAAAAGGTAATGAATATATAAATTATTTGCTCAAAACACTTTTCTTTAAAAAATCTCTTTAAAACACTTAAACCTCAACATATAAGACAACAAAATCTAGGCGCTAGTGGAGAATTTTGACCCTTATACGGCAATTAGATACGTTGTAAGCATGATGTTGAACTATTGAAATTGAAGTATTAAAAGACACGACTAATTCAATAATTTACAAAAAGATTTCGAAAACTGGATACCGGATATATATCGTATACTGAATGGTATAATTTTAAGGATACTACGGAAATAACTACGGAATAATAAAATTAATATAACCGGTGGCAATAACAGCTGCATTGTATAAGTCTTAATTTTAATGGCCTAGCTTACTCAAACATTAAAATAACCCAACGATAAAGTAATATATATGAAATTCGTAAAGGGTTATTAGTTAAAAAAGCGTAAAAAACGGTGTACAAAAATAACAGATAATGGAAAACAAGGAAATACTTCGCAAATATAGGTTACAAGGCGTTTAATAAGGTTAAACTTACGCCGCGAAAAAGAAACGGAGCTTAAGTAATCGACAAAAGAGAAAGAAGGAATATAAAGGTTATTTATTACTTAGATAAAATACAAACCCTTTTTAAAACGTACTTTTGAAAAAAGATACAAATTAAACCCATCCCCGAATATAATGAAAGCCCCTTTCAGCCTTAATAAAAATGCTCTAAATAAGGAAAACATCATTTCCGAAAATGAAATAGCAACGCCAAACGACAATACGAACCTTAAAGGCTAATATCTATAAACCAAAACTCCTATCACGACCTCCGGCTACACCAGTTCCCCGTTGATAAAAATATGCCTACGAAGTTTACGGACTTTATTAGGCTATAGTTTAAGAACGAAAACTATAATAATAAATCCTACGATAGCCTAGATAATAAAATCCGTAAAATATTAAACACTTATAAAAGACTAGATATTAAATCCTATTAATTTTACGTAGTTCTTCCTGATATATTAACTGAATGAACCAAAAAAATGATATACATATTACATAACATAAGTGGGTACATTTTCGAAATATTATCACCGTTTGAAGTTGTATTTCGATATAAAATCAATCATGAGCTTTACAACAAGAATTATATAGGTACTGCTTTAACATCCATCAAAAATCTGGGTAACAACGCTAATGAAACCCTATAAAAGGTATTTACCGCCTTATTAAAAAAGTTCTTGAAATGTCAGACGGCCCTTGACTTAAAATATAAAGGCGATAAACTAGTTATCTAATCAATTACAAAAGTATACCAAAGAAACTCAAACTTTGACATTACATTATTAAAACCAAAAAGAGGACTTGAAAGCTCTTTATACAAGTTTTAAAATTTACTCAAGACTATAATACATCAATAAACGAACTTCCGATTGATATTTCTAACTGGGAAGGCTAAAGACAAAAGTCTGAAAATTACAAAAGCGGATCTCTGAAAAATAATTTACTATATTTTAGATCAACTATTGAAGGTAAACTCGAGGCATAAGAAATTGTAATAAGGTAACATATAATATAAAAAAAAACCGGGAAACCGAGGGTAAAGCGGTTTCCAACAAAAGCATCCATATAACTAAACACAAAACTTATCACATGTATTAAAATACCCATAAAAAAGATATGAGGCTTTACAGGTTTTTAGAAACAATATATCATATGCAACAAAGTTAGATATTAGTCGATTAATCATTCAGTATACAAGTAAATTCGAATTAAACGATAATTTTGGGCCGATTACCTAGCCGAATACCAAACGAAATCCAATTTCACAATGTACGTAGCGGATTACAAAAACCCCAAAAAGGATTTCGACGTTTACCCTTACGAATATACTTTCAAAAAAGACGACTAAGAGAAAGACAAGACTTACGTGATAATCCTATGTAAAGAAACCGACTAACAAGTATTCACAAGCCTACAAAACGCCTTATTTCTATATAAAATAAGCTTAAATGGCTGAAGCAGCGTACTAAGCGCTACATAACATCGTAATTCACATTATCTAATAGTTGTAATAGCTTTTTCAAAGATATTATTACAAATACCATCGTAGTAAAAATCTAGACCACCGAAAAACAATAATTTCATTTCGACCGAATAGAAATATACCGGAAAATTCTATTGAAAAAAGGTAAATAGTCGTTATTTAATACAATAATAGTAAATACACTATTCGGATAGGATAACATTTAAATAATGGTTCATAAACGATTATTCTTGTTGTTATTGAATAATACGAATAAGTTCGAAATTATAATTCGAAATATGACCCACTGACTTATTTGCGCTTTGGATAATATATCCGTATTATTTAGTTTAAAATTTAGATACCTATAGATTTTTTTAAAGGCATGTATAATTAAAGCCGTTTACCTAAATTAATCAAAATGAAAAATGTTATACTTAGGATTTGGATACTCGATTATAGAACGCCTTTTACGGCTGTTTTAAGTAAAAGTCTATAAAAATGTAGGAGGGAAAAGCATTAAAAGCTATAGAGAAGTTTTGCCACGAATATCAGTTACACTTATACGTTTTACAGAGATTTTAATTCTGCCTTTAAAACGATATGGACTTCAATTACAAAGTCATTGTGGATATAATATACCTTGATGGTCAGCCTACCTTACACGACTTCGACGCGATAATATCATTTCAGGCTGCGAAATTCATGAAAAACTCTTCTGCTATAGATTATTAGGATACTCTAGTAAATTGCGAGACAAACGTGTATCGTAAGCCTCCGAACAAAATTACCCACGATAAAGGTACAGATTTCGACAGGATTAAATAGCAAACAAAAGTAAAAATTACCAAAAGTAAATATAAATAAATAAAGTTAAAGGTGCTTTAAGGTATCGAAAAGTACGAATAATATTATAGACTATTTAACAAATTGTATATAGTATTATCTAAGGAGTTAAAGGGTATTAATACCAATGAATTAATCTTACAAATATTAGTAAGCATCGTAAATAACAATTTAAACCCGAGTAGCCTAATTCCAATACTCTTTATCTTTGGGGTTTACCCCAAAATCTATACAAATTTAATACTATCACCTATAATAGTATGGAAATCGAATTCTATAGCGAAAGCTATGAAAAATTATTTTTTTTATGGTCAGAAATAATGTTTCTGAAGTATTAGCTACAAAAATCAACCCACGTAAAAGTATCGTTTTAAATCTACTATTATAATTTAAAGTCTTGGTTTTAAAAACCAAAGATGAATAAGCTATTTCTTAAAGAATTAACGGGTTTCAGGGTCACTATATAATTTTGAACTTACTAAATAGTACGAGTTCATTTTACTAATCGGTAGTACGAATACACAAGAAGAAAAAGATGAACTAGGACGGCTTAAAAGCGTAATCCGACAAATAATATTAATTAAAATATTCCCGTCATAACAAATCCGTACCTCCTCCAAAATCTTCGCACCTCCTGGATATATCTTTACAACCTCCGCTACTTTATAAAACTGGTCACTTTACATAAGCGAAACTAGTACCACGTTACCGAGGGCGCTCAATTAGTTTAAAAAACAAAAATCGCTCCGAAGCCTTTTTACGGACTTTTTTAATACTTTGAAGAAAATGGAGGACCGTAAGATCAATATGAAACTTAGTTTTAAAGGTGTTATTATTACCCCGGGTATCATTTTTAAAAAATAACCTATAATTAAATCCTTGCTCTTATCGAACAAAGCGTCTTTAGCTTTAAAAAGTTTAACCTAACAGTTTACAACATCCATAAGATTTTCCCCAACCACTTAATTCACAAGGTAAAAGATAAAACCGAAAAGTATTATAAAAAAGCCGGCTTATAATCAAATAGTACAATAGTGTTAGTAAAAAGAATATTATAACCTAATCGTTTAATTTATAATAGGCTAGATATCGCTTAATCTCAATACTTGCCGCTTCCCTACTTACTCTCTATAACCTTAATATTAAATTTTATAATATTATATAAGCTTATACATAATTAGAAACGTATGTTAAACGATTTATTTACGGTTATATACTTTTGGAACTCCGAAAACACTATTTACCCGAAACGATCCTACGTATTCTAAAACCATTTTACAGACTCGATAAATTTGGAGTATATTAGTATAATACTTACTATAATCAATATAAGGAGCGGCTCGGAATGGCTAACTCAACCTTCGACCTATACCTACTAGTTTTAACATCACGTTTTAGAGGATTTACACTTATTAGAATATAAATGAACGATATACTTATATTATGTAATACGTTGTTTTCAGTTACAGAAAGAAGGAAACTTTAAAAGAAAGGTTTAAAGAAGAAAAAACAGTGTGCCTGGCGAAGGCCCGCATGATAATTTTAACTATATAATGATTACGTTTTATAACGACATTGTAAACCTTGTATAAAAATGGTAAGTTGATAATGTTACTCCAATTAATACAGATAATATAAAACGAGCTAACGAGTAAAGGTATTAACGTGTACGTAAAACTTGAATTATATATGTCGTATAACCGGAAGCCGCGTTTCATTTTTTTTTCGTTACAAAATATCAAATGAACTCGTCGAATAATATATATAAAACGTTTGATAAACGCCTTACATGGTAAATAAGTAATCCGAAAAGCGGCCTAGGCTTTATATCGTTCGATATAGGTTTAGTAATGCTTTTTGTTTTTATTAAAAAGTCCCTCACGAAAAATACTGATTTCAAATTACAAATTGAGTTTATAATTATAATTGATATCGAAATACCAACCCAGAAAGAATTTATACTATATAAAAGTTATCCATTGAAACTTGATAAAGTGTAAACGGGTTGCTAGAAACGTTCTAGTCCTTAAAATTTATAATATAATTGAAAATTTCAATTCCGGAATTACTATAATAATAACAGTCCGGATAATGATTTCTGACCTTGGTTTAAAACCCCCTGTTCTAATAATTTACAGTAACTCATTTTCCGTTGACGAATACCTTATCAAACTCAGTATTATGAACGAAAAAAAACTTATAATCCATATTATAATTTTACGCTAATCGTACGAGCGTTGCGAAATTGAATAGACAAGATAAATTAACAAAAAGTTAAACGCAACAGATGTTATAAATAAGGTCGCACCAAATAAAGTATTAAAGGCATTCATATTTATGACAATTTTCGTTGTTAACATTCTTGAAAATATTTTGTGACTTTACCTCAATTAGATATTTTATACCTCGTACTTATTATTTACCATTTTCATTACCTATTTACGACGCTCTAAACATTTTGTCACTTTTTATATTTACCATTTGGGCCCTTTCTAATATATTATCACACTTGATATTTATAATTTACGAGGCTTCTAATATATTATCACTTTTTGTTTTTACTATTTACAACTTTATTGAAACGTTTAAACTTTTTACCTTTAACATTTTTCAGTACATTACGATTTGTTTTGAAAAAAAAAATTATTACTATAGAACTAATTGCATTAAGGCCGAATAAACCGGAAAATTTAAAAACAAGAAATTAGTCGCTACTAAATAGCGAGGGGGAGGGAGGGATTATGTTGTCTTCGTCGTCCTCATCCTTATTATCCTCGCCGCCATCAATACTAACGCTACCGTTACTACTATTAATGACATTGCCGTCGGCGTTGCCGCTGGGAGGAAGGCCTTGCATCTTAGGCTATATACCCTTAGTCAAAGAGCGCGGGGGGTTTTGACCCTTTTCATAACGATGCGCGATAATATCTTCGAACTGGCCTATATAGTATATAAGTAAGTCCTCCTTCCAAGCGGTAATAAATGTTACCGTTTCCCTAGGCCACCGATTGTCGTTTACTACTAATTAGTATTGGTTCGTTTTAGGTATTATGAAAATAGTTGTTTTTACAAGTACTTTAAATGGTATATTGGAATAATAGGCAATAATTAGTTGCGGCAAGGATTACCAATTAAAGGAGTAAATAACTTATTGTGGAGATAGAGAGCGCGTAGTAGGGCTTCGACCTACGATTCTAAAACTACCAAAATAGAGGTGTATTCGTTACTAATTTATTTGTAACAGTAGTCACAGGCCCATTAATCCCCCTTTTAACGGTAATCGCTAATAGATTTGCCCGCGGCCGCGGATGTAATACATGGTACGTAAAACGTATATATTAATGGCCCAGAGACATAAATCCAATTACGCCGCTTTAATACTTTACGCGTTAAAAAGGCTTTTTAACGTACTTTCTCAAGCCGTAACTCGAAATAACAGGCGCGTTTTACCTCTTCAACCTAGTTTACAAGGATATTGGTATAACATAAATTAAAAGGGAAATAATTGATACGAACCGCGTTATAATTTGGCGATATTACGTTTATAATGATGCGAGGTTGCCACAGGTTATGGGATTTTTACTTACGGCGAGAAAATAAGGTGTATAATCTTAGAAACCCCCCGCTCCTTCCTTTATGGGGTTGGAGGAGGAGGAGAGGGGGGAAAGGAAGGAAGAAAGAGGGTGAAGATTTAGTCGGTAGCAGCGATGGGGAGCCAAAAATAAAGGCTAGGATCGACGACATGCTGTCAAAATTAGTAGTACTGGGGCTGGGCTAGCGGCTGTCGATGGCGGCGACGGCCTTTTTACGCTTACATCAACGCGTTAAAAGGTGCTATTAATACTTATTTTTATAGATCATTTGTTTAAGATGCTGTTAGAACGTAACATTGGTTTAGGAACCAATTCGTACGAATGGTTTGAATAGATAATTATAATAGTGATTTAGGCGTGTACGTACCGTTTGGTTAATTGTGAATTTACCTTGTAAGTAGAGGTGCGTTGTTGGAGAAAAAAGAAAATAAATCTTATTTAAATGGATAGCGATATATCTTTTTATATTAACTCTGAAATACGTAACGCCGATAATTTAACATGTATGATTTTACTTTTATAAGAATTGATAACCTGTTCAATCAATTATAATACTATCTTTACCAAAATTGCTGATTGGAACCTTAAACGAATTACACTACAGGCACTTTTATTACTAAACAACTAATTAGGACTCGAATAAACTGTATTGTTATTATTTAATTATAAATACAGAACATACCGAAAAAGAAAAGATTGTTTGTGTGGATATTGTTATATATTTTGATAGTTAGTTAGCGGCTACATTATAGTGTACACTCTTGAAAAGTATACAATAACGAGTTAAATTGTAAAGTGTATTCTTACAAATTTTATGATAGCGTGTCACTACCTAGAAGAGATATTAGTAGAGTTTATGGTAGAGTGCTACGCTCCAGGTGAAAGCTTATAAACTCTTACCTTAATGTATACTTTCTGTATGCCTCTTCTCCGTTCAATCTATCTATATTGAATACTACCAATTTTACAATTCCTCTTCTACTAACTTTTACGTTAAAGTCAGAAGGAAATGGACTTTACCGACAATATATATAATTCCAGTTATATTAAGTAAACAACTTCGATTATATATGTTTTAGGGAAAACCAAAAGTATTTAAATTTTAATCAAAACGGTATAAATACATCATTTCAAACGAATACGGATTAGTTCATGGTATTCTGTACCTCGATACTCTACTTATTCATATTAATTAACAGAAACAGAAATGATATTTCAAAATTCATTACATAAAACTTAATAGGCCCAAATAGTATATTTATTATTATCATACTGAGTAACAACGTTTTGTCCTTGAAGAATATGATTTTGTAATATTTTCTCATTCGATCGAATTACAAATTGGAAAACTTTATCGCGAAAAGGAAGAATTACTATTGTTCAGTAATCGATATTTAATATAATTCTTTAAAACTAGTAATTATACCTATGAAATAACGTGCATCATAACGTTATATAGGCATTTAATATGAGTTTATTACTATTTAAACCTTCTTTATATAAAAATATAGCATTTTGTAAACTTACCAATATCCTTTTATCTGTTTTCTTATTAAGGTTGTTATATAAATCTTACCTTTTTTCGATTCGTCTTTACTAAAGGTATATTTATATGGGTAAACTTTTAAGTTCTGTTGAACGTGGTTGTAATCAATTATATATGTTATAAAATTGTTTTTAGTATGATACTTAATCAAGTAATCAACTTAAAATTGTCTTTTAATACGAATTTATTCGTATACCGCATAATTAGTCGATTAGTAGCCAACCTTATCATAAATGAGATACCGTTTTTAGGGATTTGTAAGCATTCGTATACTTTTGCGCAGGCATAGTAAACTCAATTCACATAATAAGTTCGTCTTTAATTGTAGAGGCGCCTGCATCAATATTCATTTTATTTATGGTTTCCGATTTTCTTTTTTGGAATTTATCCACCTTATATCCGTATTTAGGGTTCGTATCGGGGTTCTTATTTCTCGGATATACCTTAAATCGTCGATCCAAACCGTGGTGAATTATTTCGATAAAGTTTGCCTTTATGATTTACAAGCTTTCGTACTTAGTTTTACAGTATACGAACGTGAATTTAAAATTCGTCTATCTACGTATTAAGGTTTTAAATAATGTTTTAAGTCACATTAAAAAACTTACAAATCCTTTTTTAATTTGAATATCGTAAGATTTAAATCCGAATTTCTATAGCCAACTTTCATAATTACTTAAATAAACGGTTTGTATCCTTTATACTTCGGTTTCAATGCTATCTACTACTTTCCAAACTTCGTTAAAATGATAGTTAGCAACTTCTATAACTATTTATCTGTATCATCACAATAATTTTTAAGGAATTTCCATATGATTTTCGGTGAGGTTTAATCATATAATTCGTACCCAATATTTATATTAAAATACATTTTCAAACGGTTATAACGCTGCATGAATATATTTATTTATATCACATAATATATGTCTTATTTCTTAGCCCACCTAATTAATATATCGGGTGAGAATTTATGAAATTAAAAGAAAATAATATCCAGTTTTTTATAGTTATTTCGTATTATACGAATAATATTATTAATTACGTCGTAAGGTTCGACAATGTAATTTTCGCTCCAATTAAATAATTGGTCAAATTTCATAAGCTTCAAGTTATTCTTATTAGTGAGAAACCGGTAAGGTAAAAATTTATGATATAGGTTATCGTTTATAGGCATTGTTTTGTATGGTTTGTATAACTTTTTATCTCCTCTCATATTTATTTTATTAACTTCGTATTTTTGGTTTATGACGTTTTAAGTACGGTTAAATTCGTTATTTCTTTTGAATGAGGAGTAAACCAACGTATTCATTTTTTCCAAAGTGTTTGTTAAAGTGAATATATTTTAAACTAGAGTGTAAGATAATCTTTTCGGCTTTTGCCCCTCTTCCGTTAATTTCTTCTCAAGCTTTATCTTCTCTTCTCAAAACGTAGCTAGTGTCGTCGAAATGTTTACACTCTGCATCTATAAGGTGTTTTCGCGTTGTAATTTGCTTCTTATATATTTAATAACCTATTTTTTATGTTTCTCTGACCAAAATCCTTTCACAAAGTCTATCACCAATATTTCCTCGTTAGTTCAATCTATTATTTAATCAAGTTAGGCTATTATAAATAACGCTTTTACGAAACGACTATTTTTATCACCTGGCATATTAATTTCTTTGTTTTTTAACAATATCTGTAATACTTTCAAAATTATGGAATAAATTTACCCCTTGAGTTTTTTTTTTTTCAATAGAAAAAAATGGTGTTTAATACATATGTATCCGCCGTATAAGGGGCGAAATCTTCTTCCGGCGCTTCCATCTTACTATTTCACGAATGAAAATCAATATAGTTTAAAACTTTTTTTCGAAATATTATGTATTCTAATGGGAAGTTTATATACTCGTTGATTTTAGCTACAATTATCGTTGTTAATACCATAAAAGTGTGGTCGTCTTATGTAACGGGTTATTCTAAATGTAGTATAGTAGTGGTTTTTTTTCTCGTTTGAAATTGTGTTTTTCAAGGGGTTTCGAAATAGAATCACAAAGCAAAGCCTATAATATGTAGATAAAATATAACTAAAATGTAATAAAACGTTCCGAAAAATATGTTTAGAGTTTGATAATATGAATGAAATGTAAATGAAATGAGAATCAACGTTTTAAACTAGTTGTTTAACGCTTAAAATCGTTATATTAGCTAAATAACTAGTCAACTCAAACTTTATAAGTATTGACTTAAACAAGTGGTATGCGGTAAAGCGAATGAAAGTAAAGCGAAGAAAAAATATCGGGTGTCAGATATTAGAGTAGGGAGATATGTGCAAGAATTAATGTAATTTAGGAGCGTTGTGTATTATTTTACAGATTTGCAATAATTTAATAAGAGTTTTGGAAGTTTTTTTTTATCGCTTTCGAAATGTATTAAAGCGTTTTAAAAGCTGTTCTGGACGTTTGGAGTGTTGATATAAGAGCTTTAAAGGCTGTTTTAGTCGTTTTCCAAGTGTGCCAGAACGCTTTAGAGGTTATTTTATGCGCTTCGGATATTGGTGTAAGCGCTTCAAAAGATGTTTTAGTCGTTTTCCAAATGTGTCGGAAAGTTTGGTCGCTTTCGTAATGTGCGTGAAAAGTAAAAAATCTGCGTTTTAGCTGGATAGGTTCCAGCAAAGTGGTTTGGAACTTAATAGCTTACGTAGCCGGTGCATAATAAGACGATCTTCAAGAAGTACTCGGATACTTCTAAATCGGTAACTGAGTTAATAGTAGCATAACGGAGCTTTTAGTAATTAAAAGACACCAACCAAATTAATGATATTGTACTGGAGTTATTCTTTTCAAAATTACTTCAGATTTTACAGATTTTTTACACTTCCTCGTATTTCTTATAAATTTTAAGATTGGAATACATAACTGTTGGTATCGTCATGAAATATCATTATAAATATTGAATTAGAGTTTTTTATTTTTATTAAGCTACTTATAATCAACCGAGTTGGCTATTAAATTGAATTTATTGGACTTTTACTTCAACGTAAAAAAGACAATATAATATTTAAATTAATGGTATAAATACAATTAATGTAAGAGTTTGAAGAGGTATTTGAAGAGTTTGTAAGCCTTTACCTATAGCGTGATACTTTACCATACACTCTATCAATGTGCTCCGTGGAGTGTAACACGCTATTATATACTCCAAAAAAGAGCTTCCAGCAGCGTGACACGCTATTATATACTCCGAAAACATGGTTCCCTACTCTTTCTAACTATAGTTATATCTAGTAATATCTATAGTAAAAGTGATTTTTTTTATGTTGATAAATTTTCGGGTTTTTCGTAATTCACGTAATATCGTAACTTTTTATACCGGAAAACGTAACTTAATGTCAAAAACATTCACTAGTTAATTAAGGGGTTTGCATTTAATTTGTTAACAATCAAAGTTATTGTATAGAACATTAACATTGTAGTTAGAGTCTGAGAAATTCAAGTTATTGTGTTTATTTGATTATTCAACATAGATTTTAATATGAAATACAAGAATAAACTTATTAATATCAATTATAAATGACGTAAAAACGGTTTTTTTTTAAAAAAAGAAAAAATAAAGAATTACTTTGAGAATATAAGTGTACTGGTAACAGCTTGAAATTGTCGAATTATATTCATAAATATAACTAATACATCGGCGTTATATTATTTCATATGTGAAATGTATTTGTAAACAATTTGGTGTCATTTCATCAACTTCGTTTGTGAGGATATTATCTATATATCTATAGTTAATAAGCGATTAAATTGTAATATTCACTCTTGCAGATTGCATGGTAACGTGCTATACTGTAAGGTGAATTCTTTCAGAGTCTATAATAGCGCGTCACTGCCTAGAAGGGATATTGGCAGAGTGTATAGTATAATGCCACTACCTAGAAGGGAGATTGATAGAGTGTATAATCGAGTTACACTACCCAGATAAAAGCTTATAAGCTTTCATTTGAAGCGTATACTTTCCAGATACCTCTTTTACCATTTAATCACTTATCTTTAATGTATATTATTCAATTTTTTACGTATCTTTACGATAATGTATACGATATAAATTGAATTTATCGATAATAATTAGTCGTTAACTTAGTCGGTTACAAATAGTTTAGGATAGAAAAGACGAAACTAAGTTAAGTACTTATAGCGGGATGTTATAGTGGTTTCAATCATTTATTTATTTAATACTACGATTTACAAAAAGCATAAGAGAGTCTGAACATACGCGGGAGCGCTTTTAAAACCTGAAGCGTAAAAAGACTATAGGACCCAAATTAACTTTAAAAAGAATAACATTAATACAATATTTTTAATTCGGTTGATAACTTATATACTAAACGCTTCGTTATATTATCCTTCAATTTCATTGGCGTTTTGGTCATACCCGGGCACTTTTTAGGAAGCGTCATATTATGTATTAGACTACGTAAACAAAAACTACCAAGTTTTGAACCTCTTTATTAGGACGTATCCGACCTAAACGTAATATCTGAACTGTTTAAATATATTTCAGAAACGATCAAATTTATTTTTAAAGCGCGTCTATAATTGTTTTTCGTCTAAAAAACAATATCCGATTCGCTTACTAAATACATATCACGCTCAAAGTATATTTCCAAACGCTTCAGTACCTTTGACGAAATTTTAACATAGTATAGGAAGCGTTTACCACACCATTTCCAACCTCATATACTTTTTTAACCTTTATAAATACATATTTCTTCATTTTCTCCGTGTTTATACTATCCTGTTCGCCTTATACTACACTTGTTCCTTGAATTTGTCATTGAAAACGTTTCAATCTACTAGTTAATTTATGAATATGACATTTATAAAGCGCTTAAACGCTTGAAACGTTTCATTAACTTATAGTTATACTTTGTTTGTATTTTATTCGTGTTAGCAAGCGTTAGACGCTCTATTTCAAACACTTTATTATATTCCATTTTATTTTCATTCGTATATTATGCGGTTCTTTTCAAATAGTTTTATTTCGTACATTTTCATTTGCCATTTCATTTCGAAACGCCTTTAAATAAAGCATTTTAAGCGTATTAGAATCTTTACTACTATGCTTTAATAACTTTTTCACAGTTCCGGTAATTCTGGTAAGCGTTTAAACGAGCTTTTAAAATGTTCCAAGACATTTAAGTAACACACAAACCGCTCGCAACCATTCAAAGCCACTAAAATACGATAATCCGAACCACCTACCAAATATAAACCAGGCATTACACACCGAATCACATCATATACCTTTCTACATCCACATTTTCCTTTCCCCTTTTCTATTTTCCCTTTTCTCCTCCCTACGTTCACCTTACACAGCATACTTTAAGTTTAGTACTTACGACGTTTAAGTTTTTCCCAATCGTTTATTTGGTATAACGCTATTAAACGTTAATTAAATTAATTTAAAACGCCCAACTAAGCTATAGTTACATTTTATTTATGTGTTATTTAAATTTGATGTATATTAATTAGCGCTAAACACCCTATTTCCTTCGCATTCATGCATTTCCATGCCTTTTCTTTAAACCTCGAACGTATCCAAATCCTAATTACAGCGCAAAACCAATAATTTACGCCGCTTTAAAATTACAGGCACATGCAGGAATCACTTACCCCAAGTATAATTATAACACTACTAGTAACGGATCTCGAAAAATCTAATAAATACATAAAGTAACTTTTTATAAATACGTTATTTCATAATAGCGTTTTAAAGTATTTGAACCTTAACCTATAGAATAATAAAATCTAGGTAACAGTAAAGGATTTAGATCTTTTCACAGTAAATATTTATATTATTAATATGATTTTCAATTACCATAGTGTTTAAATTAAAATACGCGATCCATTCGACGATTTAAAGAAAGAATTTTCAAACTAGAAGTTGGACATATAACGTATAGTCGATGATACGATCTCCAGGATATTACGAAAATAACCACGAAGTAAATGTATTAATACTACCGATGGAAATAATAACCGTATTACAAAGATCCTGTTAATAACGGTCTAGTTTACACAAATGCCTAAATAAATAAACCATAAAATAATTAAAGTAAAATTTGTAAAGGGATACTAGTTGCAAAAGTACCAGGATCGCTTGCTTAAAATAACAAATCGGGAACGAAAAAATCTTTCTTAAACATAAAAAAGGTGTTTAGCAAAGCTAAATACCCTCCGCGAAGTGGAAACTCAGCTGAAAAAAACGACGAAAAAAGAGGAAGTACCGTAAAGATCATTTACGACGAAAATCGAATACAAGCCCTCCCTAGAACGTAATTTTAAATAAAAACCAAGACAAAACCACGCCCCGAATACCGTGAACAATCAGATTAATTACGATAAAAATGGCCAGAATAAAAAAAAACGCTTCGCTTTAAAAAATAATAAACAGTATAAAACATCAATACGTACCCTATAAAATAATAACGCTAATTTCTACCCTTACTATAACCTTTAACAGCACCACTTTACCATTAATAAAAACTATTCAACAAAGCTTACCAACTTTTCTAGGCTTTAAAATAAGGAAGAAAACTATAACAGCGAATCAAACATTGTATTCGACAATAAAATCCGTGTAATGTTAAACATGTATAAAAGGCTAGACATTAAACCATCCCAATTCCACGTCATTTTACCCGGCATATTATCCGGGAAAATCAAAAAGTGGTATATATATTACCTTACACACATAAACATATTTATAAAATATTACAACCGCTTAAATTACACTTTGATATAAAACTCAACCACGAATTTTACGATAGGGACGAAATCAATATAACTTAGAAATACGTAAAACCTCAACGTAGAAACCTTCATGAAACCCTATAAAAGATAATCACTACCTTATTAACAAAGTTTCGGAAATGCCAAATGGCCCTTGAACCGAAATATTAAAGCGACAAACTATTTATTTAAGTAATAATAAAAGCATACCACAAAAACCTAAACTTCGACCTTACACTATTTAACCCCAAAAAAGACTTAAAAGACTTTTATACCAGTTTTAAAACATCGCTAGGAACCTTTATACGCCGATAGGTAAACTTTGGAATAACATTTATAACCAAGAGGACTAAAGGCGAAGACTAAAGCACTAAAGTAGATCTAGCCAAAACTATGCACTATATCTTAAATCGAAAATTTAAAGTATACCTAAAGAAAAATGAACGCCAGAAATACGACTACCAAAGAAAAATATAATAGAAAGGAAGCTTTAATTATAAAGAACAGAAACGATCGTATGGAAATGGACGAAACGTACCACGGCTATAATAATACTTACGAAAAGGTATACTAAGCCTTACAGATTCATAAAAACGCTATATTATACACGGCAAAATCGGCTACTAATTTACTAATCATCTAATATACGAATGAATTCGGATTAAATTACAATTTCAAGCCGATTACTTACTTAAAAACCAGATAAAAGCTAATTTTATAATATACGCAAATAAGTACAAAGGCGTAAAAGGTAAACTTAACGCCTATCCTTACTGATACACATCTGAAAAAGAAAAATTTTAGGGTAATAATACTTATCTAATAGTCCAAGACAACAAGACCGCTCAACTTATTTTCATAAATTCACAAGATGCCATCTTTTTATATAATACAAACCTAGACTACGAGGTCAAAGTGCTAAACATTTATATAACGTCGTAATTCATGCTTTTCAACAAGTACGGTAACTAATTTCAATGCATTATACCTAATACTAACGCGTCCAAAATCATGACGGCCGGAAAACATTGATGTGACGCGTTCGCGACGAAATTTCCGAAATTTTAACTCGACTACATAAAAGAATCTAGAAAGATTCTATTTTGTCAAGGCAAAACATCTTTGTTTGGAACGATAGTTATAAATAAACGATTCAAACCGGTTAAAATTTACGTAATAAACTTTAAAACGTTATTTCTACTTTTATTAACCAATATAACTAAACTCGAAATTAAAGTCTGGAATACTACTTATTAACTTATACGCGTTTTAAATAGCTTATCCATACCGCTACAACTTAAATTCAGATATTTATACTTTTTCCTGAACTTTCGTATAATTAAGGCTATTTACTTAATATAGCTTAAATTATATATATTATATCGCTAATTCGGATACTTAATTATAAAACACTCTTTATAGCTACTTTACACCATAAATTACACGGATATAGGTAAGGACGTCCTTAAATCTATCTAAAAGTTTTGTTATAAATACCAACTATACTTACGAGTCCTAAAACAGTTTAAATTCCGCCTTCAAAACGATATAAACTTCAATTACAAGGTAATAATTAATATTGTATACCTAAATAACTAGCCAGTATTATATGCCGTCGACATAACAACATTATTCTAGGCTGCTAAGTTACTCGAAACGCTTTCGTTATAAATTAATAAAATGCTTTAGTTAACTATAAGCTGAACGTTTCTTTAATGCCTCTAAACCAAATTATATACGATGTTAACACGGCCTTCGATTTTACTAAATAAGGTACCAAAGCTAGGATTACCGGTAACGAATATAAACAAATACCATTGAAAGCACTATAAGGTATTAACAAGTTTTAATGGTATTATAAACCGCTTAAAAGAGCGTATACAATACTATTTAAAAGGTTAAAGGGTATAAGTTTTAAAAAATCCTTTTTATAAATCACTTATCACGCCGTTAATGCTACTTCCAGTCCATATAAGCTAATCCCTACGCTCTTTCTTTTTAATACTTATCCAAAAATTTATAAAAACTTTACACTATCTCTAACCACAATATAAAGAGCGAATGTTATAACGAAAGTTATAGCAATGTTACGTTCCTTACGGGTTCAAAATAATATTTCAAAATCGTAAGCTATAAATAATAGCACACGTAAAACTAACATTTTAAACGTATTATTACAATGAAAGGTTGTTTTTTTTTGGAAAATTAAAGACAGAAAAACTAGCCCTTAAAAATTAACGGATTTAAAGGCCATAATATGCTCCTTCATTTGCAAAACGATATAAGTTAGTTTCGCTAAATAATAGTACAAAAACACAAAAAAAAAGGTGAAAAAAACGGCTTACAACCGAGATCGGACCAGAACCACCGGCTAAATCACTTTTAAAACGACGAATCTAATCCGCTCCTAATTTAAATATACCACTCAAATCGTATTTCCGACCTGTTACCACTACACGAAAACCTTCTGTTTGTATTAATACTATTAACATCTCGCTGTCAAGACCTCCCCCTTAGCTCAAAAACCAAAAAAACGCCCTAAAAGATTTACTGTAAACTCCTTTATCCCTTAAAAGAAAATAACCACCCATAAACATAACTTAAAACTCCACCGCAAAAGTATTATTACTACCTTAAACGCTACATTTGAATAATTTACCTAAACGAAAATTTCTACCTTAATCAAACAAAACGTTCTTCGCTTTAAACGGTTTAACTTAACGATTTACGGCGCTTATATAATTTTTCTCATTCGCCTCGTATACAAAAGTAAGGATAAAACCAGAAAATTATACAAAAAGATAAGCCTGGTTTTAAAAATGTATAACGACGATAGTACAAAAGATATTATAACACAGTTGCCTACTTTATAACGGGCCAGTCACCTTTTAATTTTTACTTTCGCAACCTCTCTAAATACTCTTTACAACTTATATGTTAAACTTCGTAACATTATATAGGTTTACATACAATTTAAAAATCTGCTTAAATGACGTATTTACGCCGATATACCTATGGATCTTAAAAGACAACACTTAACTAAAACAATATTTCATATTATAAAACCGATTTATAGTCTAGCTAAAGTTGGTATTTACTAGTATAATACCTACCAAAGGCACTATGAAAAACGATTCGAAATAGTCAACTTAACCTTCAACTAGTACCTATTAATTTTAATAACCTGTTTTAACGGCTTTGAACTAACAGGAATACAAATAAACGACACACTAGCGTTATATAACGCGTCGTTTTTCGCACCTAAAGAAAAAGAGCTTTCAAAATCCGGCCTAAAGGTAAAACCCAAAATATATCTGACGTAAAACCATACAATCAACTGTAATAACACTACCATTATTCTTTGGAACGACGTTTTGAGATTTACTTAAAAAAGGAAATTAAACAAAGTTGCACTTATCATTTTGGAAAACGTAAAACAGGCTGAAGAATGAAGTTACCAGTGCGTACGTAGCGCTTAAATTGCTTTAATAATATAACTAAAAGCGGTATTTAACCTTTTGGTCACCGCGTAATATTAAACTACCTTATCCGACGACATATATAAGACGCATAAAAAATTCTTTAGGGGTTAAATACAAAATCCAAAACGAGGCTAATAATTTATACTGTTAAATATATGTATTAAAAAGTTATTTGTTTTTACTAACAGCTTCTTTACCAATAATAACAACTACAAATTGTAAATAGGCTTCGTTTTAGTCTTCGGTAATGAAATACTAATCCGAAACGGCTACAAATTTCACAAAAATATTATTTATTAAAGCTTTACCAAGTGTAAACAGGTTTCAAAAAACGTTTTAGCCTCGGAAATTTATACTATAATCAAAAGTTTCGATTCAGAAATCACTATAATAAGAACAGTGCGGATGATTATTTCCAACCTTAATTTATAACCTATGCTTTTTATTATATACACTTACTTTTTCTCGTTTGACGAATATCTGGTTAAGCTTTGTACTACGAACGAAAAACGCTTGATAATAGATATTATAACGTTACGCGAGTTATATAAGCGCTGGTAAATCGAGGAAACAAAATAAATCAATGGAAAATCTAACCCAACAGATGTAATAATTAAATAATACCATGAATAAAGTATTAAAAACTCTGATATGGACAAATATACTATTTATTAATATTAATAAAAACGTTTTACAACCCTAATAAGATTAATATACTGCACCTTACGTTTTTCTTTTATTTTTTGCTATTTCACCGATATAGACATTTCAAAACGACTCGAAATTGATGGTTTACACCACTCTTACAATTTTACACCTATTTGGATTTATTATTTCGCGCTGCTTGTAATATACTGTTAATTTTCATTTTACGTACTTTGGCCCTACTATAGTTTTCACTACTCGCCCTTCTTCATTCAAATTTAATATTTCGCACTACTTCTTTTAAAACCTACTTTATCCTTTACATTTATTACTTATATTACGATTGTCATAATAAAATCTAATAGAATTACTACGCAACGTACCATATTATAGCTGGGCGCGTCCGCCTGACCGTAAAAGGCAACTATTTACTACTAAAAGGAAAGGAAAAGAACAACTTCGTCGCGTCCTTACCATTCTCCTCGTCACCCTCCCCCTTTATATTAAGGCCACTGCCATTATTTTTATCGACGCCGCTATTGGCGTTACCGAGAAGGTAGCTCTGCGCCTTAGGCCGTATACTCTTAGGCAAAGACGCAGAGGGGTCTTTGACCTCCTTACGGCGATGCCAAATAATGAAGTCGAACTCGCCTGCACAATACATATATAGGCCCCGTTTCAAAGTGGTAATAATGGCTACCGATTCTTTAATCCGACGGTTAACGTCTACTACTAATTATCATCGTCTTATTTTAGTTATTTACAAGCGTAATTATTTTCCAAAGCGGTTAAAACTTACCATAAAGCCGATGGGCGTATAATACGGCTTTAGCCTACAACACTAAAACCAAGGAAACGAAGACGTATCCGCTACCAATCCGCTCGTACCGGTAATAACGAACCGAACGACCCCTGATTTCGTAACAATCGCCAATAAACCTACCCGCGGCCGCGGACGCAATACACGGCACGCAAGACGTATCCATTAGCGGTCCGAAGCTACGGATCCAAGTACGCCGCTTTAATGCCTTACGATTTAAAAAAATACCTCGCGACGCACCCTGGCGATACGCAGCTCTAAATAGAGAAAAAAGTCTGCCTTAACCTCCTCGTTTATAAAAGAATTAAAGATATGCAAACGAGTAAATTTAATGAATACAACCCGAGGCATAACTCCGCCAAGCTACGCTTACAGAATAAGGAGGTTCCCGCGAATGAGGGGGTTTTTACTCACTGGAAAAGGGTAAGGTTTATGAACTTAAAAGCTCCTCGCTCCTTTCCTTAAAAGATAGGGGGAAAGGGGAAGGAAAAAAGAAAAGGAAAAAGTGTAAAAGCTTCGGCAGCGACAGGCGACGAGGCTGGGTGCGAAACGGGGATCAAAAAGATAGTACCCGAAGAAGGGGGGCTATAAGTAGTAATAGTGGTAAAGGCGGTGACAACAGCAGCGGTGGCAATGCATCGGTTTTTACTCTCCAAACGGTGCCTAGCAATCCTATTTTTACGCGACATCTATTTAAAAGTAAAGTTAATATATAGGTATTACTCAAATAACCTACCTATCGAACCGATTTAAAATAATTAATGAAAATAGGAGTTAAATTTAATTCAAATAAGTACTTATATCAACTTTAGGTATACTCCGTTACAAAGGAAAATAAAAAAGATTTTATCTAAATCGATAGCGATACATCTTTTTATACTAACCCAAAAAGACGTAATGACGCAATCACCCCTACGAAATTACCCCTATAAAACCTACGTAATCACAAATCTATCATAAATAAAAAAAGACGTTATTAACAACTATATTACCACCGATTATCTATACTAACCAATCTCTTATTACAATCACCACTGCAACCAAAAACTACTAATTCGAACCTTTACAATTTTATATTATAACTACATTATTATTGCAAACCTACAAATAAAAACTAATTACAATCACACCATCACTACAAAACTACGCATAAAAATTCATTACCACTATACTACTACTACCAAACTATTAATATTAAACTTATTAAAAATGGAGAAAAAAAGATTACCTATATAAATATTAATATATATCCTTATAATTAATACACGTAAGTCAAATGGAAATACATTACACTGTAGGGTACACTCCTAAAAAGTACACCGCTATAGGTTACACTCTTACAAAATGCATTATACGTGGCGCGGTCTAAAAGGGGCGTTCAAATATCGGCGTAATAGAAATTTCGACCGCCGAAAAACAACAATTCGATGTTTTCGCGGAGAAATTTCCAAGTTTTAATTCAACTAGATAGGTAAATACTAGAAAGTTTAATTTAACATGTGCAAAACGTTGTTACTCAGTATAATTGTTGTAAATACATGATTCAAATCGGTTTAATTTTACGTAATACACTTTAAAACTTTCTTATTATTATTATTAGTTAATATAAATGAGTTCAGAATGAAGGTTCGAAATACGATGAAACAACTTTTTCGTACTTCGGATACTTTATTCATGATATTTCGTTTAAAATTTCGATATTCATGGTTTTCTCCAAAGGTACGTATAATCAAAGTCGTTTACATAATATAGTTCAAACTAAAAATGTAATACCGACGTTTTAGAAGGCTGGTTACGAAACGCCTTTTAAATTTATTTTACATAACAGGTTACATAAATATAGGTAAAAAAAGCCTCAAAAGTTATTGAAAGGTTTTTTTACGAACGCTAATTATACTCGTAAGCCTTGCAACGGTTTGAATTGCGCCTTTAAAACGAAGTAAACATTAACTACAAAGCTATTATGAATATAATATACCTTGACGGTTAGTTTATACTATATGCCATCGACGTAACAATATCACTTCAAGTTGCGAAATTTACGCTAAACGCTTTCGTTACGGATTTCAAGGATACTTTGGTGAATTGTGAGATAAACATTTATATGTAGCCCCAGGATTAGATTACCTATGATACAGATATAGTTTTCGACTTGACTAAATGGTAAACTAAGGCTCAGATCACCGAAACCAAGTGTAGGCAAATATCGGTAAAGGCGTTATATGGTATTGGAAAGTGTAAACCGTATTACTTACCGCTTAAAAAATCGTATATGTTAATATTTAAGGAACAAAAAGGTATTATTCTTCAGGATTTAATCTTGAAAATAGTAATAAACGCTATAAATAAAACTTTTAGCTCGAATAATCTTATGTTAATATTTTTTATATTTAACGTTTACCTTAAGGGTTTTATAAATTTAATACCGTTATCAATCACGGTGTAAAAAGCTAATGTTTTAGCAAAAGTTATGGCGGCATTACGTTTTTTACGGGTTAAGGATAATATTTCGATAATATTGGCTTTAAAAAACCATCCGCATGAAACTGGCGTTATGGATTTACTATTATAGTCCGAAGTTCTGGTTTGGAAAACGGAAAATGGATAGAAGAGCTTTTAAAAGATTAACAGGTTGAAATATTACAATGTATTTGTAAACTTTTCAAATGATACGAGTTTATTTCGCTGAACGGTAATACGAGAGTATAAGAATAAAAAGGTGGAAGATAACGGCCTAAAAGCGTAATCCGATAAGTGATATTGGCCGAATTACTTTTATAATAACAAATCCAGACTTTTCCCGAAATCCATTTAATTTCCGGATATACTTTTATAACCTTCGCCACCTTATGAAACCGGTTAATCCACATAAGCGAAACCGTAACCATGCTGTTGAAGGAGTTCAATCAATTTAAAAAATCGCAAGCGCTTTAAAGTCTTTGTCGCAAACTTTTTTATTATTTAAGAGGAAACAATAGACAATAAGTTAAGTATAAAATTTTGTAACTAAGGTATTATTATAACTCCGGGTAATCCTTTGAAATAGTTTACTCATGAAAAAATCTCCGTTTTAATTAAATGGGGCGTTTTTTATTTTAAAAAGTCGAACCTATTAATTTACGACGCCTATATAATTTTCTCTACCCGCTTAGTTTACGAGGTATAAAACAAAACTAAAAAGCTTTATAAAAATAGCCGCTTTGTAGTGAAAGGGTATAATAAAGTTGGTAAAAAAGATATTATAGCCTAATAGCCTACTTTATAACAAGCGAGTTATGGTTTAATTTTTAGCGTTTGTTGCCTCCTTACGTACACTTTACAACCTTCGTATTGAATTTTATAATATTATATAGATTTATATGTAATCAGAGAAGTATTTTAAAAGATGTATTTATACCTATATACATAAAAATATTCGAAAGCATTATTTACCCGGAAAGATTTTCCGTATCCTAAAACCACTTTATAGAATCGTTAAAACTAGGGAATATTAGTATAATACCTACCAAAGCTATTATAAAAAGTGGCTTGAAATAGCTAACTAGACCTTCGTCTTATATCTATTGGTCTTAATACTACGCTTTGAAAGGTTTATATTTATCGAAATCTAAATAGACGATACATTTATATTATATAATATGTTGTTTGCGGTTGAAGAAGAAAGGAAGTTTCTAAAAGCCGGCTTAAAAGTAAAATCCAAAGTATACTTTGCGAAGGACTGCTTGATTAATTTTAATGGTATAACAATGCCGCTTGAAAATATCATTTTAAACTTTATATAGAAGGGGTAATGAAATAAAGTTACTTTTATTAACCTCATTAATATAAAATGAGTTAACAAGTATAAATATTAATGTATACGTAAAGCTTAGATTATATCGGTCGTATAATTAAAAGTCGCGTTGAATCTTTCTATTATTATATAATATGAAACGAACCCGTCGGATAATTTATATAAAGCGTTTAATAAGCGTTTCACGTGGAAAATAAGTCATTCGAAACGCGGTTTGCGTTTTATACCGTTCGATATATGTATAACAAAGTTTTTTTTTTTTTTTTACTAATATATTTTCGCGAATAATACCCATTATAACTTAAAAATGGGATTTGTATTCGTTTTTGGTAACGAAATACCGATTAGAAACGGATTTACGTTAAATAATAACGTTATATAGTAGAGCTTAACTAGATATGAACGGGTTACTTGAAACGTTTTAGCCTTTGAAATTTATAATGTAGTTGGAAAATTCGATTTCGGAATTATTATAATGATAACGATGTGTATAATGATTTTAAACCTTGTTTTAAAACCCCTTTTTAAATAATTTACATTATTTCTCTTTCCCTTTTCAAATACCATATCAAACTTGGTACTAATAACAAAAAGCGCTTTATAATCGATATTATAGCCTTATACGAATCATACAAACGACACGAAATTAAGTAAATAAGGTAGATTAACGGAAAGTTAAACCCGGCGAATACAATAAACAAGGGCGCCCCAATTAAGTTATTAAAGGCGTTTGTATTGATAAATATACGTTTTATTAACGTTATTAGTAATGTTTTATGACTTTACCTTAATTAAATATCTTTGCAAATTACACTTATTACTTTCCTTTTATATTATCAATTTACACTGTTTATAACATTTTATCGCTTTTAAGTTTATCATTCGCGCCGATTCTAATATATGATTACTATTTCAATTTACCATTTACCATACTTTTAATATATTTTTACTTTTTTTTTTATCAGTTATCGCTTTACTAAAATATTTTCGCTTCTTACTTTTAATATTTGTCTTTCATGTTACGATTTTTAAGGGGAAATTTTATTCCTCTGTAACAAATTATATTGAGGCCGAATAAGTTAGAAAACGTAAAAACAAGTAGCTAATCACTGCCAAATAGCGAGGGAGAAGAAGGGATCACGATTTTTTCCTCTTCTTTTTCGCTCTCGTTCTTATCATCTTCGCCGCCGTTACTACTAGTGTTATCGCCACCACCACTATTGATGCCGTCTTTAACGCTGCCACTGGGAGGAGGGCCTCGCGCTTTGGGCTACATACCCTTAAGTAAGAGGCGTCAGGCGTCTTTACCCTTTTTGAAATGATGCGTAATAATGTTGTTGAACTCATCTACGTAATATATACGTAAACCCGCCTTTTAAACAGTAATAATGGTTACCTTC
The DNA here is from genome assembly GCA_038502455.1 of Anisogramma anomala. Taxonomy (NCBI): domain Eukaryota; kingdom Fungi; phylum Ascomycota; class Sordariomycetes; order Diaporthales; family Gnomoniaceae; genus Anisogramma; species Anisogramma anomala. The sequence continues at coordinate 5,042,710 of JASMMZ010000010.1, read as the reverse complement.
TTTTCAAAACGTCGGTTAACGTCTATTACCAATGAATATTGGCTTGTTTTAGGTATTATAAAAGTAATTATTTTCAAAAGTTCCCCGAATCAAGTATTAGAATAATGGGTAATGATTAGTCACGGCTAGCATTACGAATTGAATAAATGGGTAATTTACTATAAAGATAACGGACGCATAGTAATGCTTCGTCTTACGGCCCTAAAATTATTAGAACGGGGGCGTATCCACTGCCAATCCGCTCGTAACCATAGCAACGAACCAACCAACTACTGTTTTAGCGATAATTGCCAATGGATTTATCCGCGGCCACGAACGCAACATATGATACGTAAGACTTATTTATTAGCAACCGGTAGACACGAATCCAAGCGCGCTGCTCTAATACTTTACGCGCCAGAAAAGCCTCGCAACGAACCCTTACAAGCCTTAATTAGAGGTGATGGGCGCGTTTGACCGCCTCGACTTCGTTTGCAAAAATATTAATATAGCATAAATTAAAGGAGAAATAAGTGATTTAAACCGCATTATAGATTAGCGATGTTACGCTTGCAACGACGCAAGGTTGCCGTAAATAATAGGGTTTTTATCTATGGCGAAAAAGTAAAGTTAATAACCTTAAACCCCTTTTGTTCCTTCACTTAAGAGGTGGGGAAAGTAGGGGTAGGGTAAAATAGGAGAGGAAATGGGGGGGGGAATAAAGGTTTAATTGGTAGTGGTGGCGACAGCGGGGCTAAAGATAAAAGCTAGTATCAATAATATAATGCTAAAGTTCATGAGGTTAGGGCTAGAGTTGTGCTGGCAGGCGGTGGCAACGAAGGGTTTTTCCCGTTTACGTTAACGCATTAAATGACGCCGTTAAAACATGTTTTAACGGGTTATTTATTTTCAAAACAGTTAAAATATGGCATTAGTTAAGTGATTTATATATAAAACCGATTCGAATATCTAATTGAAATAGTGGTTCTAGATGTACATAAAACGCCGATTAATTAATTAGGGACTTACCTTACAAATAAAAATACGTTTTTAAAGGGAAAAAAGGAAGTTTTATTGAAATAGATAGCGATACATCTTTTTATACAAACCTTAAAATACGTAATACCGATAATCACACCTTTATAATCATACATCTATAAGGATTAATATACTTTTCGACTAATATTTATATTAATTACTCAAATTAATTAGGGCATACATTATAAACACTATGATTATCAAAACAGTCAATTAAAACATTAAACGAATTACATCGCATTCTAATTACTATTTTTACCAAAACTGTTAATTGAAACCTTAAACGAATGATACCAAAAATACTATTATTACAAAATAATTAATGGGAATTCCAAAAAATTAAACTATTATTCCTGGATTACGAATACAAAACGTACCGAAGAAAGAAAAAATTACATATATGGATATTATAATATATCTTTATAATTAATAAATGGACACACTATAAGATACACTCTTGCAAAGTGTACGGTAACGTACAATAGTGTAAAGTACATTCTTGAAAAATGCATAATAACGTGTTATTGCTCAGAAGGAATATTGGCAGAGTGTATAGTAAAATTCCCCTGCTCAAAATGGAGATTCGCAAAGTGTATGGTAGAGTGCTACTACCCAAATGAAAGCTTATAAGCTCTTACCTAAGGCGTACATTCTACGGATACCTCTTTTCCCTTTTAATCAATCTATACTTAATATACACTATCCAATCTTTTAATTATCTCTAAGTTAACGTATATAGTATAGATGAACCTTACCAACAGTTTGTAAGGTTTTTATCAATCGTTTGTATTAAATAATTCATGAGTTGTATTATATTGTTAGAATGTTTCAAAGTTAGTTTCTTACGTACTTATTGAAGAATTGCTTGAAAGCTTAAAGATTTAGGTCTATAGGATTAAAATATTAAGCTAAAACTATTGTTCAAAGAGTTTGAATATTGTTTATAATATTTGATAAATAAAAGAGGAAGAAACCCCTATGGAGGAGTTATTATATAGTTATTGAAAAGGAACAACTCGATTAAATAATGAATTACGTGGCGAAGGCAAGCGTAAGAATGGCTCAGGTGTTATAGTCTGACCTATGATGGTAAGCCAAGTAGCTACCAAATGGGGTTTACTATTAAGGTACGAAGGAACACTCAAGGAGGCTACCGTGGCCCAATATGCAGGACCTATGGGCATGACCAATACCCAACCCGTTACGTGCCCTTACACGTTCCGTATACAGATATTGTCCAGTCCGTACCCGAACCGTACCTGGTCTGCACCCGGACCGGATCCAGGACGAGGATTGTCTATTCCGTTACGTATATAGTTACGTAACCTATAGACTTAATAGCCAATAACTTAAGTTTATAATATACCACCTTTCCCCCCGAATACTATAAAGTTTACGGCGCTCCATTAGTTAAATACCGGACGCGGGCCGTACCCGCTTAATATGCGGGTTGGGCATTAGCTGGTAACGCGAAGTTTAACATATCGTATAACGTATTAATAAATTTAATTTTAGGTATCCGACGCCGTATAACACGCCTCTTAGCCTTACCGTGAGTACCCTATAACGTACCCTTTAACGCGCCGTCTAATATATTTTTTATTTCCGATATCGTATAAAGCGCCGTATAATACTGTGTTTCTATCTTTCATACCGTATAAAGCGCCCCGTATAACACGTAGTCTCTACCGAATTCGATCCGCCGATCCCTATAAATACGAACGCCCCCATAGCTCCTAAAACTTCCCCCTCTTCCCTTTTACAACGTCGCCTTTCTTCGTTAATCACCCCTTTTATAATTATTCCACTTCCCATTTATATATCTTAATTAATAATTCCCATTGATAAATCTTAATTTTATTTTAACTCTTTCCCCTGATTCGTCTTTATAGCTGATATATATAATAACTTAATTTAGGTTACATTATCACCGACGCCCCTAATAAAAATAAATAGATACCTCGTAAAGTATAATACCTCATTATATACTAATACTCTACCGTTAACTACTTATTATAGCCGCTTTACGTTATGAGAGATTTTTTTGTCTTTAATAATAATAATAATAAAAGTAAGTTTTTTTCGTTACAAGTTAAAAATGCCTATATATTATATATTAACCGCCTTTTCAACTTTAATTTTCCTTTTTTTATATTGGAGTTTATCGGACGTAAAGTTATCGTATGTACCGGAAAGTTGAGAATAAGTTAAATTTATAAATAAATTTTACAGAAAATTTCATCGTAAATTAACTCTTTTTCGTAATATATTTAGAAAATAAGTTTATTTATAATCTGATCCAGTTTACGTGTCTTTCTATATTAACCAGTCATTACGGCCGAGGATAAAGGCTATATTTCATTCCTTACGCGTAAAAGTTAAGGAAATTTCACGGGTTATCGACCCGTTTTTACACTTACCTTTAAGTTAATTAATTAATTAATCCGGTTTCGCGATATTGCTTAGGTATAAGAAGTCTTTACCGTTCTGGCCGTATAAGCCGTCACCCTTTTAATTATACGGCCCTATCGCCTTTTCCTTCCGGTTTCGTTTTTACCTAAAACTCCTCCGTTAACTTTTATTATATCGCTTATTTACAAAGATAAGACGTTTTCGGCTGACTAAACTTTAACTCGTAACGTTTTTGCCCCGACCCCTTTAACTACTACTGTATATCCTTTCATATTTTTAACCTAAATAGTTCGAATAATATAACTACCCAGATTATATCTTTTATAATCAATATAAATTACGGTTTATAAAATGTAACAAATGATGTCTTGGACTCAATTATACGATTCCCGATTTTACCCGTATTTTATTTACTAACCTTAGTTAAAAACGAGTTAATTAGGTCGACTGTAAACGAACGAGAAATTGTATCCGGGCCGACCATATTACCCAGATTTAAACTAATATAATATAATTTCTAGTAATCCGCCTAAAATATCATTTTTCTTATTTTGTCCACCGCTTTACTTTTCGTTAATCGTTATTGTCAGTCTTTTTTAACGCGCGTCTTTTTTAACGTTATCTGTTATCATCGACCTCTCCTAATGTTTATCCCTCCTCGCATTATCCGCTATCGGCCTCCCCTAACGCTCATCCCTCCTCGTATCATCCGCCAACCTTAGTATCGTTTCGTATTCGTCCCTTTTCTTACCAATTCCCCTCCTCGACGCCTACTAATTCCTACCACACCTTTTATCGTCCCCCTTCTCCAGCGTTACCTAATATCCAAAACCAATTACAATAGGGTCCCTAACGTTAATGAATCCGATATTCGTTAAACCCTAATAAAAATGAAAATAACGAATAAATAAATTTTCGCTAAATTATAATCAAAGCCGTTTTACGGTTGAATACATATTTGAAAAAGTCGGGTAATATTTACCCGACCTTACCTATCATATTATAACTTCGTTTAATAATAAATTCTCCTCTCTATTTATAAATAAAATATTATTTCGAAAGAATGAGCGGTTTATCCTGTACCTGTCGTTTAACATAAACTTAATGTTAATGTCGAAATACCGGACTATTATAAATTCGATTATCTTTCAATTTCGCTTTAGATTTATTTATGATTACAATATACTAACAATTTTCTAATAATCCCTACTTCGACTTATTATAACTGTAGATATTATTATGTATCTTCATAGATAGTATATCTAGGTAGCAGTACATTATACTGTAAGGTACACTCCTGAAGTATGACACGATTACGTGTCATGCTACAGGCTGTACTCTTGCAGAGTATATGATCACGTGTCATGTTACAGGCTATATTTGTGTAGAGTATATGATAACGTGACACGCTGCATATTATACTCCTATACGTGGAGCGGTCTAGAAGCAGGTATTCCAAAATGGTACGCTCTAGGCAAGGGATTATAAGCCCTCACTTGTAACGTACACCTCTGGATACTTCTTCTTGACTTAACATTATTATCTTTACTATACTACAATTACCAATCATCTTAATTACTCTTCAAAAACCTTATGTTAATATGAATATTATAGACTTGAGACCCTACCGACACTAATCAGTAGCCGATACGGTTGACTACAAATAGCTTAGGAAGAAAAGACAAATACTCGTTGAAACCCTATAGCGGGATACTGTAGCGGTTCCAACTGTTTGTGCTCCAACACTTCGTTTTTACAAGAATTACACGCCGATGTGTATAAAGACTGTAAAGACTGAGTGACTTGAAGAAAGAAAACTTTAACACGATATTATCAACCCTTGTTTTGCACTCTATCTGCTAAAAGCCCCGTTACGCCACCATCAACCCTTGTTTAGCGCTCTGACGTACTCAAGCACTTCTTAAAGAGCGTCCTATCACGCACCAGACCACGTAAACTAAAACGACCAAATTTCAGAACCCTTCGCTGGGAACTATCTAATTTTTTTTTTTCGAACTACTCTCTCTATAAAAGCCACAATCGGTTACATACAAACAAATAACCCGATCACCTTACTAAATCGGTTACACACCAAGTAACCAACCGATCCCTCCACTAAATTCGGTTACACTAAACACGAACCAAGACTCACATGTAATAATCACACTAAATACCCGTGAGTAAATAGAAGGTGTCAGAGAGTTTATATTAGCAGTAAGGTAGCAGAGGTAACAAAGGTGCAATATCAAGAAGATGTGTATTCGTGCTGTAGGATGATCATTAGCCGTTAGGCTATTCAGGTGTGTAGACTGAATACTTAGATTGAAAATTGAAGAGCTATGAAGGAAATGCTATCTATGGTGCTGACCGTGTCTTTATATTTCATTACCTTCATAATATCTTCATTACTGGATCGTTTGGATCACTGCACTGATCCCACTGATCTAGTACTGCCTCACTTTATATTAGTAATTGATCCATACTAATACATCACGTGATTTACTTAGTTACCTTGCTTACATAAGAGATGTTCCCCGCTTGATGTGTTGGACTACAAGCTCTCCATAGCTCAGTTACATGCTGGTCTGTTTCCTGACCCAACCGTTGTCTGGGTTATAACACCACACACTGAATCACATACTTTACTCTACCCATATTCCTTTTACCCTACCTACCTTACCCACGTCCGCCTTGTTTTTTTTTTCAGTTTCGTTTGCCCTACTTATTTTAAGTTTATTCGAGTTTTTTTTAGCTACTTGGCTAATGTGACGCTACTATGCGCTAACAAAACTTTTTTACGTTCGCTTTTTTTTTTTAGTTTCGTTGGCCCTGTTTGTTCTAAGTTTTTTTTAGTTTTTTTTAAACCGCTTAGTTAGTATAGCGCTACTATGCGCTCATAAAACTTTTTTACGTTTTTTTTATAGTTTCGTTTACCCTGTTTATTTTAGGTTTATTTAAGTTTTCCTAGCTGTTTATCTAGTATAGCACTACTAAATACTAGCAAATCCTTCCCGCATTCGCCTTAATTTTTCAATTTCGTTTGCCTTGCTTATTCTAAGTTGATTTGAGTTTTCCTAACTGCTTGACTAGTGTGATACTACTAAGCGTTAGCAAAACCTTTCGCGTTCGCCTTTTTTTTTTCGTTTACCCTATTTTTTTTTTATTTAATTGATTTTTCTTGGCCGTTTAGCTAATATAATGCTACTAAGCGTTACTAATTTTAAATACCCGCTATGACCTTAAGACTAATAATATTTGAGGAGGCTAACACTTTCTTCGACCTCCTGGTCGAGCATATAGGAATCAGAAAGGCTGTGATACACGAGATTGACCTAGACCTTTAGGACAACATTATCGATTTGCCAGTTAAGGAACTAGACCTATGTACGGCAAACACATGTATTTTGGACGCTATGTTTCGCTATTAGAAGGATCAAATCCAAGGAATTGACCTACTAAATGATTCTCATAACGATTTTTCGAACTGGACGTTGGATGTATGATAAGCAATAAATTACTCCATTGCTAGAGCTTTATGGGTCCAATTACGAATCAAAGGCATTAATACTCTAGGAGGCATGTATAACCGTCTTACAAAAGCCTTATTCTAAACGGCGCAACTTGTTAACGTACCAGACTGGAAATAAAAAGATTTGTGCCTAACGGAATTTTTAAAGGGGTGTTACCTTACGGAAAAAAAGAGGATATTATTGAAACGACGAGAATGAGGCGTAAAACTACCTAATCTTATACCTACACCTAAGGCCAGAAGAAGGAACCACAATGAAGAAAAAGGAGGAAAAGAACTGTCAGGAAATAAAGGCCTATATAAGCTATAAGAAGGAAAAGAACTGCCAGGAAAAGAAGGCCTATATGTGCAGTCAAAGCCACAACAAGAAAAAGGAGTGCTGAAAAAGAAGGAGGCGAAGGAAGGTCTGGATATGCAGTCCAAACTACAGCTTCAAGGTAAGGGAGAGCTATGAAAAGAAAAGAAGGAAGGCCTATATATACAGTTTAGGCTGCAACCTCAAGAAGGAAAGAGGCTACAAAAAAAAGAAAGCTTGTATATACAACCCAAACCACACCTTCAGAAAAAGAAAGAAAAAGAAAATATTTTCCCCACACGCTTTCAAGAGAAAGAAGGGCTGGCTATGCATTCCTAGCCACGATCTTAAGAGAAGGAGAGGCTAGGTACAAAGTCCGAGCTAAAGCAGCAAAAGGAAAAAGGGCTGAAAAAGAAGGAGGCGAAGGAAGGCCTGGATATCACACGCTTTTAAGAGAAAGAAAGCCTAGATATACAGTCTGGGCCGCAGCTGCAAGGGGGAAGAAAAGGGCTACAGGATAAAGAAGAGCCAGATCTGCCACAAATACAACTTCCAACCGACCACAAATCACCAGATCTTCCACAAATACAACAAACGCACCGATCGTTTCTTTCAAAATCTGCTACATAAAACCAATTCAAGCTGATACTTAAGAAGGAGGAGTAGCTAGATGCTTTATATGTAACTGAGCCTCTACAGAAAAACAAAACCGCTTCTATCACCACGAAAACAAGACACCTACCCACGAAAACAAGCGCTCTTGTCACCACGGAAACAAGTCACCGAAAGCTGTATTTCACCACTATCACCCACGTACAACGCCTTAACGTACGTATTCACAATATGTATAATACTTTTAATACTTGCTACGACCATCGACGTTACTAGAAAGGTTACGTTACCTAATTTGCCACATCAGTACTTTACTAGAAGCAAAAGAACGAGAAAAAAAGATTTACCTGGAACGATGGCGTACACCACTTTCACTACTAAATCCGGAATATCACCATACCACTATCACTATCAACTAAGGAATATTGCTACTATACAACTAATACAGACCATACTATAACAATACTATCACTACTGGATTACGGATACGAACCAAAGCTATATTATTACTACTAGTTACGAAATGTACAAAGAAAAAAGAAAAGATTGCCTGTATGGATATTATTATGTATCTTCATAGATAGTATATTTAGGTAGCAATACATTATGTTGTAAAGTACACTCCTAAAGTATGATACGATTACGTGTTATGCTACAGGCTGTACTCTTGCAGAGTATATAATTACGTGTTATGTTACAGGCTATGCTCTTGTAGAGTATATAATAATGTAACACGCTACAGATTATACTCTCATGCGTGGAGCGGTCTAGAAGCAGGTATTCCAAAGTGGTACGCTCTAAGCGAGGGCTTATAAGCCATCACCTATAACGTACACCTCTGGATACTTCTTCTTGACTTAACATTATCATCTTTACTATACTACAGTTACCTATCATCTTGATTACTCTTCAAAGACCTTATATTCACGTGAATATTATAGGCTTGAGATCATACCAACAATAATCCTTTTACTTAATTAATATCAAACGAACTTCATTTCTCCTCGTTTTTACCACAAAGATTTTTTAAACGTGAAATTCCTTATATTTACTATATTTTACGTCGGTAACAACCAAAACTTATTTCGGGCGAATATTAAATAAAACCTATAAAAAAAAGGGTTTGAAGTCGCCCGTTTAACCAAATCTATATAAAATATAAGGTATTTACTAAGGATATTTAATACGATATTGAACGGGTTCTAAATATCGACGACTTTATATTAATTGTAAAATTAATCGAAACTTTTCTTCAGACGATTAATTTTAATATTACAACAGTTTAGTTAAACCTAATTCTCTATTTTATATTGTTTTGCGGAACGTCGTTTATGATTCGCCGCCGTTTCCATTTACTATTAAAGATAAATTATCGCCTCCTAAATTAGTTCCGCTGTTGGTAGGCCTTTATCGTTGCAAAGTAGTCGATTCGAATCACTGTGGTTGAAGCAACTGGTGCTGCGTTGATATTGTTAATTGATGTGTAAGTTCTAAGTTTGGCAGACCGCTAGCCGGTTTGTATACTAATTTGTATGGCCAAATACTTTGGCCTATGCCCCAATTTGAAGTGGGCACCTACTGCACTACACTTGCAGTGTAGTGAATTTAAATCCTACAAATTGCAGTCAATTTGCAGTACGTACAATCAACCTTACTGTAAGTAAAGTTAACTTAACTGTACTGCACTTGACTACTATTTCAACACTAGCGGCTTTTTGTTTTGTGCCTGCATGCTAGCGTGGCCTACTATCAATTGGTGGTAACCTCTGAAATCTCTCCTCAATCTACAAGCCAAACTCCTGTCAATTCCGATTAATCTGTACTGAAATCAACCTCAATTACGACCCTTTGTAGCCCTTTTACTCCATCCTTCTGAGGCCTCCATTCCTCAAATCCCGTGCATAGATCCTTCTTTATAGGCCTACACAAATTAAGTATGCTACCACTTACGTACCTTTTGCCAGTAGTTCAAACTACTGCCATCACCACTATTGCCCTAGCGGTCTTTCAATTTCCTAGGGCAATCTTATTCCTTTACTTTACGTATTAAATTATTTACGTATCCCTCGATTCTTATAGTTCACGTATTATTATTCACAGACATTTCCAAAGCGTTATTAGTGAAATGTTGGTTATAGTATCGGCAAGGTTATTTTTACCATTAATTTACCAAAACTTATCGATTTTCCGGGCTTCGTATACCTCCCCTAACGCCATTATGTCTATCATCAAACGTTTTTTATTAGTTGTGTTTAATTTTAATAGGTATTTATAAAGGCTTCGAAAATAGGTACATACTATTATAAGTATCGATAACAAACCTAGCTGTTTGGTAATAATCTTTAATATACTGAGTTACCATGCCGATATTAAAGTTTACTATTATGTCATAAACTTTCGAAATCAACATACTTCGGGTTACGCGTTTATAATTTAACAAATATCCAATATATAAGGTTTCCGGTAATCGTGAATTACCCTTTAAATCTATCCCTGTTAACGAATATTATTAAAAAGCCGATTTATAATATAAGGTTATTATTATTGAAAAATAACACGTTCGTAACAATTATTAACTTCGCTTTCGTTAAATTTACGGAAACTATGTTGATTTCTCTTTTTATGTAATTCATTTATTATTAAATTCGTTTATTTAATTTATTAAAGTCTTCGTCTTACGAATCCTATGCTAATACCGTAATAAAAAGGTTATATAATACCTTCGGTTAATATAACTTGGCGATATAGGCTGTACGGGCCCTTTACTCCAGATATTTTTATACCCTTTACTCGTTAACCTTGTCGATAATTATTAGGCTCGTAGCTTACCCCTTTTAATGTAGGCTAATATAAATACCGCTTTTAGCCTTAACATTATGGATACTAAGTAACGATCCTTTAAAGTTAAGTTATATACCTTTAGCTAAAGTTTTAACTATCTAATACTTTTAGAGGCCTAACTTTTCGATAATATGTTATTTCGCCGTTATAAGCCCAATATTACTGAGGAAAAAGATATCATTAGTTTATATACCCACGATACCAAAGTCTTTGCCCTTTGGAATTAATAAATACGGGTTAAATATTAAAGTTTTATGCTTAGCTTGTTTTTAAAGTGTGCCTGGTACGTTGAAAACCAGTAAACATTAGCCTTAGTTAGTAAGTATAGGAGTTTAATATAATATATTATTATATTAGCCGGAAACTTATACTTTAGTTTTCATAGTAGTTTTAGCAGTATAATCCGCTCAAAATCTGTTTCAAATTACATATACGCTTACGTAATGTCCTGTACATCAATTTTAAATTAACCTTTTACGCCAATAGTCAAACTAACAGTAATAGCGACGATTAAACGTTAGCTATTTTTTTGGATTATAGGTTATTGGGTAAGGATATAGTCCTTATCTTTATTACCGTATCCTTAGGCTATTAGGCGTAACTTTTCGTACAGTCGGTTCATGGTTTTGCCTTTAACCTCGTAAATTATCCTCGATTCAAAGATAATAATATTTCACCTTTTAAATTACGTTAACGGCACAAATTATATGACTTCCCGTAATAAAAAGTCGTTAATTTCCACTTAGTTACTTTCCTTTAAGAGCTTACCTAATATTTTAATAATGCCTTCGATATGTAGCTTAAAGGTAAGTTTTCCGTTAAACTTTTCCTTTTAAAATACGTACGCCGTTGTATATGCCTTATCAAACTTGTAGTTTTTATCTTCCTCCTTTTTACTATATATCCTTCTCTTGGGTGGTCTTTTACGCCGTCGAAATTCCATCGGCTTATTAATAATCGACTCGAAAGGGTTATATTGGTTAATTCGCTCAGCTCGGAGATTATCGACATCGGGATTTTCATTAGACTTAAGGGGTCTTTTATACGGCTTAACTTATATAGCTCGAAAATTTACAGGGCCATTAGCAATTTCAACTACCATGTTTAAGTTGATAATACTTAAAATCTTGTACGGCCTATTTCATTTTCCTAACTAGCGCCAAGTAAGGACTTTACTTTAAAAGGGGAGTAAAAAAACGTTTGTTATTAAAGGTCCGTTTTTGGTATTAGGGGTATTATTAACCTGGCGACGTATTGATGTCTTTTTTAATTATTTTAGGGTTTTGCTATATATTATAATACGTTTCTGGGTATTTAACGAAGGTAGCGACTTAGCTATTTCATGTAGGTAAGCTCCAAATACTAATAAAGTTGGTATAAGTCCGTTAAAACCAATAATATCGTTAAGGCTTTTTACCGTTATTTAAAGCCGTGCCTATTAATTTGTAAAACTTCCGATTTTTAGTGTAAGGATATCGTAAGTCTTTTATAAAAGGGCGTATACTCTTTTAACCTTACTAATACCCTAATAAGTCTTTATAAGAACTTATTTGCACTAAATCCCTATTAAATTTATATTAGCTTAAAACTTTATCGTAGTAAATTTAGTGCCGGTATTGTAAACCAACACGTTGATTAGGCCAAGGTACATGTTAATCCACAAAGTATGTAGTACTTACTATATTTCTTTCGCTGTAATAGTCTTAAGGAACTTGACGCTGTGAAAAGCCGTGACGTAGTCTATAATGTGTAGTATTATTTTACCGTTATTGGTAGGCCTTTAGACGTTGCAATATTATCTATTCGAATTGTGGTCGAAGTAATAGTAGTATTGTAATAGTCAGATGGTGGATGTATTGTTCTAGGTTTGGCAAACCGCTAGCTGGTGTGCAATGTAATTTGTATAGTCAATTGCTTGGCCCGTGCCCTAGAGTGAAGTGTAGCGTACTGCATTCGACTTATACCCAATGCGGTAAGTCCGCACAAAGCAATATACTTGCAGTACGATCAACTTCACTTACAATAAAGTTGACCTACTGCATTGCATGAAATACCATTGCAATACTGTTCCAACAACCGTCTAAATAAAATACGTTTACGAAAACTTTCGAGTTAAAATCCTAATCTTTTTTTTATGTAAATTTCAACCTTAAAGGGGTTTGTGAGTGTATTTAACAGTAGTAGTAAAGGCGTTTAACTGCATTTAGTGTTAATAGATTCACATTTTCGTAACTAGTTGCCTTTAAAACCTTGCAAAGCCTGTTAGTTACCGAATTCTTAAACCTACGATGTAGTTAACGAAGTTTTGCCTCCGTTAGGTTTAATACCATTGCCTATGGCCCTTAAAAGTAAAATTAGAAATACCTCCATTTAAAATTAAGTAGAAATCTTTTGCCGGCCTTAATATATATTAGATTATTAGTCTAAACATTAACGTTAATAACGAGGTTTATCATATCTTTGAGGTAAAAGAGAAAGTGGGTAGCGGATTCCAAGATATGGAAAACAATAGGGTTAATAATAGTCTTTAATATCGTCGATCCCAGTAAGGATAATTCCTTTCCAAGGCCGAAGCTAACTTTAGATTTTCCAACGTCCGTGTAATCAAGTTTTGTAATAGTATTAGTATCCCTTTTTAACGCGATGTATTACGAATAACCTCTATTTAAGTACCGTATTGCCCCAGTATCCGGCATAATCCCCTAAAAGACTTGCTCCGCGTAGTGGTTTCGAATGGTGAAGAGGTGTATAGGGCCAAGGTCTTTATCATTATAGCGTCGATAAAGGTCTTCGCCTGTAAAGCTGTACAGGAAGGCGTAGTCGGCTAGTCATTGTGTTACTTCCGAGTTAATACCGGTGCTGATGTTAGTACCAGTATCTTCGTACCAGCCGATGGCCTTCGGCTTATTTTCCGCCTTTTTAACTTCATTTACCTTCAAATATATAATATTTTTTATATAATTCTTTTTAAAAGCGAAGAGGTATTGTGTGTAATACATTACTTATTTTGCGTCACGTTTAACGGTAGTGTGGTATGTTAACTAATATTTTTATTTACCGCAAATATAATATCTTTTAGCGTTTGAGTTAAACTTATTTAGCTTTCTTAAAGACCTTAAGAAAGATGAAGACCCTTTTTCGTAGGTAGGGGTCCGGGTTTTTTGTTAACCGTATTGGTTAGGCCGTCCGTACCGTCGATTAATGTAATAAGAACGAAAAGAATCTTTCTCATTACTGAATTCCAGAACTTATGGATATATACCGGTCGAGCCGGAGACTTGAACATTTATGGTAGCTAACGAGAAACATAATTAGCTAAAAAAAAACCTTTCGCAAGTGGTATTAAGGTATTATAAGGTGTATTCGAACTCTTTATAGCCCGTAGCTGCTTACCGGACTTGTTAGCTTAAGGTGCTTTCGCTAGCTCCCACGTTTCTAATCATCTATTAGCAAAATATTAGTCTATTAAGCATATAATTTGAAAGGTCTATTTTACTTTCCAACTAATTTTTGTAATCCAATATATAAGACCACTTAATAATGTTTTAATTCGTATAATACTGGGTAAGGTTAATATTGTATTCGAAATAGCACTTTATACTATCGTAGATTTCGCGGAAAGAGGTACAATTCATTAGGTATCGGAGGTAGTAATCTTTAGCTTAGCTGGTAAGGATACTGGAAAATAACGAGTGAAAACCTGGTAACTTTACTCTTATCTGGCGGCAGATGTTGAAAAATAGGCGCAAATTGACGTCGAAGAAATTATACAGCTTGTTGTTATACTTTTTTTTTCCTCTCCAGATCTCAACAAACGTGGTAATTACCGTATAGTTTGTATCCTCTATAGGGACGCGCCGAGGGGAAAAGGTAATGTATTGGTTGTAAGAACCTTTTTCACTTGGTTGGGGAAAATATTGAGGTTGCTGCTGGTATTTTTAAGTAGGATAGTTACCTCTGGCCGAGTTTAAAGGGAAAAAGCTAGTGGTTGTACCTACAGTTGGCTTGCGTATAAAGTCGGTTCTTCCTTAATTTAGTTGTTGAAACTAGACGTGTTAAGAATCTTGGAGGAAGTAGGTCTAAATGTTTTCATTCCGGGGGACTTAGCGATAATCCTCTTGGTGTTAAGGGGTTCGATAGAGCTCCTACTTAATAGACTAGTGGATTTGAGAATTTAAGGGGTGTAAATCCATCAATTTTTTTTATTTGCTTATTTGGGCTTTAGTAGATTCTTGCGAACGTGTGTGTGAGCGTTAAGGGTTACTGTCGCTAGCAATCCCCTTTCCTTTATCTTCCTAGGTTTATTATAGGTTTTTATCTGTGGTATACTCGTAAAGTACTTCAACGAGGTTACTATCTTTACCGATCTTTTAAGGTAGTGAAACCCCTCGTTGGTATAAATTAGCCCTTAACTTAATTTTAACCAACTTCTTTATCTTTTTCCACATATCTAAGTTTTAGTCTTTAAAGGATTCGATATAGTCGAAGAAGGCTTTAACGCTTGTGTTTTAATCGTTGTGGGCGACATCGAGGATGAAATAGCTGACGTAGTTAGTAAGGTACTCGTGGGTAGAGTCTTCGTACGCTTCTTTAATTCATAGGTTTTTATCGTAGTGCTTTACAAAGATAATACCGAAATACTTGATTGTTTTCTTTCGTTCGAGGTTGGTAATGGCTTTAAAGTAAGCACTTGCGGTAAAAATCTTGGCGTTTCGGCTTGTATATGGATTGGTGATTCAACGGGAAGTCGCGCGACGTGGCTTTCTTAACGCGACTTGGTGTTTTTGTTCGAAACAGCGTTCTTGACGATTAAATTGGCGTATGGGGTGAAAAAAGTGAAGTAGAGTAAAGGTTTGGTGTAGGAGATAAAGTCGAAGGTCGTTATTAGTATAGATTATTTGACGTAGGAACTTAGTCGATTTTCTTATGGTAGTAACACCCGTAGTAGTACTAACTTAACCGTTTGCTAACTGCCAAACTTTTAGACTTCTAATAGTTAATCTCAACGTCTTTAAAAATGATTAATAAATATTTCTTGATGTTTTAGATAATATCAATACCGTTACCACTTTCAAGTACCTGTAAACAGCAAATGCACTTAAAAGTCTTCCTTTTAGTTACCTGTGAAAAGTAGACGCAGCCTTAGAGCCTTTCGCAAAAATCTTCCCTCTATCTTACGCAATTGCAAAGCATAACCGAAAAGTAGCTTTATCTTCTACGTAGCCAATCTGTGTTTAACCTAATAAGCAATGATCAGTATTGGTAGGTCTTTATTGTTGCAACGTAGTTGATTCGAATCACTATGGTTAAAGTAACTGATGCTGCGTTAATATTATTGGTTAATGTGTAAGTTTTAAGTTTAGCAGACCGCTAGCTAGTCTGCACACTAATTCGTATAGCCAAACGCTTTGGCATATACCCCACTTTGAAGTGAGCACTTACTACACTGCACTTGCAGTGCAGTGTATTTAAATCCTACAAATTGCAGTCAATTTTAAGTACATACAATTAACCTTACTGCAAGTAAAGTTGAATTGACTGTACTACACTTGACTGCTATTACAACATCCGCCATTTTACGTAAATAAGTTAAAAATACCATAATTCACCCCGCCGAATTAATTGACGACTTTATATTTTCGTTTACCTTTGAAATAGGTAATATTTCGTATCTAATTATTAGAAGATTCGAGTTAAACCCGGTAACCGTCGACTTTCGATTCTTTAACGTAAATCAATAAACGGATAAATATTAAGTTTAATTATATTATAAAAAAGCAATGATGATATATAAATACTTGAAATATTTTAGTTTATCCGTTCAATACCGTTGTTCATTTATAAGTAATACGTTATAAATAAAAGTTATTAGACTTTTATTAAGGAATATAAGGTTGTTTAAAATACGTTTACCTAATGCGAACCGCAATGACTAATAATGAAAGCTGAAAATCCATAAATTTTTTGTTATATATCCTAAAAACGTTTCGTATACGTATGAGTAATTCTAAACTATACGAACTTTAATGAGATAAACTTAAAAAGACGATTTGTAATGATTAACAAATATCGGAGGCTTTCTTTAATAACCAGTAAGTTGATTATAAGGTCAATGAAAATATACGCTTAATACTAGTTTAAGATAAGGGGGGGTTAAAAGAGGCTTTATCGTAAGATACAACGAGGTTTCATTCTTTTACATTACGTGTATTTGTAATATAAACGTGGAATATTTACGAATACCCCTCTTTAATATTAATTCCGTTAAAAACCGCGAAATAAAATATTTTTACCCGAATAACTTATAATAAGCGAATTGTAAGTTTATTATAAATCTTCGTCGTTGATAATTTCTAATTCGATAGTTATAAACAACTATGGTAACGTAATATACCCTATGTGTTAATTTCGTAATCCACGATTTATACTAATTATCCTATTTCAGGTAAAAAGCGCCTAACGCTTTCGGAAACCGCTAAAAAGCGAACCTTATATAACGGGTCGTTTGCTACTCCTTAATTTTATAATTCCGTTAACGTATTCAAGCCGAAAATAAGGTAATTACTCGACGTTAACGATATCGGCGGGCTTAACACAAACTAAGCCCGTAATGATATTACCGGTTTTATAATATTAAAATCCTTTAACGTTATCACCGATAGCGATCCGGGCGTAGATCGAACCCGGAGCGGTATTGTCTTCAGCGGTTTTTTGAAAACCTTCGGTCTACCTTTAATATATATATCGTCGCAATCTAATAACTAAGCCTCCGTTTCGCTAAATTCATCTATATAATCCGCTACAATTTATATTCCTTTAATAAATAAGTTTATTAATACTATATTTAATATAGTAATAGAAATAGACTGAAAAACACGTACGAGGATTTTTTTACTTTAGACTTATCTTGTAACCTACAGGTTAATATTTCTGGGCGGGAACTTTAAATTACGGGCCTATACCGTACGTAATATTAAAAAAGCGAAAAGATTTCGACTTATTTAGCCTAATGTTCCGAAATCAAACGTGGTAAAAAGAAATATTACAATCCTTTATAGTTCTTTAAGATGGTGAACGGTATACAACCATTACATAAATCGGAAAACTATGTTTTTAAATAAAATAAAATCACGAAAAGCTTTTTATTGTAAATGGTATAGTTGCATTTCGTAACTATTAATCGTATGAAGTAATAAGCTATTAGCTTTACAATACTATTCTTATCACGTTACGATGAATACCTTTTTAACGCCGTTTTCGAATAGTCGCTTTTTGCTACCGTTAGCCGATTTTGATTTTAATATGTTAAAATCGGAGCCAGAATGAAAGTATCTTTTAACGTTTGAAATATATATTCCTCTCGTTTCATCTAAGCCTAACGAATACTTTACTTCGTTAAACTAACGAAATAATCAGTTAACTTGGAAAAATGACTAATAAAATTACGATAAAAATTAACAAAACCTAGAAAACTTTGAACTTCCCAGACAATGCGTAATAACTCCTACTCTCGAATTATCCGGACTTTTTTGAGGTCAGCCCAAATACATACCCTAACTATTATAATAAAACACAGGTGTTTTACCTCCTTAACTACCAAATTACACGTTTTAAAATTGAAATTTAGTACCGCTTTACGAAAACATTTTGAAACTACGCAAATCTTCGTTATGTAATCCTACTTCATATCGGAGGAAAAAACCAAAAAGTCGTTTAAATACGTTATAACGAACTTATTTAAAATATTCGCTATTATATAATTAATATATCGTTAAAACTTCGCCAGCATTCCCGCCAGCCTAAAAAGAGTAATTAACTGTTTAAATAACCCGAATCGCATACGAAACGCCATTAATTCTTTTTACCAGAGTATAACTCGAATATGGTAAAAAGCTGTTCTAATATTTAATTTCGTAAGTTATATAAACTTCAATAATATACATAAGGTTTTTTTCATTAAAGGTAACAAAAAACGGTTTTATTTTGTAATTTTATTTAATACCTGATCATCAATATAAAACCGTTATTTCCCCCGCAGTTTAAAAATAAACAATATCAACGTTATAGCCGATAAAAACCTTACCCGAATTTAACCTTTATTTATTAATTTTGTAACCTATTATTAAAGTTTCAAAAGTTAATTTTATAATATCGAGTATAACGGTTTCTAAATTCGTTTTGATAAAATTTAATCTTTATTTGATTTAATATAAATATGGTAATCGCATTTCCTTTTATATAAGAGTAAAATTATAACCTTATTTTAATCGAATAGGTTGCGAAATTTAGTTAATTTTAATAAAAGACGTAATTAATCTTTTTCCTGTTTAACCGTAATCGTCGTCGTCGTTTGTAAAATCCGCGTCATTTTATAAAAGTTTATAATAAAAGTTAATTAGGATAGATCCTCTATACATTATATCTTTTGGTACAAACGTTATACTAAACCGAAAAAGACTAGACCTATTACGCCTTATATATTCCCCATCCTAAAACGTATTATTATTACATAGATAACTAAGCCTTTTAACCTTAAATTACTAAACGACTATCGCTAACGTCTAAGGTTACCTATTAATATCGTATCTAAGGTAGTCTGAAAATTATATGCCGCCTTATTCCGGGAATAATATATATTAATATCGGGTTCAACTATTTGTTAATATTTATACGAAACTTGGCTATTTAGGTAATACGCGTATTTTACTGTAACCTTAATATTGCACGGAGATTTTAAAGGTAAAATAATTAAATTTATTTTACTCTTAATTGTTATATCAGAGCTTCGTTTATAATATAATAATAAATAAAATTAAAATTGACTCAAATATTTAAAAAGTGAATGTTATTAAAAAGTATAAAAATGAAGAATAAATATTCGTTTATATATATTTTAATTTAATCAAATTTCACCTTATTTAATTTTACAATTACGTTGTTAGGGTTATATAACCTTTAAATGAAACTATATCCAAAAACTAGGCTTCCCCCGTCGCCGTTAATGGAAAACATTTTTTTTATCTTTTTGACTTAAATTGTATATACCTACGTAAAAGTTAATATCAGGCGGAATTCGTAATTGTATTGGTAATAGTTCGATAAATTATAACGTATAAAATGCCTCGAGGTAAATTTAGCCTAATGTTCCTTTACCGTCGCTTATATTGTTTTACGTCTTTAATCGTAAACGCGTACTAAATAATCTTACTAAAATAATTAATCGCAATATCGAAAGAATTGGCCACGATTATTACGATCTTTTAACAAAGGTATTTAAAAGGTGTAAACCCCCATCATAATAGTATTACCATCCGATCATTACGTTTATACGAGTTTTAATAATTAATGATTAAAACGTCGTTTTAAATTTAAGAACTTTCATTCGTTGGCAAATTTACAGTACTTCTTTAAAGTTACGATATAATTTATGCGGTTAATATCTGTTGTAATAAATTTGTCGCGAATACGTAACGATACGTGGAAACGTAAATAAGTATGTTTTACAACCGAAAGCCAATTTAAACCACTCGTTTGAACCAAAAGTATTTCAAACCTAATAACAAATAATATCTATAAGGTTTTATCATTTATAACTAAACCTTTTAATTCGACCAATACTTCATTCGTGCGATAAAAGTTATTAAAAGCCGTTTCGATATAATTAAAAAAAAATTCTATATTATATATATACTCGTATCCTTCGGCTTCATAATACGCTATAACCGCTTGTTTTACTATCGCTATATAATATCCCTATATATAAAGAAACTTATGTCGGCCTTTTTTAATTTATATTTTATTCGTTTTTTGTTGGTAAGCATTAGACGTTTCAACATTGTCGATTTGATTAGTCGAAGTAACAGTAGTATTACGTGGTCAGATGGTAGATGTATTGTTCTAGGTTTGGTAGACCGCTAGCCGGTTTGCATTGTAATTTGTATGGCCAATTGCTTGGCCCGTACCCTAGAGTGAAGTGCAGCGTACTGTACTCAACTTACACCTAATGCAGTAAGTCCGTACAAAGCAATACACTTACAGTAAAATTGACCTACTGCACTGCATGTAATACTATTCCAACACTTTTAATATAAATTTAATCGTTTAACGCGTCGTTGTTAACGTAAAATTTAATCTGTCGAATTACGGTCAATTATATCATTTTCGCCTACCTTAAGCCGGTGAAAAACTAACGCGAATTGCGGTTAATTTGGCCTCGAGTTATTAAATTTTTGTCACGATTTAAGCAAAGTTAAACGTAGGGTCGATAATTCAAGTCGATTAACCCAGCTATTACAATTATTTTATAAACGAAAAATATCGGCCTACATCGGCTTCGAAAGAGTAAAAGGTATATTTATAAAGGTAAAGGACTAGGTATTCGCCGACGGCCCATTTTCTCTGATAACGTTAAAATATAATGTGAAATTATTAACGTTTATTATCGATCTATTTATTATAAGTAATATTCCTTCGGAAAAATGAAAATAAACTTAATAATATATTATAATCCAATTTACGATAATATGTTAAGTAAATACGAAATAGGATTTACTATTAAGGTATGGAGGAAAACTAAAAAAAATGTTACCGTAGCCTAATATGTAAGACCTATAAGTATAGCCAGTGCCTAACCCGTTATATGCCCTTACACATACTATATACAAACCGTATCTAGTCCGCACCCAAACCATACACAGACTAGGTACTACCTATTCCATTACGTGCACAGTCACGTAACCTTTATAATTTAATTTACGATAATATGTTAAGTAAATACGAAATAGGATTTACTATTAAGCTACGGAGGAAAACTAAAAAAATGTTACTGTAGCCTAATATGTAAGACCTATAAGTATAGTCAGTGCTTAACCCGTTATATGCCCTTACACATACTATATACGAACCGTATCTAGTCCGCACCCAGACCATACCCAGACTGGGTACTACCTATTCCATTACGTGCACAGTCACGTAACCTATAGACTTAATGACTAATAGCTTAAGTCTATAACATCGGAAGCATTATAGGAGCATAACAACTACTAAGGCTAAATCTCTGGCGACCACTGGCTCAAACACCAGCCTATAACAACAAAAATATAATATAGTAATCTGTATTTATAATTTTTTTTTAGTAATAAACCCACTTACCTACAAAATTATACATTATAAAAAACATACAAATACTAACTTCCATTATTATCAATATTACCTCCCGTTTTTATTTAAAAATAAACATATCAAACTTAAATAATATAATTTTAATGGATTTCTTTGTTTTGATTTTATAGCCTTGATTGTATTACAATGTTTTATCTTCAGCTAAACAAATAACAATAATCAGCGTGGTATATAATATTGTTTGTAAGTGTGTAACATGACCATTAGCGGATACACATTACCGTAAACGTAATACCTCCGGATTACGCCCAGCACCGGCCCTCGTCCGTATGGGGACAGGTTTCGCTATCGACGCGCTCTATCCTGATTGGATCTGAGGCACCCCAATCCTCCAGCCAGCGAGGGTGGCATTGCGTCACCCGGGCCGAACTCGTTTGCCACTCCCAGAGGCGAATCGATGGGGTCGAGCCTAACGTTCGTTTGATGCCTGAACAGCCCTAGGTGCAGTTTGGGAGTGGGCAGGGCGGACGGCATTGGTGTCTGAGAGATGATAAACACCGCGTTCTCCCTGAGGTGAGGTTTGCTGGCCTTACACCACAAGCACACAAGGTGCATTTCGGCGTGTACCTTGGAAGACAGCCTTATGCAGTAGTAGCAGCAGCTTGCGGGCAAGGGTGGCTTTTCTATGTGAGTACACAAAACATATGCTAGGACCATGTCTATCAATCTTCATGATAGAAGCCACCACCTGTTGCTGCTGTCAATAGTGATCGTCATGAAAGACGGCTGAAACTCCATCAGCGATCTCTAGATCACTGGAGAGCATGAATCTTGTGGCAGTCAGACACTGTTTCGATGGCACGGCGTAATGTGTTGAACGTGTGGTGAGTGGTGTCCATCTGGTCAGAAGGGCCTGCTACTCGCTTTCATCGTCGCTGCCGTACGCAACCAGCGGCCCTGCCGAGGCCTTCTTCTTCGACGCCACAGAAACCCTGGCCGAGTTCAGGGCCGCCAAGGTCGTGTTCGAAAATATGCCATTCTCTTCCAGCTGCCATTGTGTCTCATCCGCCGCAGCTTGTGCCTCGGCCTCGCCACTCTCCAGCATCAACCGCTGCTGCTGCTGCTGCTCCAGCTCGCCATACCCGTCGCGCCCTCGAGGGTTGACCGCATTCGCGCCGCGGGCGAAATGCACCTCGTCCGGCGCCTCGTAGCCCTCCAGCCCGTAGCTGCTCTCCATCCTGCGCCGCTTGCGCGCCTCCGGGTCGCGGCCCTCGATCTCCGCGACAAACTCGGCCGGCAGCGCCCGCCGCACCGCCTCCGCCGCCTGCTCCTCGATGCTGCGCGCCTCGCGGGCCTGGGCCATGGGGTTCGGGTCGGCGGTGGCCCAGCGCACGTTGAGGATCTCGCTGTGGTCCAGGCTCTGGTGGGCCATGGCCTCCTTGGCGAACTGCGCGTTGGCCTCGTTCGAGTACGTGACGAAGGCGACGCCGCGCGTGTTGAGCACGCGCGCGCGCTCGATCTGGCCCCACTCGGCAAAGTGGCGCGCGATGACCTCCTCGATGTCGTCGCTCACGTGGATGCGCCCGACGTAGACGGTGCGGTTCTGGCGCATGAAGGAGCCCACGCCACCCATGTCGTCGCGGTAGTCGCTGTGCTTGTCGCGGCCGAAGCAGTCGACGTTGGGATTGAACATGTCGTGGATGGTCGGGAGGCGGTGGAGGTATTCGCAGTCTTGGCCTTTGGGACCTGGAGGCAGTTGGGTGTCAGCCTGCATACGCCTTCAAGAGAGGCCAAGGGGGAGATGGGGGTAGGAAGAGATGCCAAGGCATACATATTCCTCGCGCAAAGAACAAACAGAAATAGGAGCCTGTCACCGCGTCCGCCTTGGTGTATCCGCTGTCCTTCGCGATATTGCAGCGCCCCTTTGCCGCACGCTGTGACGTGTATTTGTCCTCACGATCGCCCCCTGCCCACTTGTTATACCAGATGTTGAAGATCGTGCCCGTCTGCGGTGGCGGCTCGGACTTGATGAGTGCTGGGTCGATCTGCGGTCGCGCTGGACGCTTCTTCCTGCGGATAATCTTCTTGACTTTCTTTGGGCCTGAGGGCTCCATGCCGGCGACGTCTTGCGAGGTCGTGGCGGGCGCAACCTCCTCTGGTGATGGCTCCTGTGCATCGGCCATTCTTGCGGTGTGGAGGGAGGTTGTTGTAATCGGAACTACTAATGCGAGGTTTCCATGGCAGGGCATGTCGTCGTTCTAGGGGCAGCAAGCGCCGACAATGGCAGGGGGTTCCGCTGCACTCTACAGGGGTCCGTTTCCCGCTACAGCCCCCACCATATACATAGTATATACCTAGGCTTGCTCCCTTCTACCGCGACACTCGTAATATACACAAACCTCGGACTGAGCTGCTTGGACAACGAGAGCTGAAGCCGACTCTACTACGAAGTTGATTTAAGCTCCCGCTGCGAATCTTGCCTTGAGAGAATTCGGGGGCGCAGGTGGCGAAGATCGACCAAGCAAAGCAAGACCAGGAGTGGCTTATTGATAAATCGATCAGCCTGGCAAAGGGCCATCCTCTGGGAAGACCATCACGGCCCAACCCAAAATACCAGTGCCACAGCAGTCTCCCGTGGCCTGAGTGGGGCCCTTCCCCCGCCCAAGATGGTCAACATCACGGAAAAGATCAAGGAGATCGAGGACGAGATGAAGATGACGCAGAAGAACAAGGCGACCAACTACCACCTGGGCCTGCTCAAGGGCAAGCTCGCGCGCCTGCGCGCGCAGCTGCTCGAGCCGGCCACCGGTGCCGGCGGCGGGCCGGGGGCGGGCTTCGACGTGAGCAAGTCGGGCGACGCACGCATCGCGCTCGTGGGCTTCCCGTCGGTGGGCAAGTCGACGTTCCTGTCCAAGGTGACCAAGACGCGCTCCGAGGTCGCCAGCTACGCCTTCACGACGCTGACGGCAATCCCCGGCGTGCTCGCGTACGGCGGCGCCGAGATCCAGCTGCTGGACCTGCCGGGCATCATCGAGGGCGCCGCCGAGGGCAAGGGCCGCGGGCGCCAGGTCATCAGCGCCGCCAAGACCAGCGACATGATCCTCATGGTGCTGGACGCGACGAAGCGCGCCGAGCAGCGCGCGCTGCTCGAGGCCGAGCTGGAGGCGGTCGGGATCCGGCTGAATGTGGCGCCGCCGTGAGTAGCAGCGCGATTGCGCCCTCTGCGCCCGCCATGAACGCCGCGGCAGCTGACGAGTCACGGCAGAAACATCTACCTCAAGCCGAAGAAGGCCGGCGGCGTGAAGATCAACTTCCAAAACCCGCCCAAGCACCTCGACGACAAGATGGTCTACAACATCCTGCGCGACTACAAGATGCTCAACGCCGAGGTGCTGATCCGCGACGACGAGGCTACGGTCGATGACCTGATCGACGTCATCATGAAGGACCACCGGAAGTACATCAAGTGCCTATACGTCTACAACAAGATCGACTCGGTCTCGCTCGATTTCCTGGACAAGCTGGCGCGCGAGCCCAACACCGTCGTCATGAGTTGCGAGCTGGACCTGGGCATCTCCGATGTGGTGGACCGCTGCTGGAAGGAGCTGGCGCTGATCAGGATATACACCAAGCGGAAGGGCATCGATCCGGATTTCAGCGAGGCGCTGATTGTGCGGAGCAATAGCACCATTGAGGATGTGTGTGACAGGATCCACAGGACGCTCAAGGACACGTTCAAGTATGCGCTGGTCTGGGGTGCGAGTGCGAGGCACGTACCGCAAAGGGTCGGTCTTTCACACGCTGTGGCAGACGAGGACGTGGTATACATAGTAAGCGGATGGAAGGCCTAGTTACCCGTGTGCCAGGCGATGAAAATATGAAATTACATGGCACAGGACACGCGGTGATACTGGTCATCAATTCGTTATCGGGAAGCTGTGCTTCCGAACTATCCCTAGAAACATAGTCCGCCATATTCCGTATCCTCATAACCTGGTATCACAATTCCCCCATCCTCCAGTCAACGCCGAAAGCCACCGGGCAAGCCTGAATATCCTGGGGCCCATCCAGCCATCCGTCCAATATGTCCTTTGAGTGAGCCAGACTGTGGCTATAATCCCTCATCCCCGCCCTCTCAGTCGTCCCATACAGACAAGAGAAGCAATGGAAATCCTGGAAGTGAATGCTAAATCAAAACAAAGGAGAAACCTTCGAGATGATCGCACAAGCAGAACGAAGAAGTGTTGACAAGGCTGTCCCTATTTACTCCTTGGTGGGAGAGCCAGAAGCCGGCGCCGCCGCCTTGGCACTGAACAGGCCGTCCTGGCCCTGCAGCCTCTTAGATGATGCCCGAGCAAAGAGGGACTTGGGCTTGACCCTGTGGCAGCGGGGAAATATCGTCAGCGCTTGCACAGAGTCGAGCAGGAAGCGGGGGAGCAAGTGTAGGGATAGCATACTTTCCGACCTGCTTGTTGCGCATGGCACTCAGCTTGGCGGTGCATGGGGACATGATCTCATCAGAGGGGGAGATGTAGTTGTTGCCAGACCTAGAAACATGGCATACCACATCAGAACCACTGAAGTCATCCTGTTTTTGTTTTTGTTTTTGTTGTTGTGGATAGAAGGCATAGGCATACTTCTGCACCTCCATCTTGGACTTCAGGACCCGACAGTGGTATTGCATGTCCTTCTCGACATCCATGGCAGTGTTAGTGGACGCAGTGGTGGTAGTGGTGGCGGCCGGCATGGGGACATTGGCATCCTTGGTGGAGAGCACGTTGGCGTTGGCAGTGGTGGACGAGGACATCTTTGTGATTTGCTAGTTGTGTGGGGGGGTGAGGGAGGGTCCACTAGCAGGATGTAGACTGTATGATGTTTGCTTAAAAGAAGTTTACCACGGTGGGTCGAGCAGCTGGACAGCCAAGGTGAAAGTTGGTGAGAAAGTTGTGATTTGTGGAGCACTTGAGAAGAAATGGAACAGTTTGACTTTTCAGGTTGTCTTGATGAGAATGGAGAATGGAGTGGATCGGAGTGTTCAAGTGTAATAAGTTCCTCGTTTTAATGTGGACTGAGTTCCGGATGCTTGTTTACAACGACTTGGTTGCCAGGGGCAACTTCACTTTCTTAGTATCACCACCACACCCCTGTCACTAATAACTGCCCCCTGCCCCACCCTGTACTTTCAAGTACTATGGTAATATCTTGAAGGAAACACCCTAACTCTTCTGGAGCTTTATTTTCTACTACAGGGTAGGGATTTACCAATCACATTCATTCTAAAAGCACTGTCAGCGTGACTAATGTGGCTGTAGTCAACCATTTACCATTGCTAACTCATTACATAGTAGTCTATCCTATGTAGTACTACAACAGGGATCAACGCGTTAAGAGACGCATGGACCTTTAGCCATAGCTGGGCCGGGCATGATAAGTGATAAGCGATAAGCGATAAGCGATAGGCCTGATAACACTTTTTCACTTGGGCCAGCTTAGGTTGCCGCTACCACAGCATTCCCAACACATCCTCGGACCTATTTAACCAATTCGTCGACACAATAATGGCCCCACGAAGCAAGCTCAAGATTGCACTTGTAAAGGAGAAGGGCTTTAATGATGCGGTCAGAGTCAATCCTCCACTCTACAACTTTGTGATAGCTGTTGGACACGAATACTGACCTGGGCGGATCACAGAAATTGAAGCGGTTGCAGGACAAGAAGAAGCACAAGGCCATCGTCAAGGAGAAGCGCAAGAAAGGATTGCTGCCGGAGAAGAAAGGAGAGCCTGAAGAGAAAGAATGGGAAGATGACGAGGACGATGAGGAAGATGAGGGCTCCAGTGACGGCGATGGCGATGACGACAACAGGGCAGAAAACGGTCTGTTCGACACGGAGGCGGATGAGTCTGAGGGCGATGAGTCAGAGGACGAGGAGCTAGGTGGTGTAAGAGCTATTCTCCTTACAAATCTAATATTACAGACACCCGGCTAACAGCTGCCACACCAGACCACATCAGCAGCAGCCCTCCTCAACGAGAGCGACACCGACTCCGAATCCGAAGTCGAGATGGAGGAGAAGATACAACGCATCTTCAAGCCGAAGCCCATACTCAAAAAGACCGATCCCAAACCCAAGCCCTCCAAAGCCTACGCCGACAAGCCAGCAGCCGACGATGACGACGACGGCGGCGACGACGGCGGCGGCGATGACGACGAAGAATCAGACATCGCCCTCTCAGACCTCGACGACATGCCCGACTCGGACCGTGAAGACCTCCTCGTGCAAACGCGCCTGACAATCAACAACCAGCCTGCGCTGCTCGCCGCGCTCAGGCGCATCGCGCTGCCGCGCGACGGCCCCGCGCCGCCGCCCTTCTCAGCGCACCACGTCGTCGTGTCGGCCGCGCCGACGGCCGCGCGCATCGCCGACATCGCCGACGACCTGCAGCGCGAGCAGGCGCTCTTCGCGCAGAGCCGCGCCGCCGCCGCGGCGGCGCGCGCCGCGCTGCGCGCCGAGGGCGCGCCCTTCGCGCGCCCGCGCGACTATTTCGCCGAGATGGTCAAGGACGACGGCCACATGGAGAAGGTCCGCGCGCGGCTGGTCGAGGAGGCCGCCGGCAAGCGCGCCGCGGCCGAGGCGCGCCGGCAGCGCGACCTGAAGAAGTTCGGCAAGCAGGTGCAGGTGCAGAAGCTGCAGGAGCGGGCCAAGCAGAAGCGCGAGGCACTGGAGAAGATCAAGGAGCTCAAGAAGAGTACGTTGGCCGCAGACCCCCCCGTCCCCGTCCCCGTCCGCCCTGGCCTGGGCCTGGCCTGGCTTGGCTCCCTCTACATAGACGTTGGGTGATTGACTGAACATGTGACATTCACAGAGCGCTCCGAGCACGGAAACAACGAACTCACCAACGAAGCCGACCTCTTCGACGTCGGCGTCGACACCGAGCTCAATAAGAACGGCAAGCGCGGCCGCGGCGGCGAGCCGAGCGGCCGGGGCGCCAACACCAAGCGCCTGAAGAAGGACGCCAAGTACGGGTTCGGCGGCAAGAAGCGCAACAGCAAGGCGGGCGACGCGGCCAGCTCGGGCGACCTGAGCGGGTTCAACGCCCGCAAGATGAAGGGCCAGGGCGGTGGTGCGGGTCCTGGCGGCAAGAAGAAGTTCGTCAAGACAGCACGGCTGGGCAAGAGTAAAAGGCGAGGGCCTGGCGGCGGTGGCGGGAAGAGGTAGGGAGTCGCGAGCTGGGTCTTTTTCCTTGGGTTTGAAGGGCATATATGCACGTCAGCACTGGAGATCGGAATGTGGAGCGTGTCGGTGGCAGGGCTCGACTTTGTTCGGCATCGACGGCGTAATGCAATACTGGAAAAACAACATGCATTCCAGGAGCCCCTAGCACCGCCCGTCCCCCCCGACCCTCCCCTGGCATCAGTTCACGTGGAGTGCGAGTACCGGCTCCGAACAAGCCACGAATGAATGCGAGTGAGCTTCGGGTTGGTTCCGCATTGCATTCTCTCGCTGTTGCCTTGATGCGCGAGTCTGCTGGCACCTGCCCTCTCTCAACCCGCATCTGTACCAGTAGATTGCGTGCAAGCCTGCATCCCGCCCACGGCCACATCACAAGTCCCAAAGCTGCCAAACAACGCACGTCATGTCACAGACCGCCGCAGGCACTGGTGAACGGGCAGAGGTGCGTACGCAGGGCTGTCATCGCGGTTTGCTGCTCATCCCCACTCTCCTCTCCCCTTTCGCAAACTTGGCTGCTTGCCGTGGCTTTGCACATGCTGCTACACGGGTTACAGACCACACAGGACACTCAGTCGCACATGCGTCTACGTAGGGTCACCTGATCTGATCCTATGGCGGAGTCAATCGACGGCGTATTTGCGAAAGAACAGCGAGCTTATTTGTCCTTTGGAGCGAGATTCCTCGAACATTGTCTAGGGAACAGGAGTCCAGTGGACGAAGTACCAGTCAACGCCCCGGGCAGCCTGAGATCTCAAGTTGCCGTCCCCCTCGCTCTCAAGATCGTCAGGAAAATCGGCCGCCGGGTTCCACCGAAACACAACGATCACACAACACAACGCTCGCAATGCAAACGAAGAAAAGAGGTAGTGCGTGTGCTGTTCACAATGCTGCTTCGTTGAAGGACCACAGAAAATAAGAACTAAAGGGGACTATGGACGAGAGGAGATCCATCCATAGCCAGCCCATACCATGTCGCAACCTTCGCCATGCCATGCCATGCCATGCCATGCCACTTTCAGTGGTTGAAAAGAAGAGAAAAGAGTAGACATTATGACGATGCGCCGTCATTCAAACTGGCACGAGTTGCCAGAACCACAAGCTCCAAGATGCAGGGTATCTCTCATCATTGCGTCGCAGCGACGCACCAGTGGCGGTGGAAAGCCCACGCACTCTTCTGGCAATCCTTGCTGCAGTATTTCGTCCTCCGACACCGCCTGCACTTGGCGAACTGCCTCGTGTATTCCTCCCATTTCCCGCATTGGTAGTGGGCGCATTGACGGATGCCGCCTCGCGTATCGTCTTTCCGGCACAGGTTCCTCATAACAACACCTGCCCAGTACTGTATGTCCGTGCTGTGGTAGCGCATGGTAAACTTCTCGACCACGGGGAAGATGTTCAGGTCGTTGGGGAGCAGGTACTCCTCCTCGAAATCCGCATCCTCGCCTGTGTCCATAACGTCGCTGTCATGCTCCAGCGACAGGATAGTTTTTCCGATTTTCAATTGAGGGACCAAGTGGCTCTTCTGGAAGTAGCTACGGAGATTACAGTATTTGGAAACATAGGCGAGGAGTTGTAGCGACATAAGGACATCCTCTTCGCGAGGCATCGCAGCCATCATCTGGGGGTTGGGAGTCATCTGCCGGCCGAGGAGGTAGTGAGGAGCGCTTGCGTTGGGCAGAGTGGGTGCCGGGTTGACAATGGCCGGCCTGTTAGGGGACATGCCGAGTAGCGGAGGACCTGCGACTGGTGCAGGCGGAGCGACAAGACTCCCATCCATTGCTGTTCGATGAGTAATGTTGAACGTTCCATGCTCCTGTGGATCCGAGCCGTTGGAGGCGCTCAGATCCATCTGCGAATCGGTGATGATGCTGTCGCCCTCTTCCATGGTGATGTGTTGAATACCAACATCTTGTATGTCAGCAGGGCCCGTGATGTCTGCTTCCGTGGCTTCATCGGACTGCATGCCGTCCGTGTTCAAATCGTCCGACTCGGCAGTAGAATTTTGGTGACGAATGGAAGGACGCCGCCGAGGCCTTGATACTTGCCCCAGGCCCGAGGATGGCCGGATTGTCGGTGAGCGAATTTGAGGAGGTAGCGGTGTTGTTGGAGACGTTGGTTGGGACGTCAGATTGGGGTGGCCAAAAGGCCCCATTGATGCTAGCCTGTCCACGTCCCGGACGGGCCGGATGAAGCCTTCGAAGTCTCCGGCGGGAAGCAGCGGCTGAATAGGTGGGCGAGCAGAGGAGTGGAAAGGGTGAAGGTTCTCCCGTTCTCTGTGTTGCTGCCTGTGGAGGTGGAAAGAGCTGCGCGCGGCGGGAGAGGCGATGGCGTATTGAGGAGCGACCGCTGGACCAGCGGGAGCTTCTGGGGCTTCGTCCATCGCAGCGGATGCTGTCACGGCGCTGTTGTGGGATGATGTCGTAGGCACCTCGACGGCAGGGAGGTCAATCGGCGGAGGGGCCTGTCTCCGGAATACCCTTGACTCGGCGTCCAGGCGGGCTGTGCGGTTGGAAAAGCTGCTGCCCGTCTTGGGCAGTCCAGAAAGATCGTGTCGGCTTGGTCGGTGGTGGTCTGTCAACCGCTTCTTCTTGTCCTCTTTCTCTCGCATTTTCTCCGTGACCTTGATGTAATTATCGAGGATAGTGGCAATGACGGGTACCATGTCAGCCTCGACAACTCTAGTGCGAACACCTTCGGTTCCCCTAACACCGATGTTGACGACACATTGGAAAGCTAGGTTCCATTTCCACATGTCCATCATGTCTTTACTCCTGCCTTGCTTCAGGATGCAGACGAGACGCTCGATACCGCCATCGACGGTCAGAATGTCTCGGATGCGAGCGGAGGAGGTTGTGAGGTAGGCAAGGTGGTTGAGAGAGTTGATAAGGGGCAGCGTCGAGGTGCAGTCGAGCGCACGCCTGATTCGATTCTGTCAGCACACAGCATGGCAGGACGAGGGCCTAGGATGATTCGACTTACCTGTCGTATAGGGCGGTGGTTATGGCCACCGATGCCTTGTTGACATGGGGGATGGAGAAGTTTACTTCCCGCATGATGAACCAGACTCGCTATGAATGTCGACCGACGATGCAGATGGTAGAAATCAGACGCAGGCTTGGCTCGCTAGATGAGTCGCTAGGTGTAAAGTCGACGTTATTGTACAGGATCTGATTGTACAAGCAAGCGCGAGTGGAAATTGAGTGATCAAGGTTGATTGATGCGAAGCTAATGCAGCACTGACTCCCCTTAATGCTCGCACACAAGGTGAGACGCAGTCCAGTCGAGGGAAACCGGCAGGCTCACGACGAAGTCGGATGTCTCAAGATGGAGGGATGGTCGGAGTCGGGAGATGGACAAACTGGACTCAAAGGAGAGGGATTTAAAGTGGACGAAGGAGGGTTCCTGTTTGTTGAAGAGAAACAAATGAGCCGGTCGAGGACCAGTCGTCGAGCGTCGAGTTGCAAGAGAAGTGCTGACGGCGAATAGTGTAGTCTCCCCGGATAATTGTATCCCGTAAGATTGGCAGAGGAGATAGAATAGGGCAGGTCCGCGAGGCGATGTTGGTGAACAGTGGCAATGGTCCAAAGTAGGGTCTCGAAGTCGCTGGATGCTGTATGGATTGTGGTCTGTGGTATGCTACTTGTGCTTGTGCTTGCGTTGTATCGCCCTCAGTGCCGCTGACTTCGAAGTAGACGCATTCGGCAGGAAGATTGAGGATGAGTGGCAACCATGAGGACAGGTCGAGCAGGCGTGGGTCAAGGTAGGATCAGAATCAGAACAAGACGCAGGATGCAAAAATCAGGCTCACATGCAACCAAACAAGCGCTCGGA
Source organism: Anisogramma anomala (assembly GCA_038502455.1). NCBI lineage: Eukaryota > Fungi > Ascomycota > Sordariomycetes > Diaporthales > Gnomoniaceae > Anisogramma > Anisogramma anomala. The sequence continues at coordinate 5,009,819 of JASMMZ010000010.1, read as the reverse complement.
GGAGGAGAGAAGTTAGAAAGGCCTGATGGTTCGGAGACGGAGCGAGGGTTGTGGTTGGTAAGGACGAACAACCCAGGTAGGTATGGCTGGAGAAGGCGGGAGTACCCAACTGGCCGCTTTAGCTTGTAGAGTGGCCCGCCAGCCCCTGGTACTGCGTATACCTGGTTCCCTAGTACCCTGGTACCCTGGTGCCCTGGTACCCTCGCCTGAACGCCATCGGGAAACTGGTGAGGTCCAAAAGGGCAGGCAGTGTTAGAGCCCCTGCCAACGCAATTACAGGTATCTCAACCAACCATCACAAATCACTCTGGAGAACGACTATAGTACAGCTTCAGCAGATCGTCATCCTTTTCTTGTCCAGCGGTCCTCCAGCGGTCCAAGGAACAAACCAGTTCCAGGACAGCCACTTTCACAACGGAGCGTCCTTCCTAGAAGGCATGATCGGGCAGCGAGTTCGAGTGGCATGAGAAGTGGAGACACAGCTGCAGCTATCAAAAGCGGCGTCTCAGTTGCGAGTTGCAGCCTCCTGCAACTGCACTGACTTCGGTTTTGTTGTTACCTCGACACTTGTCCGCTCCAAAATCCTGTGACCGCAGCAGAAGCAGACATCTCATCTTTGCCGCGAGGCTCCCGGTCTCTCAATGGACTAGAGCAGGTGGGTAGTAAGTAGGTAGTGCATTGATATTACAGCGTTCAATGCGGTGGAGCGAGCACATGCCGAACCCGCACACAGCCCACAGAAACTGTGTGCAAACCTTGTTCTTGTCATTGTCGCCGGACCTGAACATCACAGACATTGCAGACAGTTGTGACTGTTCGTTCCTCAGGCAAACCAACAAACCAAACGGGACGGGTGACGGGTGACGGGGACGGGGACGGGCTCGGAACTGCCGAGTCGCGGTTCGTTTATTTGGCACTCCAGAATCCCAGGACTTCCAAGCCTCGACAAAGGTTTGCAACACAAGTTTGAAACCCCTTTTCTCTTGCGTTCGTCTCCTCCTCCTCCTCCGACGACGACGACGACGACCCCAAACGCTCTTGTTTCCCGCTCACCGTTCTCTCGTCTCAACATGTCCCTGGACTGACGGGCGAGCAAACCTGGGGGTTGGAAGCCGTGAAGCTGTGAACCTCCTCCAAGCCGCTTTCACGGCTGTGCCACTCGCCACACCGAAGAAACTGGAAGTCTGATCCGGTCCCGGCAGCATCTGCAGCCAAGCCAAGGCCCAAGACTCCACCCTCCACCCAGCACAGTTCGCAGCTCTGCATTGGCACCGACTGTCGGCTGCACCACGCATGAGGATTCGGGCTTCATTCTGACTGAGACGCTTTGCACTTTGGCTTCGCGCCCGTGTGCCCGTGTCTTTTTGCCCGTACCCTTGAACACCTCCGTCTTTGCGATTCTCAACGGCGCCCGCTCACAACGCCATGCCACTAGTAGTTTAGGGGCGGTAGGCGCAAAACGGACTGCCTGTCCCACGCTAGGTCCGCAGACGCCGTTCTGGCGGTAAAACACCACATCCCAGAACCCAGAAAGTGACATGGCAGCTTTTAACTACAAACAAGACCGGCGTTTGCTATTTCATGCTGCTGAGCTAGCAGTCTCGACGCAGCCTCGACGTAGTCTCGACCAAGTTATTGGTGTGACTCGGCCTGCTTTGCTTCCATGCGAGGAGGCACGACCGTCGGACGGAATCTCCAGTGTCCAGAACGGTCCATGTGCGGCACTCCAGCAGAATCACCTTGCAGATTCCTCTCCCAACTCCCGTGATGCCGAAGTCTTGCCTGCTTGCCTGCATTCTGGGCCCACGAGAAGCTGTGCCAGGCCAATCGAGTTGCAGGTGACAAGACAGTTTGATTCGCAGAATGGGACATGCTGCATTAGCCTCGAGCGCCGTGCGCATCACGGTGTGGCAAACAATCTACATAGTCTTGCGTGGCTTCTCCGCAACTGAGAGAGTGAGACAACACCCGCAGCACAAAAAGCTGGCGGGGAGCTGCGCGACATCGAGGTGCTTCCTTCGCAAATTCGGAGCACAGACTCATGACGAAAGCCTCGATCAGGCAGCGGTCCGATCTTGATAGCCTTTTTTGACGCGAAACTTGAGAGCATGAGCCGCAGCACGCCATTCGGCGTGACTTGTCTGACGGGTCAGAGTTCCCGATCCTTGGTGACCGGAGAGGAATTGTCGTGATGTTGCCCTTGTGCTGCTCACGACCACCCAGTAAAAAAAAAAAAAAAAAAAAAAAAAAAAGGAAAAAAAAAAAAGGAAAAGAAATCGACGACTCGGCGACTCGGTACGGAGTATTACTCGTCGGAGATCGGAACGCGGCTGGCTGTGTTATCATTTATCATCATGGGAGCGTGGTCCTATTAGCCCATTGTCGAATTCAAAACACACCGATCATTGCTACAACGAGTCGCATTCTTCATCAGAAGGTCCGCCCTTGTGTTTCACCAGTCCCCAGAACACCAGTCCCCAGAACACCAGTCCCCAGAACACCAGTCCCCACAACACCAGTCCCCAGAGAAGAACTGCTGGCCGCACCTTGACCCTTTCACAATGCACTGTTGGTTCAAGCAAGTAAATCATGCACCCGGCATCCTTCACAAGGGGCCACCGTCGGTCTGCTTGGGTTGAATGGCTTCGTAGCCGTCTCGCCGCCGCTGCTGGTCGTCTTCGTCTCCCGACCTTGCCCCTAATTTGCTACCCAGGCTGCCTTCGCTAATTGACTTCGTCCTTGTCAATTGCCAGGTGTTCATAACTGTGACCTACTCTGACAGATGGGGCCGTCTCAGCCTGCATGCCATTCATCCTGTCATTCAACGCTCCCCGGCCCGGGTTCACGGCCTTCGCAGGCGGTCTTTTGACTTTCAGTGTGACAGGCGGGCGGCCTCACCCATACTTCCCATTGGTCACTTCCGACGGGGACCATTTCCAACCTCACTATATCAACAAGCTTTTCTGTCAATCCTCTCTATACTGCAGTGTGAAGTATGAGTTGTTCAATGCATAGTGAGCGGAGGTTTGACCCAAGCAAGTAGAAGGCCGGTTAGGAACTTCTTAATCTTCATTGGTCCCGAGAAGGTCTGGAGCAAACCAAGGCCAGAAGACAAAGAACCAGGTTATGCTGACGGAACGCGCCGTCTATGCTCATGCCACCCGCCCCGGCTATGCCCCCCACATTGCCTAGTCTTCGTGAGCCATCGTTCCCCCAAGCTGTCGATACCGCCTATCAGCATACGCCAGCCCAAACACCCTCTCCCCGTCATGCTCCCCTCGTCCTTCCACGATCTCAACCACCTCCGCCACCACAACCACATCATCCCGCACCGTCACCAGCCCCCGATGTGGCTCGTCGTCCAGCAGCCTGCACCGCAGCCCGTACAACACGCCCCTGCCCCGCAGCAGCGGCGCCTTGCCCTCGCCCTCGCCCTCGCCGCCCGCCCCCTCCACAGCCTCACACCCGCAGCCCTCCCACAGGCGCCGCGCCT
>JASMMZ010000010.1:4860170-5005936 GCA_038502455.1 Anisogramma anomala | reverse complement strand
TGGGGCTGCACCGGCGAGGGCGGGATGGGCTCGGTGAGCTTCCAGGGCGCTCTGGGCGTGGAGGATGTCGAGAAGGACTTCGAGTGCATGTCTGTAGAGTTGGTTGTCAGCAGGCAATGGGCAAGTAATTTCCTTGTGCCTCGGTGCTCACCAGAGGCGCCTCCATTTCCGGTGCGCCGTTGAAGCTCAGGGCGCTGAAGCCCAGAGCAAGCGGCCGCGGCATTGGGGCCCCAAGGTCCTGATGGAGCTGGTGTGAAGTCGGCGCATCGGCCCAATTGGCACAAGACGCACGCGCTTCTCATCTCAACCCATGTGAGCAAGAATTGCTGTTGCTGTTGGTGTGGGCGTTGGTTGAGAAAGAGCGCTGGAGCGGCCGAGGTAAAGGGTCGGTAAGTGTTACCTCAGTTGACTAAGATGTCTGTTCAACGCGCAAATGAGTATGGTGGCTAATTAAGCGAGTGTAGTGGCTAGTAGATTCGGTGTGAAGCGGTGTGGCGCAAACTAGTAGGGTTAGGGTAGGGGTTCTTGAATTGCTTCGAAAAAACATTTGAAGGTGTTATATAATAAAGTAAGTTTTGGTAGGTCTTTATTGTTGCAACGTAGTCGATTCGAATCTCTCTCTGGTCGAAGTAACTGGAGTATTGCATTGAAAGTGGTGATGTTATTGATTCTAAGTTTGGCAGACCACTAGCCGGTTTGTACACTAGATTATATGGGCAACTGCTTAGCCCGTGCCTCACATTGAATTGGCCACTACACTGTAATTAATTAACTTGTAGTCAATACAGTCAGCTTACAGTTGATATTATCAATTTGTAGTCAATCCAATTAATTGAAATGTATTGCAATCGACTGTTATTTCAACCTTAACGACTTTTTATTTTATGCATACACGTTAATATGGTCGATCACTAATTAACGGTAATGTTAAAAGTTCCTTCTATCTTTATCGGCATCACTCCATCAATTCCAATCAATTCTACACCCAAGTCCTATTTTAATCACAAACCTCTACCCCACAATTCTAGGTATCAACTTCCTTAATTCTCGCATGTAAATCCTTTATTATAAACTTATACGTTACTAATTTTATAGCCTTCGCTAATAGTCTTGGATAAACTTTTTGTACGCTATAGTTTGTCAGTTCTTCAATTAATTAAGGTATCTATTAAAACAATATTGACTGCCATTTTTAGCAGTCAATTGCAGTATAGTTAAGTTGACTGTATTGACTACAAGTTGACTGTATTGACTGCAAGTTACCTGTATTAACTACAAGTTGACTGTATTGACTGCAAGTCAATTGCAATGGAGTGCCCAATTCAATTTGGGGCACAAGCCAAGCAGTTGCCCATATAAATGAGTATACAGACTGGCTAACGGTCTACCAAACTTAGAAGTAAAACATCACCACTTTCAATGCAATACACTACTTACTTTAACCAGAGATTCAAATCGACAATTGTATAGCAATAAGAGCCTACCAATAATAATCAATACTTATTAAGTTAATTATGAATAAGGAAGGTAAAAGAAGAAGTTATTTTCCAGTTGTTACATTTTGCAATTATGTGTTACAGGCTGGTGCCTGGGCTAGTAGTCATCAGGGATCTAGCCCTGGTGGTTGCCATGCTTCTACAATGCTCTGAGTCGTCCTGTCACGTGACCAGGTTAACCCCTTTCTGTAGCCTATAGCAGCTCCTTAGTAGAGGTTTCTTCCTCTTTTTTTTTATCGAGGATAATTGTTGGAACTGGTTGGTGGTAGTGTGATTTGCAGTGTATTGAAAGATAAAGACGCTAAGTCTAGACTGACTGACTGCAGAGTTTGCAGTAAGGTATGTATGAACAACAACAAAGAAGGCAGGTGGGGAATGGTACCCCACCTAGGTCTAACAAAAATGCTGGGGGACAAAGAAAGCATGATGTCCCCATTATAAGCAAGTACGAGAATTCCATCATATCTCGTGAGAACAGCTTCTCACGAGAAGGGATACTCACAAGAAGCAACACTCGTAAGAATCATCCCAAATTCTTCTCAAACTCCTTAATCAATTTCTTACAATGTTCCAAATCCTTGAGATTCAGCCATTCGTCATCCTTTACTATAAATCCCTTCCATCGCACGAGGTATTGAACTTGTTAACCTGCTCGACGGCAACGGTCAAACCTCTTATCCAATATTCTCCTAACTTTTCATTTATCTTTATCGCCCTTGTACTTAAGAGGCGTTGGAAGCGAAGCGACTTGTTTAAAGGTTTTCGTGGATATTAGGTATATAATATTAATAGTGAAATAAGTTTTTAAATTTGAAGGGAAATCTAAAGTTAAAATGATTTTTGTAACTTTATTTATCATAGTAAACGGTCATAAGTAAAAAGAAGTGAGTTTTCTTTGACAATAAAAAGGTTTATATATTTAGCTAATTTTAAACCAGATTCGATTACCAATCTTGAAATCGTACTATTTGTAATTTGCATTGTATATTTTTTTTAGTTTTTAAAATTACAATATTCATTATTAATTAAATATTTCGTTTTAAATATTCCTGTATAGAACGTATGTCGGTTTATTAACGAAGTATTATTGGAATAAGACAAACAATTGATAATTGTTATTTAAAGCTAATTTTCTTCCTATAAAGATTGATATTAATAGTTCGAAAATAAACGTTATTAAAATTCCATTGTAATATTGAAATACATTCGATTTATGGTTATTAGGGTATTTAGCTATATAATAACGTAATTGTTAGAATAGTACTATGTGCAGTACGGTAAGTCAACTTTACTTACAGTAAAATTGACTATACTGAACTGCAAGTTGAATGTACTGTTTGTATGGACTTACCGCATTGGGTATAAGTCGAGTGCAGTATGCTATACTTCACTCTAGGGTATGGGCTAAGCAATTGAGCATACAAATTACAGTGCAGACCAGCTAGCGGTCTGCTAAACCTAGAATAATACATCCACCACTTAACCAATACAATAATACTGTTACTTCGACTACGATTCGAATTGACAACATTACAACGATCTAAGGCCCTAACAAAAGTAATATTAATTCAATAGATTGGGCTTTCCTTTTAGATTAGTTATTGGCTTGAGGATAATAAGCTGTTGTTATTATGAATTTTTGTTTGTGGGGCTTTAAACGTTGCAACATTGTCGATTCAATTGGTCGAAGTAATAGTAGTATTACGTGGTCAAGTGATGGATGTATTGTTTTAGGTTTGGCAGACCGCTAGCCGGTCTACACAGTAATTTGTATATCTAATTTCTTAGCTTATACCCTAATACAAAGTAGAGTCATACTATACTTGAGTTGCAACCAATATAGTAGGTCCATACAAAATAATATACTCAACTTACAGTTAGTATAATGAATTTTATTATAATTAAAGTTGACCTATTTCATCGCAATTACTATTATTTCAATACTGGCGTATTTTTTATCTTTGCCTATATGCTAGTGTAATTCACCAATCGTTTTCAGTAACCTCGTTGATTAGCTAGACCCTTGTTGATTCCAGTTAACTTTTACTATAAATTACATTTATATGCACTTAATATTAGCCCTAACTGCTATTAATTTCCTTATAGCTTCGAAGTTCGACTTTATCAATTTTTACAAAAGGTTTTTTGGCTAAAAAAATACAAATTTTTAATTTAACTGTACCAGTTAAATAGGTTACTATCGTTTTTCTCCTAGCAGTTTTTTTTAGTTTGCCAATATATCACTAACTTTTATATAACTTAGCCTTACTGAGAGGCCTATTAACTTATTGATAATGGGAAAAGAAGTTTTATATAAACTTGGTCGTTTGGATTAAAGCTTTTTATCGTTAATTACCTTAATGTAAGGTTTATCCTAGGTAATATGAAAAGTGACGAAGCCGTTTAGTAATTTTAATAACTACTTTAAAGTTAACAATACTAAAAGTTTTATATAGGTTTTCCTATTTGCTTTATTCTCACTACATGAGGACTTTATTTTGTAACGAGAAAGCAAATACGTCGACAATCGTAAGGCCTTTTCTGGTATTAAGAGTATAGTTAACTTAACGGCGTACCGATTCCTTTCGCAATTCCTTTAATACTTTATCGTAATCTGTAGCTCGTTTTTAAGTACTTATTAATAACGAAGATTTATTCATTAAATGTAGGTATACTTTAAAAACTAGTGACGCTAATTTTAGGCCATTAGGGCCCATAATATCGTTGAAGTCTTTTACGACTACTTAAAGGTATACCTTTAAATCCGTAAAACTTTTAATATTTATTATACGGATACTATACGTTTGGCAAAATAAGGCATATATTCATTCGAAGTTTTCAATATTTTAAAAGGCTTTTATAAGGACTTATTTATAGTAAATTTCTATTATCTTAGTGTTTTTATAAAACTATGGCCCCACAAAGTTAATTTCGATATCATAGACAACAACGTTAAATGGATCTAGATACATATTAATCCACAGTATTCTTAGCGTTTCCTACGTATCCTTTGCCAATCTTTTTTTGAAAAACTTGACTTCGTAAAAAAAAGTTACAAAATTAACTATATAAAAAATAGGTTGAGTATTTAAGTAAAATACATTAATAAAAACCCTATAGTTAAAGTTTTCATTGTTTTTAGCATAAATTTAAACCTTCATAGGGTTTCAATATGTATTCATCTGTAATTAAAAAGCTTTTCGATAGCTTTTAAAGCAAAATATTCCACATTCTTATACCTTACGTACTTTAGGCATTCATGTAGCTTATTAACAACTAGAAAGTCAAAACACTGGTGTAATTAGTGTATCTCTGACTTTATTAGGTTTAATAGCATTGCCTTTGGGCCTCGAAGATAAAACTATAAATGCCACTACTTAAAGGTAAGGGGAAACCTTACGCTTTTTTTCACTAGCTTATCAGCGTTAATATTAATATTAAAACCAAAAGTCTTTATATCTTTGAAGAAAAGAAGAAAAAAGGTAAGGGTCTGAAAATGTAAAATTTAATTGATTTGATAATAGTTTAAATTACGGTTATCCATAAGAATCATATTTTTTTTATCTTATCCGAAGTTAATTCCAACCTTACTAACATCGTAAAGATTAATTCTAGTAACTATAGTACTTTTCTTTCGTAATATCACGTATTACAAGTAGCTTTCTATCAAGTACATTACTATCCCTATATTTTATATAATACCTTAAAACATGTTGTTCACGTAACGATCGCAAATGTTAAAAGCGTTTAAGGGGTTAGAGACTTAATTAAGGCAAAGATATAGTTTTTCACCTCTTAGATGGTATAAAAAGGCGTAATCGGTTAGTTATTAAACTACATCAGAAATTATATCTTCATAACACTTAATTTATTTAGCGATATCGTTAACATCAATTACCTCGTCACCCTTAAAATTTGCGATTTAATTTAAGTAATCCTATTTAAAAGTTAAATGGTATTAAATGTAATATATTACCTTTTTGTTGTTACATTCGATGAAAGGTACATAGTAAACCAATAGCCAAACTTACTATAAATCCAATATCTTTTACTATTATTCCTACAATAGTATTTACATTTAACAGGTCAGATTAAGTTATAACCTTATTAACTTTAACATGGCTATTGCCTTTAATTAAAGTCCGTTATACTAGACTTTGAGCGTTAAAGACGCCTATAACCATATTTACGGTTGACTAAGTTAATTATCGTAAAATATTTTTTTGTTTACGTTAGAAAAATTGCCTGCTTCGGGGTATATACTAAATAAATTTGGTATACACGTTATTACAGTCGTAAGCGAGGAGCGTAACTGGCTAAAAAATTACAAGTAGCATTTAGGGGTTATAAGACGTATTCAAATTCACTAATGCTCGTAACGACTATTCGTACCTATTCGCGAAATATAAATTCGCTAACGTAAGTTTTCACTATTACCTGCTAGTCCAACATCAACCTTTTAAATATCTGGTTTAGTATATTTATTGGTATTTCTTCATTTTTTTTTATTATTATTGTGATCTACCTCGTAGTAACCCAATCCGTATAATATCGAATAAGGTATATATTGTATTTGAAATGGCTTTTTATACTATATTACACTTCGTGAAAGATGTTTGTATAAGATAGGAAAGTTAGGTAGTAATTTTTAACATATCCCAAGAATATTTTAAAAAGATGATAAATTAAATTTAAAAGGGAAACATTTATCTACTTATAAATATTTTAAAATGGTTCTATTTTTGTGTGGAAAAGGTTACAAAGCTTCCTATTATACTTCTTTATATCGTTTTAAATTTTAGAAGAGTCCATAAAAAGTTTATAATCAATATTAACCATCTTAATAGGTTTTAAGAGAAGGTCGTAATAATCGTCCCAATTTTCATTGTTATTTTCATATAGTTCAAAATTAAAAGCTTTTAAACCGCGATGTTTAAGGTAATTACCTGTCACTTAACCGGAGTAATAAAATCCTGTAGTAAAACCTATAATAATCTTACGCGTATAGATAAACCTATTGTAAAAAGGGTTTTAAGGGGCTAAATATTTTTAATTAAAAATAATAATAGGAACTTAAAGGTTTCAAAAAGTTTAACAATCATATTTAATTAACTAGTAAAGATCGTTAACATTAAGTCTTTTAGCTGTATTAGCGGCTGCTATTTTATATGCCTTGCTACCGCTAAAAGTGTACTCCGCGTTATCTCATAAAAGTGTTAGACTTCCAAGCAGGTTAACAGGTTCCTTATCGTCAATGCATAAAAAAGCTCAACTTAATGAAAGGTAAAAAGAAGGTCCCCTTAAACGTATATAGAGTTGTTAAAAATCTTTAATACACTTCTTTTAGAGTGTAACTCTTAAAAGCATTCTTTAAATTAAGCCAGGTCGAAAAAAGTTCATGCTAGTTTTATAACACCTTATTTAAGTACATCAATCCCTCGTTGCTTAAATTCTGATTTAAGCTTCGAATTACCTTTTTTTAAATTGACGTTCATCTATTAATAATCTAATTATCAAAGAAGTTACAATACTTACAGAAAAAACGATTACGATGGTCAAAGTTTTCACCGCCGTTTGAATCGACAATATAACTATCAACGAAATTAACCAAGTGTTTCTCTGTTAAGTTTTCATTAATATCATACCTCCAAAGCTTTTTATCGTAATTACTTATAAAAAGGGGTTCGAGTACTTGAATTGCTTCTTTCTTGGCGGAGCTGGCAATATCTTCAAATGAAGTGTTTATGGTAGTTATCTTAACGTTTTAGCTGTTGAAGAACTTGGTATTTTAAAATGAAGTTCTTTAACGTAAATTTACGTGAAAACTTAGCGATTTGGCGTTGATTTACGACGTAACTCGGTATAACTTGGCGGATTTTAGTGTTTTCTCTTAAAACAGCGAACTTGGCGATTAAATTAGCGTAAAAGAAGAGAGAAAAGATTAAAGTAGGGGTAGAGATTTAGTGTAAAGAGTAAAATCGAAGGTTGTTATTGTAGGTAAAACTTGAAAGTTATTTGTTACTTTAGCCGTAAGACTTGATTTTCTTTTATAGTAGTAGCACCTATAATAGTATTAACTTAGCCGTTTTCCAGCTTTTTGTTTTAAGACTTTTAATGGTTAATTTTAACGCTTTTTAAAAAGGATTTTTGGTCAAAATTTCTTAGTGTTTTTTAAATTACGATACCTTCACTTACTTCCAGATTGATATTGTAAAATAACGCAACCCAAATTTTTTTTTTTCCTGTCTTTATAAACTGGAGTAATACTAATAAAGATCCTTCGCAAGAATGGTACTAAACCGCCGAATAGGTTAATAGGTTCCTTATCGTTAACGTGTAAAAAGGTTTCACTTAGCTAAGGTTAAAAGGGAGATCCTTTAAATCGCGTATAGGGGCGGTAAGATTCTTTAACGCTTTTCCTTTTTCCTTGAAGGTCTTAAGGTTTAGGGGTTTAAAGGCGTTTTTCCAGTTAAGCCAATTCGAAAAGGGTTTTTACTAATTTAGTAAAGCTTTTTTTTAATACGTAAATACCTTAGCGTTTAAGTTTGGCTTTTATTTTATACTTAACGGTTTTTTAAATTTCTTTTTATATATCGATAGTTTAGTTATCAAAGAATTCGTAATACTTACAAAAAACGCTGTCAGGATTTTTACCGTCGTCATGTTTTAAGAGAAAACAGCCGACGAAGTTAATCAGATACTTTTCAATTAACTCCTTATCAACGTCGTATCCCTAAAATTCGTAATTATAGTACTTGGTAAAAACTGATCCGAGGTTCTTAATTGCTTTTTTCTAGGCGGGGTCAGTAATAGCCTAAAATTGAGCACTTGCGGTAGCCATCTTTACGTTCTGGCTTATGGAGGACGTGTAAGGCGAAAAAATTGGTAATCTTAGGCGTAGGAACTTGATGTTTTAGCGTGAAGTCGCGTAGGAACTTAGCGATTTGGTGTGGAGTTACATAACGTAGCTTTTTTGGTGTGACTTAGTGTTTTTGTTTAAAGCAGCGAACTTAGCAATCGGTATAACGTAGGAAGTGAAAAAAAGTAAAGTAGGGGCAAAGGTTTGATGTAAAGGGTAAGGTCGGGGGTCGTTATTAGTAGTAAAGGGCGAAGGTTATTTATTATTTGGCGTAAGGACTTAGTCGGTTTTGCAGTAATAACACTTGCAGTAATATTAACTTAACCGTTTGCCAAACTTTAAGACTTTTAATAATCAATCCTAACGTCTTTAAAAAGGATTAATAATTTTTTTTTTGATATTTTTGGTAACGATACCATCGTTACCCCTAAGCTGCCGTAAAATCTGATGCAGCCTAAAAGTCTTTTCTACTTACTGCCATAAAAACCGACGCAGCAGTAAAAGCCCTTCGCAAGAATCTTTCCTCTACCCCAGCGGTCGTATAACTTAAAGCGTAACCGGAAAATAACTTCTTCTTCTACTTAGCTTATCTGCGCTTAACCTAATAGGCAGGCAAGCACTAATCAGTATTGGTAGGCCTTAGACATTGCAACGTTATCGATTCGATTAGTCGAAGTAATAGTAGTATTGCAGTAGTCAGATGGTGGATGTATTATTCTAGGTTTGGCAGACCGCTAGCCGGTTTGCACTGTAATTTGTATGGCCAAGTGCTTGGCCCATACCCTAGAGTGAAGTGCAACGTACTGCACTCGACTTACACCCAATGCGGTAAGTCTCCACAAAGCAATATACTTGCAGTACAGTCAACTTTACTGTAAGTAAAGTTGACCTACTGCACTGTATGTAATATTATTCCAACAGCTACTACTATTGTTATATGATAGCTATTGCCGACAGTTTAGCTTGGTAAAAAAAAAGTAAAAAAAAACAAAAACCTGATGTTGAAATAATTAATTGTTTATAGCTACCATTTGTTGGGTAGAAAATAAGGTGAAATGTGAAACCAAAAGAGTTGATATTATAGTAGTAAAAAATATAAGAGAAAGAGACGAAATTTATATTGTTAGCCTTAACAATTACGAAAACTAAGACTACTAGCATATGTATAAAGTAAATGTAATACTTTACCATTAGTATTATACTAATTATTATTATAACACAATACAAATTGTGTTTTTATAAAGTAGTCAAGTTATTTAATTATTACTTTACTTCTTACTTATTTATTTGTAGGAACATAGCTTATTAGGGATCCACCAGTGCAAAATTCCGTTCTCTTTGTTTTAACCTGGTTTAAAAATGCTGTATGAAAGCATAATATGGCTTACATGCACATGTGACCTTTGCTAGTAAGGATACCTCTGATATAGCTTTAATAGACTAACTGCAGCAGCTCAGCCAAAGTCTATTTAAGCTACGATAATGAGGGCAATGATAAGCGCTGAATTTGGTGGTCACCACCATGAACCATAAACAACCAACCAACCAACCACGAACTTCAAAGCCACGCCAGAACGCCAGCTTGGCAATCAACCACCAGCCGCGTGCCGGGATTCAATTATAGCCCCGCGCAAAAAAAAAACACTGCTTCCGGTGCTCTGGCCAAAACCCCACCATGGCCAAACTCCCGACCTCTCCCCTCCTCCTTCCCAGGGGCCTCCTCCCCTCCCCGTCCTCGACGCTCCTCACACGCCCCTTCCGTCCAACCCTCCTCCGCGCACGCGCCGCACCGCCCAGCCACCTCGGCCCCCCCCACCAGCAGCAGCAGCAGCAGCCGCCGCCGCCGTCGCCGCAGCAGCAAGTCCGGCACGCGACCGCCGTCGCGCGCCCGAAGCGGCCCTTCACCTGGACGCAGATCGTGCAGCTGTCCGACGGCAGCACGTACACGGCGCGCACGACGTCGCCGCAGCCCGTGCTGCGCAGCACGCGCGACTCGCGCAACCACCCGGCCTGGCAGCCGTCGGACCCGCGCCTGCGGGCCGTCGAGGCCGACGAGGCCGGCACGCTCGCCGGCTTCCGCCAGCGCTTCGGCACCGCCTTCGACCTGGCGCCCGGCGCCGCGCTCGCCGCGCGCGAGATGCGCGACGACGCCGCGCGCCGCGCGCGCGTGCTCGCCAGCCGTCTGGGCGGCGGCGGCGGCGGCGGCCGCCGCCGCCAGGGCGACGGCCGCAAGGCCGCCGCTGCTGCTGCGGCGGTCGCGGCTGCGGCGGAGAGGAAGGCCCAGGGGCCGGGGGGCGAGGACGAGGCGGCCGCCGCGGCCGTGGCCGCGGCCGCGGAGCAGCAGGAAAGGACGGAGGAGGATGTCTTTACGGACCTGATGACGAGTTATGTGAGGGAGCAGCCAAGCTTGAAGGGTGGGCAGGTAGCTGCTAAGGCGCAGAACAAGGCGAAGAAGCCATAGAGCAAATACTTACGGGGACTGCCTTGCTTGGGACTCTCAACATGACGAGGCCATGTCCACAACGAAATGCTCCAAGTTACTCGTTCGAGGCGGTGACCGTGCTTGCTGCGTTACAATTCATGGGGCGAAAGAGGCAAAGCAGCATGGGAAAACTATGTACAACAGACACCAGACACACGACCTGTGCACGGAGGAATAGCCACTGGCGGACCCCCCATCACAACTTCAGTTTTCAATGCTATGCCCATAGGCCAGACCCAGAGTGCCGCTTCGAGCGCACTTCAACGTCGCTGATGCCGATGCCATGCCATATTCATGCCGAGTGTCCCACGCCGAACAAGGCCCAGGTCAGCATAAGTATGGAAGCTAGGCTGATGATGACTCCCAATATTCTAGTCAGAATCCTCATCAATGCGAGCCCGAGCCCGGTCAACAGCAGTATCGCCGGTGGGTTTGTTGCCGGCTGGCTGGAAGACAGGCGGCTTGTAGAAGACATTCTCGTCGTCCGCCGAGTCCATTTGCACCAGGAAGGTCTCCCACTTCTCAATAAGCTGTCCAGCATGTTAGTGTATTCCCCATACGGTCCAGTAATGTCGGGGACTCACCTCCTTCTGCGCTTCAACTGAGCTCTCTAGGAACGTTTCCACGCCAGCCTTGAAGTCTTCCACCTTCTCCCTCTCAAAGCGATCCAGCTCCTGTCTAAGCAGCCGGCCCATGTCCTCGAACAGCAAATGCGCCTGGTGGACTTTCCGCTCTGCATCACCAACCTCAGCGCTGACCTGGTTGAGCCGGTCCTGCTGCGACTTCCCCTGCCGGAGCAGTTTGTCCTGGTTTCCCTTGCGTTTCTGCAGGTCGGACTCGGCCGTGTGCCACGAGTAGAAGGCCTTCTGCCGCTGCCCGAACGCCAGCTTCACGCTGCCAATGAGGCGGATGTACTCCTCGAGGGTGATGCCGAACGTGAGCACGTCCTGCTGGGCCTGGCGATCGTACACATCTCTAATGGTGATCTGCAGGTCCGACAGGGCCTCGAGCGGGCCAGAGAGCGTGGGCGAGAGCTCCACGGTGGAGAGAGCGTGCAGGGAGGCAGAGAAGTCACCCGCTGCTTCGGCCATTTGCTTGCGCTGGGAAACCATCGTGTCCATGGCTTTCAGGAGGCCCTTGAGCTGGTTCTCGAGTGCGTCGAGGTAGACGCGGCGGTCATGGAACCACTGTTCGCAGAAAAGTGAGTCAATGGTAGCTCACAGACTTTTGGCAAGGGAGCCAGTAGACTCACATCATCTTGCTCCACGAACTTGCTGCTCGACCCGCCCAGTCCCAGCGAGCTGAACATGCCCTTGCTTTCTCCCAGGTTCGGCTCTTTCCTCTCCTTGTGCTTGATGTCCGAGTTGAACGACTCGCTCTCCAGAAATAGCTTCAGATCCCCATCGTGTTGCAGCGTACTGTGGGCCGCCGCCTTGTTCAGCATCTTCTCCAACGCCGCACGCCGCGCCTCCACGAAGTTGCTCTCGAACCGGCCGACAGCCTGCTTCTCGGGAGGCGGCGGTACCACAATGCCTGGGTTGTTGGCGTGGAGGGTGTTGTACAGCCACAAGAAGTCGCGGTATCGCCTCTTGACCTCGAACTCGGGCTGCTTGTAGGCCTTGGACGTAGTCTGCAACCAACGGGTTCTCTAGTTAGCTCATCTTCCTTTCCCAAGAAAAAGAAAAGGTCTAGTCACAGCCTCGCTGGAGGACACAGACAAACACACCTTCGTCCGCACCGCATACACAATATGACTGCTCGTCAGATCGCCCACCTTGTGCGGGTCCCCCACCGTGATCGCAAAGCTCGGCTTCGCCGCCTGCTCCACGCTCACGCTCGGCGGGCCCATGCCCCGCCCCGCCGGCTGGGCCGCCTGCACCGGCGGCGGCGCGCGCCCGCCGATCCGCCCGTCGCCGCCCAGCAGCAGCTGCAGCTGCGCGTCATCGTCCTCGAAGCGGTGCGGGTCCGCGCCCCGCCGAGCCTGCTGCTGCTGATTCTGCTGCTGCTTCTGGTGCTGCTGGTGCTGGTGCTGGTGCTGCTGGTGCTGCTGGTGCTGGTGCTGCTGGTGCTGCTGGTGCTGCATCGTGGTGCGCAGCGGCAGCGCCGCCGCGGCCGCGCCCGCCGGCTGCTCCTTCTGCGGCGGCATGGGCGGCGCGCCCTCGGCCGCAGCGCCGAGGGTCCCGAGCGGGTCGTCCTCGACGGCCTGCAGCTTGGTGGGCTGCGCGACGAGGCGGCGGGGCGTCAGGCGCGAGAGCCGCGGCGCGCCGGAGGAGGAGGCGGCGGCGGTGGTGGTGCTGCTGTTGGCGCCGCTGGGACCGGTGGAAGAGGAGGAGTAGAAAGCGCCGGCGAGATCGGGGGCCTTGCTATTGCTGGGCGCATCGTCGTCGTCATCGTCGACGCCTGCTGGCGCGGGCGCGGTAAAGGACGAGGGCAGTTGGGCGGGCGCGTCGGCCCAGGGGTCTTCTGCGAGGGGATCCATCGTCACGATTGGGTGACTGTTGGCGCGGTGCTTTAGATGGCCATGCGTTTTTGGTCCAAGTCAGCAGACGGAAAGAGAGTTGTCTGAAAGGTCGAGGAGGTGGGAAGCTGTCATTCCAAGTGAGGTTGCCTGTCTGGTTTGGAAAAGGAGCTTGGACCATCTGGGAGTGACGTACTTGTCTGAGTCAACAGATTTACAATACCAGCGACTCAACACCAAGAAACATCATGCAAGGTTGAAACATATTCCTATGTAGTTCGAATTGTTCCACTTTAAATTGAAACTGTACTTTGCACAGGGTCTCCATCTTCTGCTTTCTTCAGGATACGAGACTTCAGGATGATCCATCCCCTTGTGGATAACCAGCCCCCTCCCCAAAATTCAAATGCCCTTTTCCTTCATATTGCAGCGAATTTTCGATGGAAATGTGCGTGCTCGTTTGGTCTCGTTCAAGATGCATAAACTTCCTACGAGAGCCTTCACACATCCCACAATTCAACCCCCATGCCTGCCAAGGCACGATTTTCCGTTTTCCGCACGCTGACTCTCAGGTATCATTTCCATCTGTGCCACTGCTTGTGCCACTGCCACAACGCCGAAAAGGAAACCAGAATCAATGACTATTAGAGACACCCAGTCACGCACCGGGCTCGAAGCAGCCCGAGGCGAGGACCAAGTTCATGCGGGTGAACTTGACCTTCTTGAGAGCCGTCTTCTTGGTAGGGAACGCGCTGATCTGGTCAGCCGTGACCTGCGCCTCCTTGCCCTTCTTCTTGCTACCACTAGCGCCCGATGCACCAGGGTTGGCTGAAGACCCGACGGCAGCAGATGACGAGGCTGCCACCACAAGGGCAGGCTGTTGGGGGCCTCCACCGACCATGATGGTGTCGCCGCTGATGGTTGTGTTGTTCTGCAGCTGTACGGCCTGGTCGAGGGGGCTAGGGGCAGCAGGTATCTTGGTGCCGTAGGCGGGGAGCTCCACGTCCCAGACACGGACAGTGCCGTCAAGGCTGCCGGACACCAGGACGCTGGACTCGACGCTGAAGCTCATGGACATGATGCCCGTTTTGGAATGGCCGCGGCTCCTCTTGATCAGAACGCCCTTCTCGAGGTCCCAGAAGAGGATGTTGCCGGCCCAGTCAGCACTGGCGAGGATCTTGCCGTTGGGAGCGCACTCCATGGCGCTGATGTCCTTTGCATGACCGGCAAAGACCCGAACACAGTCGCCCGTGACCACAGACCACATGCGGATCGACTTGTCCTGCTGGTCCGAGGCTGAGAAAACGTAGGCGCCATTCGGGTGCCAGGCGATGGCGGAGATGCTGTCGTTGTGTCCAACGCAGTCGCGGAGCGAGGTGATTCGATCCTGAGCCCAGATCCGAAGGACCTTGTCGCGGCCTGCACTGGCGAAGTAGTGACCGTGGGGACCCCACTGCACTTTCCAGACAGGACCAGTGTGGCCCTTGAATTGGCACAAGCACAGCCACGTATCCAGGTTCCAGAGGCGTATTGTGCCGTCGGATGAGCTGGACAAGAGAAGAGGGGGAGCTTTACCGCCGATGGCCGTCTCACGGTACTCGGGCCAGTTGACAGCGTCGCTGAATGAGATGCTCATGACCGGGCCAGAATGACCGATCAGCATGCGGTTGTTGGTCGGCTTCCTCACTTCGCCACGGTCAAGGAGAGATGGTAGGTGGCTACCATCCATGCTCCAGACGCGAATGTAGGAGTCCATGGTACCCACGGCAATCATCTTCTGGTCATTGGACATTTCGATGCAGTTGAAGCTGGAACGACAGGTCACATCAGCATGGTGACCGCCTCTGTTTCGGAGTGGGGGGGAGTACTTACTTTCCGAGGCTGTTGTGGAAGGTAAACATGCACACCGAGGCACCAGGGCCGACGCCGCCGGTCCTGCCCTCGATGCGAAAACGGTCGCGGTTCTCCTTGAGCTTCTCCACCTCGTTCAGCACATCCCTGGCCCGAGGCGCGGGCAGCGGCAGCTCTGCACGCGTCGGTCCATCGGTGCTCTCCTCGCGCTTGATCTTGTGCTCGTACTCGTCCAGGAGGCTGGATTTCCCCTCGGCGGGTGGGCTGCGCTGGTCTTCCAGCATCAACTCGGCCCGAACCTCGCCCTGCAGCTCAGGATCTGGGGCAAGAGGACCCAGCTTCAGCGGAGCGCGCAGAACTTTGTCAGTTCTGATACCCTCGAAAGCGCCAGGAACTCCCTCGATCTCGGCCTGGTCGCTCTGTCCGCTCCTGTTCTTCTCGAACAGCGCGCTAAAGCTGTATGGGTCCGCGACATCGCGGTCTACCGCCTCGATTTTGGTCTGCGAGTTGAGCAGACCCATAATCAGGTCTCCGCCATTGTCGGCCTTCTCCTCCATATGGCCGATGACCCGAGCATATGCCTTGTTGGTAACAGGGATACGATATTTGGTGGACCTGAATAGCTTCGTAGCTTCATTTCCTTCCACGTGCTCTGGCAGCGTGATGGTGGCCAGAAGCTTGAGATCGTCGGCGTGCGCGTGCTGGAAGTCATCCTTGAATTCGTCCAAGAACGCCTTGGCTTCGTCGGAGCACTTGCTTTCGACCAGCGCCAGGTAGGAGTGCACAAAGATGGGCCACTTGAACTTGCTCAGTTCGAACTGCGAGGAAGTCTTGTTAGAGGCAGATGCCACGTTGGAACGGGGGAGAAGCAGAAGGTACCTTGTAGATGTCCAGACTGTCGTCCACGAACTTCTTCAGCAGGCTGAACGCCTTGGTGTACCTGGTAGGACCCAAGTCCTGGACGGTTTTGTGCTGAGGTCGGCCATCGGTACCGAGGTTAGAGGACTCCTTACGAAACACTTCCTCTGTCCTGACAAAGCCCCTCTTGATGAGGTAGTCGGTTACCTAGCGCATCAGGAGATTGTCAGTGATGCAAATCGGGTGTGAAGAAAAGCCAGGTCGCAAGCAAAGCAAGAGCGGCAAATCGTAATCGATGCCACTTGGCCCGTCGAATCGATATTTCCTGTCTTCCATTGAATGAAGACGTAGGCTTTTCGTCACTCGCTTCTTGGGTCCGGCCGCATCAGACCGCTGAGTCCGAGGCGAGGCCGTAGCAGTGGAGGGCACCTTGTTGGTCGCCCTGTCAAGATCCGCCCATCTGGCCTGAGGCACAGCCGTAGAGGGCGCCTTGTCAGCGGCGCCATCCATTCGAGACAGAGTCTTGTCCACGTCAGACCACTCAGACCGAGGCCCGCCCGATGTAGCAGTGGAGGGCGCGTTGCCAGCAAGTCTGTCGATCATGGAAGGCATCGTAGCAAGAGGAGCGTTTGCGGGGGTATTGTTGACCTGAGGGTATTTCACAGCAGATGGAGGTGTGTGCCGAAGGAAACGCGTGGGAGAGACGGAGGAATGGGAGGTACTCGATGATCGCTTGGACCTGGCAAGCCATGAGGTGGGTGTTCGAAATGGTGGCTCACAATCCAACGCACAGAAGCAGAAGTAGTGACCGACATGTTGCTCTGGGCTTTTGGGGCGAAGCAGGTTATCTTGGATGGACCGCTGAGTATGTGTTTGAGATGCTTTGTAGTTGTCTTGGCCGCAGTGATTGCAAAGGAGAGAGATGGCAATTGAAACTATCAGGTAGTGGTGCTGGTCCACTGGGACTTTCCGGGCCTTCCTTCCTTCACCAACTTACAGCGACAACTGGGTCAATTCAGCAAGAGATTCATTCACATGGATCCAATGGGCTGTAGGCAGTTTGTCCTTGCCCGAATTGTGTATCCCACATATGGTCATGATCACTCCTTGGGACGTCCTTGGGATGTTTCCTTCTGAAAGAGATTGTCTTGCACGAGGCCGGCCCCCACATGTTTTCCCATGCGCTGCCAACTCGACCGTTCCTCCCATCCATCCATTTGCCCTTCATGGGGAACACTCTGCTGCAACTGCTGCAATACTCACTTGGAGGCTATCCAACCAACAAAGGCTTGCCTTCTTAACTTGCGGAAATCTTGGGCCAGGCACACTGCATGCACTCGCACTCACAGGCCAGTCTCTAGCGCACAGGAACAAAACAGAGCAGAGGTAGGTCAAATCAAACAGACGCAGTCAAGATGAAGAGACAGAACTGAGGTGAGTATGTACTTGCAATTTGGTTGAGGTTCTGGGATGACTGCTGTGTAGTGCCAGTGCCAGTGCCAGTGCTCGTGGCTGGACCAGAGCCTGGGGCACCCCTTGGCTGTGGCTGTGGCTCATTGTACCTGGGGGGCGGGCCAGACATTGTTATGTTAGAAGGGTGGCTATAGTGGTGCGAAGTCCCGTCGGCTGGCGTAGACCAGCTGTGTCATCGTAGACCAGCTGTGTCATCGATCGGGGGATGGTGACAGCACACTCTGGTGTGTGAGCCGGAATCACGGAGCTGTACCATGCCAGGGCTGAGTTGGACAGACCAGAGAAGCCAAAGAAGTAGCTGTGGAGAGGTCTGGTGGTAAGAGTGGTTGGTGAGGATTTCGGGGATGGTGGTGAGAGAGCACAGAGTGCCGAGTGCAGAGCGCAGCTCACAACTGAGGTCGGAATCCCCGTTACCATTTGACCAATGAGCAAAGGGCGGTCAGTTCTCGGCAGAACTCTACTTCCAGCTCCGAAATCCGGGCTCCGAAATCCGGGCTCCGGAATCCGGAATCCGGACGAGTCTGCCTGTATCACAGTACCGGTACGTACTGCAGTACGTACTATCACATCCGGACCTCGGCTGGAGTAAGGCTCGCGGTTCGGTCTCGGGACAGGTTGAGCCGAGGAGGCATTGGCTTCCTCATCAACAAATCTGTTGTTCACTTTACTCGTAGTGACTTCTATCTTGGACTTGTACTCCGATCCCCTTCTCAGCTTGCTATCCCATACATCGCCCGTCCATGCCACTCGCAGCCTGATTCACCATGTCAGCCAAGATTCCCATCATCGTAAGTTGCCTTGCCAGTCCACACACAGCTCAGCAACACACCACCAATCCGTGACTTACTCTGCCGCCTGCGCTTGCTGCGCAGGCCCAAAACCTTGTGAGCGAGCACGCCAAGAAGACGATCGATATTGTTGCCCAATTCGTGGAAGAAGAATGTATTCCGTACGTGCCCGGTACCCACTGCCTCCCCTTCACCCAGCCGCCATGCTCACCCCCAGTCAGAGCGGATCCCGTGGCGGCGGCCCAAAGTGGCAACGATGAAACTCGATGGGAGTCCCATCCGAGTATCATTGATGACCTGAAGCGCAAGGCCCAGGCGCTTGGCCTGTGGAACATGTTTCTGCCCAGGGGCCACTACAAGGAGTCGCCCGGCTTCACCAACCTCGAGTACGGCCTCATGGCCGAGTGGCTCGGCAAATCCAACCTTGCGTCCGAGGCCTTCAACTGCTCTGCCCCCGACACGGGCAACATGGAGGTGCTGGCCAAGTATGGCAACGACGCCCAGAAGGCCCAGTGGCTGAAGCCGTTGCTCGAGGGCAAGATCCGGTCTGCCTTCTTGATGACGGAGCCGCAGGTGGCGTCCAGTGATGCTACCAATATCGAGTTGAACATCCGCAGGGACGGGACCGAGTATGTCTTGAATGGACAGGTAAGCCTATTGGTCCTGCGAAGACCTGGACAGACGCATCGAAAGAGAAACACGGGCTGAACTTGCTGGCAGAAATGGTGGTCCAGTGGCGCGGGAGACCCAAGATGCAAGATTTACATCGTGATGGGCAAGTCAGATCCCAGCAACAAGGACGCTCACCGCCAGCAATCTGTTGTCCTTGTTCCCGCAGGCACCCAAGGCATCACCATCAACCGGATGTTGAGCGTCTACGGTTACGTAGACGCTCCTCACGGACACGGACACATCACCTTCCAAGACGTCCGCGTCCCAGTCAGCAATCTTGTGCTTGGCGAGGGCCGTGGCTTCGAGATCATCCAGGGCAGACTAGGCCCTGGGCGTATCCACCACGCCATGCGGACCATTGGCGCCGTATGTCCTGCCTCAGCCCCATCCACCTCCATCCTCATCTGCCAGCATGCAGCCGACTGACCCCAGCCCCTAGGCCGAGCGCGCCCTCGAGTGGATGCTCATGCGCATCAACGACCCGCGTAAGACGCCCTTCGGCAAGCGGCTGCGCGAGCACGGCGTGGTGCTCGAGTGGGTCGCGCGCTCGCGCGCCGAGATCGACGCCGCGCGGCTGGTGGTGCTCAGCGCGGCCGCGCTGATGGACGCGCACGGGCCCAAGGCCGCGCGGCGCGAGATCGCGCAGGCCAAGGTGCTGGTGCCGGCCATGGCGCTGGCCGTCATCGACCGCGCCATCCAGGCGTTCGGCGGCGCCGGCGTCAGCCAGGACACGCCGCTGGCGCAGATGTGGGCCGGCATCCGCACGCTGCGGCTGGCCGACGGGCCCGACGAGGTGCACCTGCAGCAGATGGGCCGCCACGAGAACAGGCGCGCGCGCGCCGTGGCCGCGACGATCGAGCGGCAGGCGGAGAGGACGGAGGCGTTGCTCCTGCGCTATGGCGTGAAGCGGGCAGATCCGGGGCTGAACATCCAGAAATCCAGGTTGTAGATCTGGTCTCGTGGTAGGGGCAGGTTGAGCAGGTGGCATGTGGTCCCTCGTCTGTGGAAGCAGCATACGCCTTCTGAAAAACTCCCCTGACAAAATTTGTTTGTGTTGATATCACACAGGAAGGGCACAACAACAGCAGCCGGTGACGTTTCCCTACTCTGTTCCCATCACCGTGGCATATGTGCCGGGTGTCCCGAACTACTCACCTGAGACCTTGAAGGCTTCTCACACATTTCGAACTATTTTTGAAAGACGACTGCCTTGCGCCAGAAAGAGATCTTCTTGTACGTCCACGGTGCAAACTTCGACACCCAGTGATACTGTCCAAGGGCTGTTGCAACCCCATTTCAAGGTAGTCTTTGGCCAGAGAACGCCTTCAAGGCCCGAGGCGCACATAGCAAAGCCCATCGGGCCAAGGCTCGTAGGACAGGGCTGTCTACTCCATGCCCGAGTGACCGACCAGTCAGGACACTTCGCGACAGCAAGAACACTTTGAGAAGGAACATACATCGAGCTCATCTCCGCCATCCAGGAGTTGATCAGGAAGAGAGCAAGCCACGCGACGAAAAAGAAGAGATACAGATCATCTCACCCGTGGCCTCCCATCGTTGAGACCAAACGGCAGCGACGTCGAGCGCAACCTCCCGCGACAACCTGAGAGCCTGGACAACCCAACAACGAAAGTTCGAAACGAGTCCGAAGCTCCCGCTGTTGACACTTTGTGATCGGCCAAGCAGGAATTCGAAGCAATCAACAATGCAGGGATTGCGAAGGGCCTGATGGTCAACTTTGGTGTTTTGCCCGACCGCCACTTGCTTATTATCCGCAATGGTCCTTGGATGTAGCGTTGCTTTGCGTTGATGTCATTTGCAGAGGACAACTCGCAGGCAGAAACGACGGGACCGTCATTAGGGGTGTCACATTCATCTGTAGCCATGGGTACAGAGTTGCCACCGTGGAAGGAATGTGGTACATGTGACATGGAAGGGCTGAGGCAAGGAGAAGGGGAAATGAAAAAAAAGGGGACATAAACAAAAAAGATGATGGCACGTGCGACCTACTTCTGGGATGGGTGTACGTGTGACCCGAAAGGCTTGCTTGATTCTCTTGGATCAAGGCCAAGGGTCCGTAGAAGCTACCAAGTGCAGGAAAATGGGGCTCTGGTGGCAGAATCACGTTTTCAAGTCCGGACCCAGGGATTTCGAGAAGGTCCAGTCCAAGGGTGGAAATGGCATGCATGCTGGGCGGTCACATGACCATCTGTGGGATCACCAGGTAATCATCCTTCGGATTTAAGTCTGTACAATGTGAATCGCCTGTGGGACACCGCCAGCGGGTAGAATAATGACCTCTCCGTAGCCTGACATCACAGGACGGGGAGGAAACTTAGACCCGTAGTCCTCGATGGGCAAACAAATACAATGGGAGTGTTGGTAAGTATTCAGTTGTAGCTACTATCGTCGATTCGAATCTACTAGTCGAAGTAACAAAGTTGTAGCATAAGTGAAGTGATGATGATATTCTCTCAACTGTAGGAACTGCTAGTCAGTTCCTACCGATTTATCTATAGGACAGCGCTGGTACGTACCTATTGCACGAGTAGATACCACCCTCCCAACAATCTCGATCCACGACAGTCGTCATCAGCTAACGTAGATCGGTCAGACAATCAAATTATTGCGTACCATGGTAGATGGACTAGCAATATCAACTGCAAGATTGTTGTGTGCCATTGCTGTTGGTAGAGTTGACTGGTTTGGCTTATTGCATGCCAATGCAGTTGACAATATAGTCAACTGCACTACATATGCAATAGCCACAACAGAAAGGCTGAATACACTGGGACTGTAAGACAAATGAAACCCAGGAGAGTGAATCAATCACCTCATTTGTGCTTGTTGAACTCGGGTGACCCACCTTCCAGCCCTCGAGGGCTCGCAGTATGGCAGCCGACGCTGGTCGACTGATGGTTCTGACTGGTGTCAGTGTGTGGCAGGTGGACGAGGCTTGACAGACCAGTATCTGCAGCAAGGAGGAAACGATGGCGTATCAGAGGGAATCAATCGAGTCCTGAGCACTTTCCGTCCCGTGCTCCGAGACAGGCACCAACCAGAGGCGCTTGGTACCTCGAACTTGCCTCTGATGTGGCCTGCCTCGGATGTGTATATCCCACTGAGACTCCCACAGAAACGTCGAGTCACAAAAACTGCAGTACTTGTTGCAAGGTGTGTCTTGTGTTTTCGATCTTGACATAGCCTCTGCTGCTGTGAGCACTTCTCTGGCGAAGTCTGATATGCTGGCTGGCTCAGCCATGTCGTCCCCTGCGAGGAATCTTTTGGTCAGGTCTGCTGCCTTGGCCGTGACCTGCTCTGCATATTGGGCGACGTCGGTGCTGTCGAGCACGTAAAGTCTGTCCAGGTTGCCGTCCTGTTTGAGTAGCGGCATCATCTGCTTCGGAATCCATCTCTTTTGGTATGCCGCGTACCTTCTAGTAGCGGTCTTCGTGTTGCTGATACAGTCAAGCCTCAGTTTCTCAAGCTCGTCTCCAGTGACCCCATTTTCCGTAGCCTCCACGTACGGTAGAAATTCTTTGAACCCAATAGACTGCCATATTCCCCGGGTGGTGTCAAGAGAATGCCCAGCTTCCAGAGCGGACCGCATGTATTCTTTCATTTCCGTAATCTCCTTCATGAGCCCTGCGTTGAGCATCTTGTCGACTCGTCGATCGAGTCTGTCCTTGAGTGTCTTATTTTCGGTGTGGACCCAGAGAAGCAGCGGATCGGCTGCTGGCTCCAAGTGCTCCTCTGCCGCAGCCTCAACAGCCTTTCTCTCCTGCTGTTCGGCGTATATGGCGGAAGCGCGCCGGCCGGTTGTGAGGAAGATCTCGAGCGAGCGGCGCATCTTTCGCCTATCATTGGGGTGCCATCGGTCGGCCATGACTGGGTCGATTTCCTGGAGCTTCTTCCTGATGGCCTCGGTTGTGTCTTCCAGAATGGGATACTCGTGAGAATGGTCGTGTGTGGGCGATCCCGTGGGCGCCTCATCGACAGATGCAACCAGGGAGTCTTTGAATAGCAGTCCCTTGACGTAGTAGAGCGTCCCTCCAACAAGGATGGGCAGACGTCCCCTGCTGCGGATCTCCCTGATGATCCGGTTAGCCTCTCGCTTGAAGACGCTAACGGTCCATGTCTGTTCGTCCAGGCGGATGTTTCCGAGAAGATGATGAGGGACAGAATGTTGTTCGCCGAGTGAAATCTTGTTGGTGATGATAGGCAACCCTTTGTACATTTGCATGGCGTCTGCATTGATGATTTCGCCATTGAAGCGGGTGGCCAATTCTACGGCAAGCTGTGGTAAATCTTTGTCAGCTTCAAGTCTGATAAAGTGCAGAAACAGAGATGAGTATGAGATGAACATGGTCGACTCACTTCCGACTTTCCAGTGCCTGTGGATCCCAGAATAACCACCAGCGGGGTCGAGGGGGGCCGACGAACTGACATTGTGGCATAGCATCGTATGGAGACTGAAGCGAGACGGGGAGAGAGTCGAGATGTGATCATGGTGAGAGTGACTAGGTGTTGGCTGGCTTGGCTGGCTTCGCTGGCTTGACTTGCCGGGACCGAAACCGGGCCGTTTCAGTCCCTGTATACATGTGGGTCTGAGTAGTTCCTAGCTCAAGGTCCGAATCACTGATATTGCAGTGATAGATCTTTCAGCTGGTGGGACGTTTTAATATTCAAACGAAATATCTACAGGATTCAAGTTGGTTGGGGTCTATTGGTGATATGTGAGGACCATAGCTGTGCTTAATGCTGCTACCAGCTCCGGTACGTCCCAGATCCGATGTATCTCGAATCATTTGGCCGGAAGTCGACTTGGATCCACAACCATCCCCTTCTTCAAGAGAATTTATTTCGCACTGGTAAAAATGGACTTTCGCACTGGAGTAGAATTTCGCACTGGTAAAAGGATTTTCCACTGTTGGACCAAAGTGGGGTGGCAACCCCACCTGCCTTCTTTGTTGTTGTACATACATACTTGACTGCAAACTCTGCAGTCAGTCAGTCTAGACTTAGCTTCTTTATCTTCCAATACTTCAACAAAAGCATATCATTACATAAAGTTCCAACAAATGGTAACTGTAAACAACTAATCAAGTTGACACCAAGCTTAATTGCCATCAGGCTTGATTGTCACCAAGTGTTGGAATAGCAGTCAAATGCAGTACAGTCAAGTCAACTATACTTACAGTTAGTTGATTGTACTGACTGCAAATTGACTGCAGTTTGTGGGATTGACTATATTGACTGCAGTCAAGTACAGTAGGTGCCCACTTCAAAGTGGGGCACGGGCCAAAGCAGTTGGCCATACAAATTAGTGTGCAGACCGGCTAGCGGTCTGCCAAACTTAGAACTAACAACTCATCAACCAATTTCAATACAGCACCAGTTACTTCGACCACAAAAATTCGAATCGACTACGTTGCAACGATAAAGGCCTACCAACACTAATCAGTGCTTATTAGGTTAAGCACAGATAAACTGTGTAAAAGAAAAGGCTACTTTCCGGTTACGTTTTGCAATTACGCAAGATAAAAAGAAAATTCTTGCAAAGGACCCCCTTTTGCTGCATCTGCTATTTACAGGTACTTGAAAAGTGGCAACAGTATCGCCATCACTAAAAACACCAAGAAATCCTTAATAAAATAATCTTAAAGAAAAGCGTTAAAATTAATCACCCAAAAGTCTTAAAGATTACCAAGTTGTAAAATTGGAAAACGAGTTAGTAATATTACGCCTACTACTATTGTAGATTTCAAATCGTAAAAACAACTAAAACCCATACCTTTGAATATTAAACTCCAATTTTAACATCAAATAACCTCCAACTCACCTTATTATATGAAACTTTTACCCCTATACTACTTTACTTTCATCGTTAAAATATTTACCAAAAACGACAAAATTAATATCATCAAAGACTCTACTAGAAGGAAAGTAATTAAAAGTTTTGGGTCCACGTTTATTAAACATTTTAACAACAATTTCTGATTTACAAATACCGACAAAACTTTAGCCTCCAAACACCTAACTAATTATGTTAAACGTTTGCTCCTCAACGTTAACTACAATAACTAGGTTTATAATATAAAGGCCCTATACAGTCACGTCGAATTCATTGAAAAATAGAGCCTATAAATGTGGAGAGAAAAAATAAAAAAACTAGTAAAGTTTAAGTTAAAAGGTAAACTGCGTCAACAAGGAGTTACACTATTATCGAAACTTGGTAAGGAAGGAGATAACCTCACTGAAGTACTACATAAATACGTCACTGATAAGGACCCTTAATAGGTATAGGAAAACAAGTGAAAAGGGATTACTAACAATAATATTCCTTAACAACCACAGATGCGTTCCCAAGGTTATACTTAAACCTAAATAAATTCTTTAAATCCTTTCATATAAGATGAATGGGTCAGTATTACTAACCGTAAAAAAATAATTAACTTACGCGCCTCAAATCCCTAAGTCCATCAATCAATTAAACAAAAACCTCAACACGTCTCTTAACACCAAAAAAAGTATCACTAAGTACGCGAAAACCCTCAAGTTATATTCTCTCAAACCCCTCAACACGTTAAATTCTAACAAACAAATCAAAGAAAGAACGGCTTTACACATGAGCTTACTATAGGTATAAACACTAGCTTTTTCTCTGTAAACTCAACTCAAGGTAACTATCCTGCCCACCAATACCAACACTTGCTTCAACACTAGTTAAGGAATCTAAAGGGTCCTTACGGCTAGTATTCATGCTTTCCCCTCGAAATGTCCCCATGATATATACGGATTATACGGTAATTACTACGTTTATTAAGATTTAGGGAGGGAATAAGAAGTATAACGGTAATCTATACAACCTTCTCAACGTCTAGTTACACATTTTTTTGACATCTGCCACTAAATAAAGGTTAAATTGCCAAGTTTTTACTTTTTATTTCCCAATATCTTTACCGGCGAAGCCGAATACTACTACCATTGGTATTTAACAAATTACTCCTCTTTTCAAAAGATTTACAACGGCTTTAAAATTCATTTTTGAATACGATATTAATTTTAATTTATACTATATAAACTGAAACATCATTTAATGCTCTTATATATTAAATTGAAAAAAAAAAATGAAAAGTGAACTAAATATCCCTAATTGAATACTAATTAGGCGAATAGTTTACAAGCATGTTATAGGGAATATAGAAACTAATAAATATAGACTCTACGAATAGGTTTGATGGGCTGTTATGGGCTATAAAAAGTTTGAATACGATTTACAATACTTTAACGCTACTTGTATAAGGTTCTTAAACTAGTTGCTATCCTTACTTACAACCGTAATAACACAGGTCCCAAGCTAGATTATAATATACCCCCAAGATCCAAAATTCAACAACGACGAAAAAAAAACCTTCCATACGTACTATATCAACCGCAAATACAGCAAGCATAGCTAATACTGTCAATGGAAAACGCGGACCTGAAAACGTAATTATCAAACTACATACGTGTTGGTAGGCCTTAAACGTTGCAACTTTATCGATTCGATTGGTCTTCGAAGTAACGGGTGTATTGCATTGGTCAAGTAGTGAATGTATTGTTCTAAATTTGGCAGACCGCTAGCCAGTCTACACAGTAATTTGTATAGCCAATTGTTTGGCCCGTGCCCTAGAGTGAAGTGCAGTGTACTGCACTCGACTTACAACCAATGCGGTAAGACTTTACAAAGCAATATACTTAACTTGCAGTTTGGTATAGTCAACTTTACTGTAAGTAAAGTTAACCTACTGCACTGCATGTAATACTATTTCAATACTGGCAGCTTTTTAGTTTGTACGCATACGTTAATATAGCTAACCAATCTTTTCCAGTTGCTACTGAATTACCTCCTCGTTAACTAGCTAGACTCCCATCAATTCCAGTTGACTTCCATACTGGATTTCACTCAATTGTATGTAAATTGACCTTATTTGACCTTAATTATTCCATTGCTCCGAGGTCCGAGTTTATTAACTCCCACTAATAATTCTTTCGCTACAGACCTTTGCAAACCTTCACTTTAACTATACTATTTTATTTATACCACTTAAATAAATCACCATTATTAATATTCTAGCAGTTTTTCAGTTTGCTAACTTACCCCTATCTACAGTTATGTAATCAGAACCTTCCGGGCAGCCTATTAACGTATCTCTTAATTTGTATAGTTAGCTTATTACTATCTACAAACCTTCTTAAGGCTTTATTTAGCACGGCTTTCGTTATGGCATCCATAAGATTATCTTTACTATCGATTTATCGTAATTCCTTAATTCCCCTCCCTTTGTAAGCTTTTCAGAGTGCTATTACATCGATTATCAAGCGTTTTTTACTAGTGTTTTCGAGTTTTGAAAGGCATTCGGAAAAGCTCCTTAAGTCGGTATAAATTACTACCGGTATAAGAGAAATTTTTAACTACCTGGTAATGAGATTAAGAGTTTTACATATTATTATACCTACGTCGAAGCCCACCATTATTCCGTAAATCTCTAAAGCTAATATGTTTCATATAATCCTTTTACACTTAACGGAGGTTTAATGGATTAAGTTGCCGATAATATTAAACTGATTTTCCTATCTTTCTTTATTGATAAGTGTTATTAGAAAGCTAATTTGTAAAAACAAGTCTATATTATTTACGATAGACTTATCCGTAAAGATTATTAATTTGGCCTTTAAGAGATTTATTAAAACTATATTAATTCCTTGTTCCAAGTTTTTTATTTGTTATTTAAACTTTTTATTTAGTCGGTTAAAATCCTCATCCGTTGGTATTTATATTCATACCGCGATAAATAGGTCGTAAAATCCTTTCGGTTGGCATAAGGTAAAAATATAATTATCTCGAGTACATTATTCCAAGTACCGTTAAGCCCTAGATTTATCAGTTTTGTTAATTATAGTTAAAATAACGTCTTGGACTTTTTTGGTAAAGTTAAGGCCGGTATTAATATTCTGTATACAGATTAACGATTTATTAAAGTTAAATTAAGTATTTTTCATTAGAGTTATCACCGGTTTGTAATTTTAAAATTTGGAATCCTTAATCGTTTACTGTTTTAGTGTTATAAAGCCAACCGTTTTAACGAAAAGGGTATCGTTAATTTATATAACCACCATATCAAAATCCTTTCTTTACGTTATTAGTAAATACGGGTCATGTATTAAGGACTTAATCGTTAACCGGGATTTAAAATACGATTAATAAGTTAAGAATTAATAAATATTTGTTTTAACTAATCCGTATAGTGGTTTAATATAACGTATTACCTTACCTAAAGGGTAAATAATACGGAGTTCCTGTGGTAGTTTTAGTAATACAATCCGTTGTAAATTCGTTACTAATTATGTGTAAGCTGACATTATATTACAGCTATTAAGTATAAACTTACCTTTAATTTCAGTTAGTAAACTTATTATCAAAACTATTATTAAACGTAGGTTAATTTTCTAAATCGTTGGCGATTACGTAAAAATACAATTTTTACCTTTATTACTGTATCCTTAAGAGATTAAACGTGATTTTTCGTACCGCCGCCCCGTAGTTTTACCCTTAACTTCGCAAATAATTATCGACTTGAAAATTATAATATTTAGGTTTTAAAGATTAAAATTAGGTTTCGATACAAATTATATAACCCCTCGAGTTAATAAGCCATTAATTTCGACTTTTTTATTTTTAAAGGATTTACCAAAAGTTTTAATAATCCATTACGTTTGTAGCTTTAATACTAAGCCTTCATTATCCTTATCTTTTCTATTTATATAAATAGTTTTTTAAATAATACCCGGTGTGTATTCCTCCTTTTTAACGTTCTTTTTCTTTAAGGGTTGTCCGCTTTGACAACGTTTTATCAGCTTATTAATAACAGGTAAAGGAGGTTTGTATTAACTCGGTCGCTTAATTTAAAGGATTAAAGGGTCTTTATATTTAATAGACCTAATATAAGGCTTAGCCCAAGTGGTTCAAAAGAGTATAAAGCTGTTAATAATTTTAACAATTATTTCGGAGTTTGTAATACTTAATATTTTATACGGGCCTTTCTGTTTACCCGGTTTCCGTTATACAATGACTTTATTTTGTGATGGTAAAATAAGTACATCGATTTTTAAAGTGCTGTTTTTGGTGTTAAGAGCGTTATTGATTTGGCGACGTACCGATTCTTTTCGCAATTACCTTAAAGTTTTACCATAGACTATAGTACGTTTTTAAGTACTTTTCGAGGGCGGGGATTCACTCATTAGGCGTAGATACGTTTCAAAGACTAAGAGTATTAACACTAAGCCATTAGAGCCCATAATATCATTAAGGCCTTTCATTATCATTTATAGGTATTCCTCCAGATTTGTAAAGCTTTTAATCTTTAAGGTAAGGATATTATACGTGCGGCAAAATAGGGTGTATATCATTTTAACCTTCCTAATACTTTAATAGGCTTTTACAGGCACTTATTTAAATTAAATACTTATTATTTTAATATTTTTTTGAAACTTTACTGCAATAAGGTTTGTACTAAAATCGTAAACGACGACGTTAAGTGGACCCAAGTACGTATTAATCTACAATATCCTTAAAGTTTTCCATGTATCTTTTGCCGAAAGTGACTATAAAAACTCAGCCCCATAAAAAAAGATTATGGAATTAACGATATAAAAAACAGGTTTATTATCCAAGTAAAACACATCAACGAAAATTTTGTAATTTAAATCCTTATCTTCATTTAATGTAAACTTAAATTTCCGGAGGGCCTAGGCATATGTTAAGTAAGGATAGTAAAGTCATTTAATAACTTTCAGGGTAAATTATTCCACATCTTTATATCTTTCAGGCTTTAGGACTTTGTATAGCTTATTAATGACTAGATAGCTAAAACACCGGTAAAATTGACGTATATCAGGCTTCATTAAATGTAATATTACTGTTTTCGAACCTTAAAGATAAAATTATAGGTACTCCTATGTAAGGGCGAGTAAAAAAACTTTAACCGTTTTTAATCAGTTTATTTGCGTTAACTTCGATTTAAATGCCAAGAGTTTTTATATCCTTTAGGTAAAAAGGAAAAATGGTAGGGGACTTAAGGATGTAGAACGTAATTGATCCTGCAATAGTTTGAATTACTATTATCTTAAATAACAATAGTTGTTCGTTCAGATCAAAAATAATTTTAGCTTTGTCAACATCGTAACTATCAATCTTAATAGTTATAATACTTTCCCTTAGTAACATCACATACTGCGAATAATCTCCCGTTAAATACCTTATTACCCCTGTATCTGGCATAATACCTTAAAACTCATGGTTTTCGTAACGATCACGAAGGTTAAAAATATGTAAGAGGTCAGAAGCTTAGTTATAGTAAAGGTAAGTGTTTTAACTACCCAAATGATATAGGAAGGCATATTTGGCTAATTATTAAGCCGTATCAGGAATAGTATTGTCGTGTTACTTAATTTATTTAAAGGTGTTGGCAGCGTTAATTAGTTCATTGCCTTTAAAGTTTGCGATTTAATTTAAGTAATTCTATCCAAAAGCAATAGAGTATTAGACTTGATATACTAATTTCCTGTTATTATGTTCGGCAGGGGGGTTTCGAGTTAACCAACATCTAAACTTGTAATAGATTCAATATATCTTGTTATTATTACGATGATAGTAATTACAGTTAATAGGTCCGCCTAAATCTTATTAACGTTAACGTAGCTGCTGCCTTTAGTCCAAAGCCAAAGTCGATGGGCCAGATTTTAGGCGTTATAGGAGCTCATACTTACAGTCAACATAGGTAACTACCGTAAGGTCTTTTTTATTTACTTTAATAAAGTTGATAGCTTAAAGATATATACCAAGCGAATTTAATGTACGCGCTATTACTATGGCAAGCAAAAAGCGAAACTAGTTAAAAAGTTCTTTATAAGTGGTATTTAGGTGTTATAAGGCGTATTAGAACTCACTAACACCCGTAACTACTGCTTTTACCTGCTCGCGAAATGTGGCTTCATCAACGTGAGTTTTCTCCATTACTTTTTAGCATAATATCAACTTATTAAGTATTTAGTTAAAGACGTCCATTAGTATTTCCTCCTCTTTTTTTCTTTGTTATTATTATAATTCACCTCGTAGTAGTCCAGTTCATATGATATTACGTAAGTTGGAAGTCATGTTCGAAGTAACATTTCATATCATCACAAATTTCGCGAAATTTAATTACTTAAGTTAATAAAGGTAAGTAATAGTTCTTAACATACTCTATAAGGATTTTGGAAAATAATAAGTGAAACCCAAAATATGAAACCTTTATTTACTTATATATATTTAAAAAAAGGTATTATCTTAGTGTTTAGAAGGTTATAAAGCTTTCCGTTATACTTTTCTATTTTATCCCAAATTTTGGCGAAGTTCGTAAGGAGTTTATAATTATTGTTAACCATTTTAACAGGTTTCAAAGGAAGGTTAAAATAATTATCCTAGCCTTGAATGGCATTTCCTAACGGTTTAAGCCTTGGAGCTTCCAAGGTATAGTGTTAAGGGTAATTTCCAATCGCTTGACCCGGTGGGTAAAGTTCTATGGTAAAACTAGTAATAGGCTTTCGCGCGTAAGTAAATATAAAAGAAAAAGGGTCTTAAGGAGATCAGCGATTAAATTATTAAAAAACGATAGGTATTTAAAGACTTTGAAAGGTTTTACGATGCTACTCAATTAACTAGTATAAAGCGCTAACGTTAATACTTCTGGCCGCATTAACGGCCGCTGCTTTACATACTCTACCGCTGCTAAGAGCGTACTCCACGCTATTACATAAAGGTATTAAACTGCCAAACGGATCAACAGGTTGTTCATCGCTAACGTATAAAAA
This sequence comes from Anisogramma anomala, assembly GCA_038502455.1. NCBI lineage: Eukaryota > Fungi > Ascomycota > Sordariomycetes > Diaporthales > Gnomoniaceae > Anisogramma > Anisogramma anomala. The sequence continues at coordinate 4,974,105 of JASMMZ010000010.1, read as the reverse complement.
GGTTTAACTTAGTTAAAAATAAAGAGGATTTTTTTTTTTTTGGACCACCATATAGGGGCGATGAAATTCCTTACCACTTTTTATTTTAAGTTGCGGGTCTTAAAGATATTCCTCGAGTTGGGTTAGGTCAAAGAGGGTTTTTGCCAACTTAATAGATTTTTTTTATGACATGTAAATCTTTCGACGCCGAAGTTCAGCCTTTAGTTTGTATTTGATACACATTTAAATCTTTTTCCACATATTAATGGTCCAGTTGCCAAAAACTATACGAAAGTTTTGGAAAGCGTAGTCGCCGCGATCAAGTTCTTCGCCGCCATCTTATTTAAATATATAGTATCCGATATGGTTAACTAGATACTTCTTCGGTAAATCTTTGTTAATATCTTATCTTTATAAGTTTTTATTGTAATACTTTGTAAATATGGATCTCAGGGCGTTAATTCTCCTTTAAACCTTTAGTGTAGGTGTTATCTTAAGGATTAGGCTCATATAAGATGTGTAGGGCATGGATAACGAGGGACTTGGTGATTTTAAGCGTAGAGACTTGGTGTTTTGATATAGAGTCACGTAATATGGCTTTCTCAGCGTAACTTGGTATTTTCGCCTAAAACAGCGAACTTAGTAATAAAAGTGACGTAGAGAGTAAAAATAGTAAATTAGGGTAAAGGTTTGGTGTAGTAGGTAAGGTTAGAGGTTATTGCTAGTGGTAAAAAGTGAAGGTTGTTTTTTGTGGTTGTTTGGCGTAAGGACTTAATAGTTTTTCTGCAGTAATAGAACTCGAAGTAGTATTAACTTAACTATTTGCCAACTTTCTGAACTTTAAAACTTCTAATAGTTAATCTCAACGTCTTGAACAAAGGTTAATAGAATTTTATTGGTGTTTTCAATAGCGATACCGTCGCTACCTCTGGTTTTCCGTAGAAATTGACGCAGTCTAAAGGTCTTCCTTATATAATGTCGTAAAGACTGACACAGTAGTAAATGCCTTTCGCAAAAATCTTTCTTCTACCCTAGCCGTCGTTTGATGTAAAGCATGAACAGAAAGTAGTTTTTTCTTCTATTTAGCTAATTTGTTCTTAATCTAATAAGCACTAATTAATATTAGTAGGTCTTAGACATTACAACGTTGTCGATTTGATTGGTCTTCGAAGTAACGGGTGTATTGCATTGGTTAAATAGTAGATGTATTATTCTAAGTTTGGCAGACCGCTAGCCGGTCTGCACAGTAATTTGTATAGCTAATTGCTTGGTATGTACCCTAGAGTCAAGTGCAGCGTACTGCACTCGACTTACACCTAATGCGGTAAGTCCCAATAAAGCAATACACCTAACTTTCAGTTCAATATAGTCAATTTTACTGTAAGTAAAGTTAACCTACTGCACTGCATGTAATACTATTCTAATAATACGAAAAAAATACTCCTTTCTATCAAAATCTTTAATTTAAATACGCAAACTAACTTTAAATACCGAAAATTATAATATTTACTACAAATAAGGTCATTAATTAATACTCTATAATATTGCCAAACGTAAATTGAAATAAATAATATATTACATGTAATACCATTTTACATTTAACTGGAAATATGTTCAATATGCCACAAACTTGAAAGGTAAAAAGGTTGAAAAAGAGGAAAACAAGCCAGAAACTATCGGTTGACACGAAAATACTACCACTGATCCAAAAACAATATAATAACTAATCGATTAAGCCTTTGTATATCACCTAACAGGTAAAAACCTTTGTCGCCATTATAATGATAAAAGTTTTAGCCCTATGCATCTATTTACCACTCGCAAAAGTTACACGAAACAGGTCTTTTGAAGTGTTATCTAAGATACTAAGGTAATATAGTACTAAATAAAAAACTATTCATAATATATTATGTTACAAATAGATATTAATACTATCACAGAATTTAATTATATAGATGCTGATAATGATAGAATTAGATTAATATTAAAAAAAGCTATTTTTAACTGGAATCGACGACTGTTTGAATAGCAGTTAAATGCAATGAAGTCAAGTCAACTTTACCTGCAGTAAAGTTGATTGGATGTACTGTAAATTAACTGTAGTTTGTGGGATTATACTACAAATACAGAGTAAGTGCTCACTTTAAAGTGGGGCACAAGCCAAAGCTTTTAGACATATAAATTAGTGTGCAGACCGGCTAGTCGTCTGACAAACTTAGAACTTGCACCTCAATCAACAATATTAACGCAACATCAGTTACTTAGACTATAGTAATTCGAATCGACTACATTGCAACGATAAAGGTTTACCAATACTAATTAGTGTTTATTAGGTTAAATATAGATTGGCTAAGTAAAAAAATAATCTACTTTCTAGTTACGCTTTATAATTGCGCAAGGTAGAGGAAAGATTTCTTTGAAAGGCTTTTACTGCTGCGTCGGTTTTTACGGTAGTTTAGGTAGCAACGGTATCGCTACTAAAACCACTAAAAAATCTTTATTAATCCTTTTTAAAAACGTTAGAATTGACTGTTAAAAGTCTTAAAATTCGACAAGTTGGTAAACGGATAAGTCAGTACTATTATGGGTGCTACTACCGTAAGAAAAACGACTAGATACATACGCTAAAAATAACAACCTTCGATCTTCACCACTATTAACGACCTCTGACCTTACCCTCTACACCAAATCTTTACCCTTAATTTACTTTTTTAACTTTTCCCACGTTACCTTCATCGTTAAGTTCGCTACCCGGAGCGAAAATACGAAAAATCACCAAGTCGTATTAAGAAAGCCATATCGCGTAACCTTATGCCAAAACGTCAAAACCTATATACTCAATATTACCAAGTCCTTCGCCCTATACACCCTATACGTCCTACATAAGCTAGAACGTTAAGATAGCTTCCGCCAATGCTTGATTTGAAGCTATCACTAACCCTATCAAGAAGTAGGCAATTAGGGCTCTTGGTGGTATCTTCGAAAAATACTACAACTAAAAGCTCTAGTATCCTGATATTACTAAAGCTCTTACCCCTGAATACCTTACCTATTGCGTCGGCCACTTTATCCTCGACGTCGATAATAACGATTAAAATGCAAACGTTAAAGCCTTCTTCAACTATATCGAGTTCTTTAAGGATTAGACTCTTACCATGTGGAAGAAAACCAAAAATTTATTAAAATTAAAGTTAAGGGTCGACATATATAAACGAGGGATTTCACTACCCTTAGAGATCGGCAAAGACAGTAACCTCGCCGATGTATTTTACGAGTACGCCACGGATGAAAACCTATAATAGACATAAGAAGATGAAGGAAATAATATTACTAACAATAGTAACCCTTAACGCCCATATATACGTTTGTAAAGACTTATCTAATGTAATGATTACACTAAATACTCGTGAGTAAATAGAAGGTGTCAGGGGGTTTATGTTAGCAGTAAGGTAGCAGAGGTAACAAAGGTGCAATATCAGAAGATATTTGTTCATGCTGTAGAATGATCATTAGTTGTTAGGCTATTCAGGTGTATAGACTGAATACTTAGATTGACAACTGAAGAGCTATAAAGGAAATACTATCTATGTGGTGCTGACCTTATCCTTATATCCTATGGCCTTCATACCATCTTCAGTACTAAGGCTCACAGGTGCTCACAGAGGCTCACCGGTGCTCACTGAGGCTCACCAGTGCTCACTGAAGCTCAGTGAGCACTTGTAATCTAGATAACCCTAACCCTGGAGGGTTACCTGGTCTGGTGCTGACAAAGAGATGTTCCTCGCCTGATGTGTTGAACTTTAGGCTCTCGGTAGCACAGCTGCATGCTGGCTTGTTCCCTGACCCGCCAACGTGCTTGGGTCATAACACCTAAGCTTAAATAAGTAAACATAAAAAATCAATTAATTTATATTTCGTAAGCCCCCAAATCCACTAGTTAATTAAGCAAAAACCTCGATGAACCTTTTAATATTAAGAGAATTATCCCCAAGTCCCATGTAACGGAAACCTTAAAGCTCATTTCCCTCAAACTTTTCAATATATCCAGTTTTAGTAATAAAATTTAAAAAGGATCGGCTTTATACGCAAGCATACTATAGGTATAACTACTGGTTTTTTCCCTCCAAACTTAACTAAAGGTAACTATCCTACCCACTAGTATTGATAACAAGCTTAGTTTATCCCCTAGTTAAAAGATATAAGAGATCTTTACGACTATTACATTACATTTCCCTTTCAATGTATTTTTATAATAAATATGAATTATACGGTAATTACAACGTTTGTTTAGATTTAGGGGAAAAAATAAAAGTATAACGGTAAGCTATATAACCTCCTCAATGTTAAGTTGCGCCTATTTTTTTAATATCTGCCGCTAAATAAGGGTTAAATTGCCAGGGTTTTACTCGTTATTTCCCAGTATTTTTACCGGCTAAGTCGAGGATTATTACCTCCGATACCTAACAAATTATACCTTCTTTCTCAAAATCTATGATGGTTCAAAAGTCTATTTCAAATACGATATTAATTTTACCCAATGCCATGTCGACTAAAGTATTATTAAGTAGTCTTATATGATGAATTATGAGAAATAGTTCAAAAGTAAAATAAATCTTTTTAATTAGATATTTGATAGGCTAATACTTTGCCAATAAGTAATAGGGAACGTAAAAGCTAGCGAAAAAAAACTTACGCAAACAGGTCCGGCAAGTAGTTACAGGTTAAAAAAAGTTCGAATACACCTTATAATGTCTTAATGCCACTTGTAAAGGGTTTTTTAACCAACTGCGTTCCTCGTTGGCAACCGTGACTACTAGATTTTTTGGCTCAACTAATATATACCCTTAATCTTCGGAATTCAGTAACGAGGAAAAAGACTTTCCTTATTCGTACTACATTAATCGAAGGTACGGAAGGCTCGGTTAATATAGTTAACGGAAAACTCGAACCATTACCTACAAAAAACGGTACTCCTCTTCTTTAAGGTCTTTAAGCCAGCTAAAAAAGTTTACCTTAACCTTTAAGAAATGTTGGATTTATGGAAAATAAGGTTGCTAGTTAACACGTTACATTGTTGCCGAACGTAAAGTAAATCTGGTAATATACTACATATAATTCCTTTTTACTTTTAACTAAAACTATATTAAACAAATTATATAGTTTTCAAAAATTGAAAATAAAAAGATGGAAAAAAAGCTAAAGGTTATTGGTTGATATAAAAATACTGGTATTGGTATTAATTCGAAAACAATGTAATAACTAACCAACCATACTTTTTTATACCATTTTATAGGTAAATACCTCTACCGCCGACATAACGATAAAAAATTTAGCCTTATACACCTTTTTACCATTCAAAATCGTTACGAGAAACAAGCATTTTAAGGGATTATACCGGATACAAGAGCAATACAATACTTAACAGGAGTCTATTCACAATACATCGCGTTACGAAGGGATACCAATACTATTACAGAACTTAACCATACGGATGTTAACAAAGCCAAGGTTGGCTTTAACCCTGAAAAAGGGCTATCTTTACTAGGATCGACGATGGTTAAGACTATTATAAGCCCTATTATTTCTCATATCTTAGAATTTCGTACCCCCTTTCTCCTTTACCTAAAAAATATAAAAAACCTCGATGTTAATGTTAACGTTTAAACTAACGAACTAATACAAATTAAAGCTGGCAAAAAGTTTCCACTTAACTTTAAATAAGGACATTTTTGGTTTTATCTTAAAGGCTAAAGGCAGTAGTATTAAACCTGATAAAAGCGGAATTTCGCCAACTACATTGTAGGTTTAACCATCAGGCAACTAACAAACTTTACAAAGTTTTAAAGGTAATGAGCAACAAATATATAGACTTGTTAGCACTAAAATCAGTTAAACGCCATTTATACCATTGCTAAACACACTTCCAAGCCCCCTCAAGTTTTAAATTTACGTTAAAGGAAAACCAAAACTGTAACTCGAAAGTTTTCGTAAATATTTTTTACCTAAATGGTAAACCAGTACTATACGATATAAAATCTGCTGCGGCTTTTTACAACATCAAATTTTTTAAAAGCATTATGGAAAAGGAAACATAAAAGATATTACGTACTTTATAAATTAATACGTACCTTAGCCCACCAAAAATATTATTTTACGATACCAACACTATCTTTATTACGAAGAAAATTCCAAACTAATATAAAATTAATATGTATTTAGTATAAACAGGTTTCTGTTAAAGCCTATTAAGGTATTAACAAACTCTAAAGGGCATACGCCCTTTTACGAAAGGTTTACAATATCCTTATACTAAAAATAGGAAACTTTATAAACTAAAAAATATGGTTTCAAATAACGGTAAAAGGTCTTAATGATATTATTAACCCCAACGGACTTATACCCACTTTACTGGTATTTAAGGCTCATCCACATATAACAGCTTAGTTGATACCATCGTTAAGTATCTGAAAACATGCTATAATATATAACAAAGTTTTAAAGGAACTAATAAAGGAATCGTTACACCGCTAGGTTAATAATGCCTTCAATACCAGAAAAGGACCTTTAATAATAAACGTATTTTTACTCTCCCTTTGAAGTGAAGTCCTTATGTAGCGCGATATAGAAAAATAGGATAATTCGTATAAAATCTTAAATATCACTGACTTAAACGTAATAGTTAAAACTAGTAACGGCCTTGTAACCTTTCGAGTCACACAAGTTAAACCGTACCAAAAACCCCTCGGGCCCCTTAAGTATAATAATCCTTATGCCGATAACCTCCGAACCTAACGAATCAGTCAATGCAATCCTCTGAAGCCGACTGTTAACACGCTAATGAAATGTTAGCGGCGTATACGACTACCTAAAAAAAGGATACACGCTAAAAAAGAGAATAAAAATAGGGACTACAGGTCCGATAGGATAAACAAAACTGCGTAGATATCTTAAAAGAATAAGTCTGATAGAAAACTTGCTCTTAAGCTACGTACCGAAGGCATTATCAACACACCTAGAAAACCCTTTGAAGGAATGAACCAAATGGAAATCAACGGTCTTTTGTCAAAGGGTGTTAAACAATTTATACCGTTAACGTAATTTAAAAGAAAAAATTTCATTATTTTCAAGTTCAGGAAAATTCACGAGGTCAAGCGTAAAACTACGGATCAGCCGTATGAAAAGTTACAGCTAATTGTTTAAAGATACGATAATCAAGGTAAAAATAAGATCCTTACTCAATCGCCTATAATTTAAAAGATTAGCTAACATTTAATCGTCGTTATTACTATCAGTTTAACTATTAGTATAAAACGTTAGTTTATACTTAATGGCAGAGATATTACGTAAGCGTATATGCAGTTTGCTACTAATTTTTAACGAATTATACTGTTAGAGTTGCTAAAAGAATTAAGGAACAAGTTTCCAGTCGGCACAGTAATACGTTATATTAAGCCCTTTTACGGATTATTTGAAGCAGGCATCTATTAGTTTTTAACGTACCAAACGCATTTTAAAAACAAGATTAGTGTAAAGACTTGAAATTTCAATCTTTACCTATTAATCACAAAGGGTAAAAACTTTAGCATCGTTAACATATAAATTAATAATACTCTTATCCTCGGCGATATTAGGTTTATGGCAGCAAAACATCTTATTATAGAGAAATTAAGCCTTTAAAAATGCGAACCAATAAAGATGTTAGCTAAAGGTATATAACTGAACTTGAATATATAGTTAATCCGTATTTATAATATTAAGGTTAAAAACGGAAATTATATTAACCTCCGACAAAAAGAACAATCCACAAGCCTAACGATTATAGATAAGACCGACGAGGTAAAATTACAAGGATATCTGAAGTGAAAGACCTGTGCGGTTTACATTGCCACGTTATATTAACCAAAAATATCGTACGACCTTTCAATCGTAATACAAAAATAAAACCTATAAAAAGAAAACTTTAATAAGTTAAGTAAACGGATTAAATAGAAAATGAATCATGTGGAAAAAAGAATTAATATAATATTTATAGATTTAACGTAAGCGAAGCTAATAATCTTTAATAACGATTTTTTTTCTAATAATACTAACCTTATATCATAAATAGACTTCCTCATAATACTCGTTAGTAAGGATGGATTTAAAGGGAAATTTGAGATTAACGAAAACATTATATACTAGACATTTGTCAAATGTAAACGCGTAATCTGGAGTATATTGGTTTTAAAAGTCTATGGTATAATGGCAAGCTTTAACATCGGTATAGTAACTAACAGCACATTAGAGATTATTACCAAATACTTGGAATTACCACTGATACCTGTAGTAGTATTTACCAACTTCCGAAATATTTACGAATACCTATCAAAACTAGGTACAACCAATGAAAAACTCCTAATAATAAACGTGATAAAGTTAAGAAAGGCATACGAAGCCCGGGAAATCGATAAGTTTCGGTAAATTAACGGAAAAGATAATCCTACCGATGGCATAACCAAGGCTACCACTAATAGCGTCTTAAAAAGATTTGTAGACAATGATATGCTAACTATACAAATCAAGGAATACGTGAACCGCCCGGCACATAACGTGGAGGAATAGGGTTACCCTAACAAACTAAAAGATCGCCAGGAAAATAGTGGCAATAGCAGGAATTAAAACTACTTGCAAAATTTACGCAAGTAGTGACATTCCTGATTTGCGCAGGTTTGTGGCGAAAAATCTATACACGGGATTTGAGAAATGGAGGCCTCGGAGGGGTAGAGTAAAAGGGCTACAAAGGGCCGTAATTAATGTCAATTTCAGTACAGATTGATTGGAATTAACAGGGGTCTAGCTTGTTGTTGGCTTACGATTTAAGGAGAGATTTCAAAGGTTGCTACCAATTGATGGAAAGCCACGCTGGCCTGTAGGTACAAAACAAAAAGCCGCCAGTATTGGAATAGAAGTCAAATGAAGTGCAGTTAAGTTAAATTTACTTGCAGTAAAGTTGATTGTACGTACTGTAAATTGACGGTAGTTTATAGGATTACACTGTAAGTGTAGTGCAGTAGGTGCCTACTTCAAAGTGGGGTACAAGCAGAAGCGTTTGGCCATACAAATTAGTGTGCAGACCGGCTATCAGTCTGCCAAACCTAGAACTTGAACCTCAATCAATAATATCAATGCAACACCAGTTACTTCGACCATAGTGATTCAAATCGACTACGTTGCAACGATAAAGACCTACCAACAACGACTATAATTATCTTCGTTTGTCTTATTATCTTTTATATCTCATAATCTCTTATCTTTTATATCTCATAATCTCTTATCTTTTATATCTCATAATCTCTTATCTATTTTCTCCTTGACCTTAAAATATAAAAAAAACATAGGCGTTAATTTTAACATTTAAATTAATAAATTGGTAAAATTTCAAAACGGCAAGAAGTTTCTACTAAGTTTTGAATAAGGGTTCCTCTAGTTTCACCTTCAAGAGCCAAAAGTAATATAATTAAATATTACAGAGTTTAAAATTCGTCAAATATATAGCTGGTTTAACCTCTCGGCAACTAATAGGTTATATAAAGTTTTAAACGCGACTGGTTACGAAGATGCGGATTTGCTAGCGTTGAAGGAAATCAAACTGCTTTGCTATTACTGCTAAACACATTTTCAAACTCTCCTCAAATTTAAGTTTACGTTAAAGAAAAATCAAGATTTTCATTTCGAAGTTTTCATGAACGTGTGTTACCTTAAAAATAAGCCGGTATTTAACGCGTTTAACTCCGCCCCAACGTTTTACGATGTTGAGTTCAATAAAATTACCACAGAAAGAAACAATATAAAAGGTGCTATATACGTTATGAATTAATATATATCTGAAACTATCAAACATATTTTTCTATGATGCTAATAATAATTTTACAGCGATTAAATTTGAATTTAATCATAAATCAATGGAATGTTAATATAAATAATTTCTATTTAGTCCCATTAGAGAATTAGTAAATATTAAAAGATTTACAATTTTTTATGAAGGGCTTACGATATCTTTATCCTAGAAATTAAAAGTTTTACAAGTTTAAAAACACGGCTTTAAATAACTGTAACAATCCTTCACTATATTATTACTTCTAACCACCTTATACTAATTTTACCGGTATTTGGAACCTATCTTTGTATAACAACTGAATCCCTGTTATCAGTAAACATTGAGAAGCTTACTATAATATAAATTAATAACTTAAGAGAATTAAGGAAAAATCAGCACCTTGCCACATTAACGATATCTTTAATACTAGGAAGAAATTATTGATAATAAATATGTCATCTTTACCTCTTTAAATTAAAGTCCTTATATGGCCAAAACTGGATAAATACGATAGACCTTATAAGATATCAATTATCGCCAACCTAAATGTAGTAGTTGAAACCATTGATGGTCCTATTACTTTCTGTATCACATAGGTCAATTTGTATAAAAAAAACCTTTGAACCTAAGGAAAATTCTTATGTTAAAAACCCTCGGGCCAAATAGATTAGCTAATATAACCCTTCCAAGCCGATTGTTAACAAATTAATAAAACGTCGATAACATAAAGAACCATAGAACAGAAGGATATACATTAAAAAGAAGGATGATAATAAGGATTATAAGCTTGAAAGAATATATTCAAAGGCGTAAGTATTTCAAAAAAAAAAGTCCAATAGAAAATTTGCCCTTAATTTACATATTAAGGGTATTATTAACATATTGAGCAGATCCTTTTTAAAGAAACGACTGAGTGAAAATTAATAACCGTTTTATAGGAGGGATTATTTAACCTATACTTTCAACGTAATTTGAAAACCAAAATGTTATAATATTCAGGTTGAAAATGGTTCATAAGGTTAAAAATAAGACTATAAACCGGCCGTATAACAAGTTACGGTTGATTGCTTAAGGATTGAGTGATAAAGGTAAGGATTGCATCTTTACTCAATAGCCTACAATTTAAAAGATTAATTAGCATTTAATAGTTGTAATTACTGCTAGTTTAACTGGTAATGTAAACGGTGTTTTTATATTTAATAGCTGTAACATAACGTAAGCGTACGTGTAATCTACTACCAATATTTAGAGGATTGTATTATTAGAACTACCGAAAAAACTAAATAATAATTTTTCAATTAATATAGTAATACATTGTATTTAACCTCAATACGAACTAGCCGAAATAGGTATCTATTAGTTTTTAACGTACTAAACGTACTTGAAAAGTAGGATAGATATAAAGACTTTAATATTCAACCTATATTTATTAATTACGTAGGGAAAGTATTTTTTTTATCGTGGGTATACAAATTAACGATACCTTTTTTCTCGGAAATACTATGTTTATAACGACGGAATAACGTGTTATCAAAACATTATGCCTTTGGAAATGTAAGCCGATCAAAATACTGGCCAAAATATATAACTTGACTTTGATAGATTATCAATTCGAATTTATAGTATTAAGGCAAGTAACAATATACGTAACACGTATATCAACCTATGTTTAAAAGGGTACGTTACGAGCCTAACAACGATTAATAAGATCGACAAGGCAAAATCACAACGATATCTAGAGTAAAGAGCTCGTACAGCTTATATTACTACGTGTCATGGACTCAGACCATTGGCCATTAGGCCTATAGGTTACGTGACTGTGTATATAACAGGATGGGTCTAGGCTCAACCCGGGCGCGGACCGAGTATAGGCCAGATACAGTCCATGTACGGATAGGGCACGGTCCGTATACGATACGTATAAGGGTATGTAACGTGTTGGGTATTAGCCTTGTTTAAAGGCTCTATACATTAGGTTACGGTAACCTTTTTTTAGTTTTTTTTCGTATCTTAATAATAAATCCTATTTAGTACCTATTTAGTACCTATTAAGTTTACTATCATAAGTTGGATGATAACATATTATTAAAAAAAAAATATCGAAGAAATATTATTTATAATAAACGAATCAATAATAAATATTAATAATTTAACGTTATACTTTAGCGTTATCGGAAAGGATAAACCGTCAGCTAATACTTAGTTTTCCACCTTTATAAATATATCTTCTATATTTTCGAAGCTAATTTAGGCCTATATTTTTCGGTTATAAGATACCGTAGGTTATATCACGTCAGCTATTAAATAGTTATAATAACCGGGTTAATCGACTTTAATTACTAACTTTACATCTGATTTCGTTTAAATCGTCGCGAAAATATAATAATTCGAAATCGAATTAGCCACGACTCGCGTTAGGTTTCCATTGGTTTAAAAAGAACGAAAACGATATAACTAACCGTAATTCGACGGGTTTATTTCCATGTGGACAGCGACGCGCTAAACGATCGAATTCATATTCAAAACGGATAAAATAGAAAATAAAAAGGGTCGATACGCGTTTTTTTACGTATAGAGATATTATATGGCGGTGGTAAAGTAGGCTATTATAGCTTATTACGAAGTCGAAGGATACGAAGGTAGGAATAATATAAGGAAGTTTTTCGATTATATCGAGGTGGTTTTCGGTAACTTTTAACGCGCGACTAAAATATTAATCGAATTCGAAGGTTTAGTTATAAGTGAGAAAAACCTATAGGTATTATTTGCTATTAGGTTCGAAACATTTTTAACTTAAATAAGCGACTAAAATTAACCTTCGACCGTAAAGTATAACTCCATACGTTTTTTCGTATCTTTACGTATTTATAATAAGTTTATTATGATAGGTATTAATTGGGTAAATTATATCGTAACTTTAGAAAAGTACTGTAAATTCGATGACAAATTGGAATTTTTCAATTTAAAATGACGTTTTAGTTGTTAATTAGTGAAAACCGTTTAAATTTAATGGCAGAATAGCAATACAATTATAATGGAAGTTTACGCCTTTTAAACGATTTTGTTAAAAGCCCGTGGTAATTACAGTAAATCTTTTAGATACCACGGTAAATTATTTTAATAAACCCATTCGATACGTATTTAAAATTAGGAACGTAAAACGATATAAACGATAATAAAAAAACGTTAAGTTAAGCTTAGTTTGAAGCGTTACGTATATTATAATTTACTAAACCATTTTTAATGTAATTATAACTTTCGCTCGGTATTACTTTTTATGTAAGTATATACAACCTAAGTTAAAAACGTAAAGTAAAGTTCCCTATTAACGGTAATAGGGAAATCCTAACTTTTTAATATAATTTCATTTAGGAGTTATATAACCTTGATAGTGTAATTATAAAATCGTGTAAAAAGAAATATAGTTTATTTAAAATACGTTTAAACGAAAAAACATTTTTTATCTCTATACTTTTTAATAATATTTACTTTTTAAATACTTAAGTTAATTTTAACTGTAATTATTATTATGTTATCAATGAGGCTTTAGTATAACGATTAAAGTTAGAGCAAATTCGGCCATTATATTTGCGAAATTTTAAAACGATATTCATTTTATGGAGGAAGGGCGTATTATCTAAATATCTAAGTTTCGTATAAATATTAATAAATAGTTAAATCCTATATTAATATATATTATTTCCGGAATAATACGGGAAACGATTGTTAAAATACTTTAGATATAATATTAACGGGTAACCTTAAACCCGCGCGATAGCCATTTGGTAATTTAAGATCAAAGAGTCTTAGTTATGAATATAATATCAATATGTTTTAAAACAAAAGATATATAAGGCGTAATAGGTTCGGTTTTCCTCGGATCAACGTAACGTTAATACCGAAAAACATAACGAATAAGGGACTCGTCTTGGATAATTTATATTATAAGCTTTGCCGAAATAACGAAGATTACACAAATAACGGTATCGATTACGGTTCAGTAAAAAAAGGATTAGTCGTGTCTTTTACCGGAACTAACGGTATTTTACGATTCATTCGATAAAGATAAAGTTATAACTTTATTTTTATATAAAGAGAAATTCGATTCTATGTTTATATTAAACCGAACGAAAATGAATTCTTATTAGAATGACTTTAAAATCCGTTATATTAGATATTACGAAATTAACTCTTCAAATTCCAACGACAGGTTACGAAGTTAGTAAATAAGGTTTAAATTCGGGCGAGCTTTGTATCGGCGACGGCGCCGGTATTGCTAATTTGTAAATCGGGAGGGGGAATAGCGGTTTTACATCAACTATCGGATACTAAATAAAATTATAAAATAAAATCTTTTTCTTTTACCTTTAATTAAAATTTTTTTTACATGTATTATCCAAATCGATATAATTTACGTAGTTAAATATTCGAATGATATTTCATTATATTCGAATAGTACTCGAGTAGGAGAAATTAACAGCATTTCGTATATAATTCGGGTTATTTCAATGGTTAATTACTCTCTTTGGGTTAACAGAAACGCCGGCGATGTTTTAATGATATATTGATTATATAATAACGGATATTTTGAATAATTTCGTTATTACGTACTTAAAAGACTTTTAATCTTTTTTTACATATTAAGCAAATCTATATAACAAAATTCGCATAGTTCTGAGACGTTTTCTTAATAGGGAACTAAATTCAAATTTTAAAAAGTATAACTTTGTAGTTAAGGAAGTAAAATACCTAGGCTTTATTGTAACAGTAGGAGTAAGTATCCGAGCCGACTTCAAAAAAGTTCGAGCAATCCGCGAGTAAAAGTTATTACGTATAATCCGGGAAGTTTAAAGTTTTTTAGGTTTTATCAACTTTTATCGTAATTTTATTAATAATTTTTTAAAGTTAGTGGATTATTTCATTCGCTTAACGAAATATAGTATTCGTCAAACTTAGACGGAGCCAGAGGAACAAGTGTTTTAAACCTTAAAAGATACATTTATTACAGCTCCTATTATGGTACATTAGGATTTAGATCAGCTAATAATAGTGGAAAATAATTGTTCGGAAATAGCGCTAAAAGGTTATTTATCGTCATGGGACAAAAATAGTATTTTGAAGCTAGTAGCTTATTACTTCATATAATTAACAGATACGGAACGCAATTATACTATTTACGATAAGAAACATTTCGCGGTGGTATTTTATTTAAAAACGTAGTTTTTTAAGTTACGTAATATCTATATACCGTTTACGATTTTAACGGACTATAAAGGATTAAAATATTTTTCTTTACTACGATTAATTTCGAAACATTAAGTTAAATAAGCCGAGGTTATCTTTAATACCATTTATAATACAGGCTTTAAATTTAGGACGCCTGCCTGGATACGTTAACTCGTAGGTTATAAAATAAGCCTAGGGTTAAAAAACGTCGCGCGGGGGTTTTTAGCCTATTTTTATTATTATATTAACCGTAATATTAATAAATCTATATATCAAAGGAATACAAATTATAGAGGGTTAGTTGAAGAAGTTTAACGAAACGAAAACCTGGTTATTAGATTACAATAATATATATTTTAAGGGGGGGTTGGGGAATCTTAAAAGGCTGTTGAGGGCGGTACCGTCCCGAACTCGGCCCGCGTTCGGGTTGTTATCTGGAATAATGTTGGGAGATTTTAGTACTGCGGCGCTGGTGGTATCGCCGCGGACCCAGCCCGTATTAAACCCCTTAACATCGTTAGCACCGAGTAATTCCCTTATTTCGGGCTCGAGTACGTTAGCGAAATTATAAAATTAAAAAGTAACGAACGACCCATTATAAAAGATTCGCCCTTTAATGGTTTTCGAGTGCATTAAGCGTATTCCACCTAAGGTAAAATAGTTAATATAAGTTATGAATTACGAAATTAATCCGCAAAAATCATTACATTACCATAATAATTTGTAACTACCGAATTCAAAACTATTAATAACGAGGATATTATAAAAAAACCTACGACTTGCCTTTTATAAGTTATTCGGGTAAAAAAAAAATTCCGCGTTTTTTTAACGAGATTACCATTAAATGAGGATAATCGTAAATATTGAACGTTTATATCGAATATACACTTAATATTACGGGACGAAACCTCGTTGTAGTTTATGGTAAATCTTACTTTAACCTTTTTCTATTTCCGACTAGTATTAGACGTATATTTCGATCGACTTTATAATTGGCTTGTTAATTATTAATAACGGCATTAAATATTTATTGGTTATTAAAGATTGTCTCTTTATGTTTTTCTAGTTGTAATCTATATAATTTTTAATTACATATATATACGTGGAGAGTTTTCAGAATATATAGTAGAGATTTCATAGGTTTTTAACTTTTATTATTAATAACCGCGATTCGGATTAGATAGTCGTATTTTAAAGGATACTTTTTTTTTAATAAAAGTCGAATAACTTTCATTTACAACGTATTACTTACAAGTAGATAACGAAATTAAATGGGTAAACCAAGAAGTTTAAAGTATTTATGTATTGTGGTCGCCTTTTTGTAATAATATTAAACTTTATATTTACCTATTCATTAATTTACGTCAAATAACTGCAAGTCAATGGTTATTGGGTTTAACGTAAACCGTTTAGTAAATAAATACGAAATGTTAACTATCTTAAGAATGAACAGGGATATGAAGTCGTAAATTAATTTAATGGAATAAGCTATTACTTTTTTAGCTTATTTACACGAGGAAACAAAATGAACTTAGGCGATAATAACTTATATTTAATAAAAAAAAACGGCGGCGAATCGTAGATGATGTCCAATGAAGCGATATAAAATATGGGACTAAGTTTAACCAAGCCTTTATATTATTAAAACTAACCGCCTGAATAAAAAGCTCGATCAACTTTATAATTAGTACCGGGTAATCAGTGTTTTAAACCCATTAAATATCGTATTAAATATTTTAAGTAAATATCTAGTATTTTATATCAACTTGGTTAAATGTACGATTTCGGACTCCTTTTCTTTATAAGTTTTATATGACACTCGTCCAAAATAAGTTTTTCTAACGGACGATATAAAGAAATGTAAATACGAGGAATTTAAAGTATACGATATTCTCGCGATAGGAACGAAGAAGGGCGGATTTCGTTATATATTAATTAAGAAAAAGATTTATGATAAGTTAAAATGGGAATTATTGAAAGATTGTTAATATATTATAAATTTAAACAAATTCGAAACGAAATAAGGAAATGTTCGGGTTTAAGATAACCTAATATCTCGATAATAACGTTAAATTTATATTAAGAAATAGACGTAAGATAAAATGTTTATACTCCTGAAATAATACTTCACTAGTAAATAAAAAGTAAGATTGATTATTGAACAAATTTATAATATATTAAGTGAAGCCGAGTAAATATTACCCGATCATTTCGATTAATATTCGACTGTAAAGCAATTTTTATTATATTTTAACGAAAGTTTACCTATTTATTGTTTTCATTTTTATTCAATTTTAACGAGTATCGGCATTATTAATGTCAATAGCTTTATTACAACTGGTTTTAAACGTTAAGCGATAATAGGGGAGGGTGATGGTAAAAGATATGGCGAAAACTAGTGAGCGTCAAAAAAGGGGGTTGATAAAAGGCGAGTCGTATGCGCGATGACATTAAGGAAGGCAAATGACGCGAAAAGTGGCGGGCGTTAAAAAAGGCCGATAAAGAATAATACAAGGAAAGATAGATGTTAGGAGAGGCCGACGATAAAAGATAACGTTAAAAGGGACGGATATTAAATAAGGCTAACAATAACAGTTAACGAAAAGTAGGTTGAAAGGTGGGGCGGGGGAAATAACACTTTAAACGGTTTACTAAAAATTACAATACGTTAATTTGGGTCCGGATAACGCGATTAACCTGGGTACGATCCTACGCCCATTCATAATCGGCCCAATTAATTCGTTATTATAAAAGGTTAGTAAATAAAACACGAAAGAAATCGGAAATCGTACAATTAAGCCTTTAATGTCGTTTGTGATATTTTATAAACCGTAACCTATATTAATTATAAAAAAAAATATGGATAACTATATTATTTTAACCTTCTAGTTTAAAATTACGAAAAGATATTCGATAGTAACTAAAAGGGGTCGAGGCGAAGACGTTACGCGTTAAAGCTCGATTAACCGAAAACTTCCTATTTTTATAAATAAGTAATATAGTAAAAGGCGACGAAAAGATCCAAGGTAAGTACGGATCCGGAAAGAAAAGGCGGCGCAAACGTATAGTTAAAGGAATAACGATTTATACGGCCGGTATAATGGAAACTTCTTACGCTCGAATAACATTATAAAGCCGAGTAAATTAATTAACTAGTTCGGAAAAGGCATGGGTAAAAACGGGTCGATAACACGAAATATCTTTTTAACGTTTATACGTGGGGGATAAGACATAATTCTTATCCTTTATCGCAGTAATTAACTAACGTAAAAAGGCACGTAAACCGGATAAAACCGTAAGTAAACTTATCTTTTAAATACATTACGAAAAAAAGTTAATTAGCGATCAGTCTTCTATAAGGCTTTTTTATAAGTTTACCTTATTATAAACCTTTCCATATACATGATACCCTTGTATACGATAAACTCTATGGTAAAATAAGGGAACGTCAAAGCTTAAAAGCTGGTTAATATACGATATATAGGTGCTTTTTACTTTTAACGAAAAAAGCTTATTTTTATTTTTACTATTTCCGAGGATAAAAAAATCTCTTATAATGAAAAGGTGTTATAACAGGTAATTAGAAGTAGTGAATTAGTACAATATAAGGTAATATATCTTACGTAAAGGTTTATCGTCCCCTTTAGGGGAGCCAGCAATAATTTAATCTAAGCTAAAACCATTAAATACGTCGTTTGAAATAATAAGTTAGAAAAAAAAGGTAAAGATATACAAGTTTAAATTATTAGTTAACTTATATAAAAAAAAGTGAAAAAAGTTATAACAAGGTAATTGGTAAAAGGATGGGGCGATAATATAAAAGGTAAAAAGAGAAAGTTTTAAAGGCTATATAGAAGCGACTATATTTATAGGGATTGGCAAACTGGATTCGGTAAGGGTTACGTATTATACGGAGCGTATTACTCAATATTAAAAGTAAAAGTGTAATTTTACACAATACGTTAACGAACGAATTATACGACGTCGACGGCAAAAAAAAAAAAAAATGCTTTATACAATGCGTTACGACATATTAAAAGGTACGTTATACGGCGCTAGCGATAAAAAGGATGCCGTATACGGCGCGTTAACGGGTGCGTTATACGGTGCCAGCGGTGAAAAGAAAGCCTTATACGACGCGTCAACGAATACGTTATATAATGCCAGCGATATAGAGTAAATCGGGCGAAACTTTATATAATATATTAAGCGTAATGTTACCGGTTTACGTTCGACCCGCGTACTAAATAAATATAGCCCGCGTCCGATATTTATCTAAAAGGGCGCCGTATCCCTTATAATATCCAGGGAAAAAGAGGTATTTTATAAATTTAAACCATTGGTCATTAAGTCTATAGGTTACGTAACTATATATGTAATGGGATTGTCCTAAGCCCGGCTCGGTCGTGGACCGGGTATAGGCCGGATACGGTCCGTATACGAATAGAGAATGGTCTGTACATGGTACGTGTAAAGGCACGTAACGAGCTGGGCATTAGTCCCAACAAAGGGCCCTGCATATTGGGCCACGGTAACCTCTTCTAGTCTTCTTTCGCACCTCAATAGTAAATCCCATTTGGCACCTACTTGGCTTACTATTGTAGGTCGGACTATAATACTACATTATACCAACAGGAGGTATCGTACGACTTATCGATTACGGTATGAATACAAAATCTATACAGTGAAGACTTTGATTGGTTGAATGAAAGAATTTCGTGGTAAGTGAATAATTTACAAAAAGGTATTGATATGATTTCGGTGGATTAGAGAACAGCGAAGTTAATAATTTTTACGGATTGATTTTTTATAAATAATATGAACCTTATATTACAAATTGGATTTCTTATATTACTCTTTAATAAGGAAAGGTTTAATAGGCATTTTACAATTACTTGCAACCTCGTATACTGGATCTTCGTTAAGTATATGTGTATAATACAAAACATGTTAACTTTAAAATTTTATAGTAGAATAGAAGGCTTTAATATATATATCTCAATGAATGGTACATCAAATAAATCATTACTAAATAGCCGAAATTACCTCCGATACTGTCGGTAATGTCTAAAACCTTGTTTTCACGTGAATAAGATATTCAGAAGAGAAATCAGAAAGATTAGTGTTGTAGTAATAAAGATGATTTAAGAAGAAGTATTCCAGAGAGGGTATGCCACAGGTGAGAGCTTATAAGCTCTCCCCTCAGAGCGTACCACTCTGGAATACCTCTTCTAGACTGCTCCACTAATTTCCGTGCGGTCTAGAATAGCCATTCCAGACCGCTCCATACATGATGCACTTTGCGTCTTGCAAGAGTGTAGCCTACAGCGTGATATGTTAACGTACACTCTGCAGGAGTGCATCTTGCAATACAGTGCACTGCCACTTGGCCTATGTATACTATATATACGGGTATATAGTAATATCTACATAGGTAATCTTTTTTTTCCCTTATGTATTTCGTACCTATAGCCTAGTATTATTAGTGTGGTTGTAGTTACAAAGGTCCAAATTAGTAGGTTTTGTAATGACAGTGTGATTGTGATTGTAAAGGTTTAAATCAGTAGTTCCCTTAATAACAGTATGGTTATAAAGGTCCAAAATAGTAAGTTTTAACCGCGGTGATAATTGTAGTTCGGTTAAAATCAATAAGGTTTGGCTGTGATAGTGATTGTAGTTCGGCCTTGATTGGTATAGCTAAATGGGGGCGATATAGTTAGTAATACCACCTTTTGTATTTTTTAACAGGAGTCATTATGCAGGAGTGATTACGAAATTACGTATTAGATCAGTATAAAAAGATTCATCATTATCGATTCAGGTAAAAATTTTTCTTTTTTTTCCAAAGACGTGTAATCCAAATTAATACAAGTTTACATTTCTCTTTATTCCTTTTAATCAAACCAAGCCGCTTTAATAGGTAGGTCACTTAATCAATACCTATATACTAGCCTTCTTTTTTAAAAAAAAATAAATGCCGTGTAAAAACAAAACAGTAAGGCGCCGTTTGGCGCGAAAGCATTGGCACGCCGCCGCCGTCACAGCCGCTACCACCGCCGCTAATAACTCGCCTTCGTCGGGTATAATCTCGTTAATAACGGCTACTTCGCCCGCTGCTGCCACCCCACCTAGCTCCACCGACGCCTCCTCATCCCCTTTCACCGCTATCGCTACACCCCTAAACCCCACTGCCGCCGCCGCCTCGTCTCTCTCTACCATAGCTACTACTACCCCCTCTTTTCACTTCTTTTCCTCCCCTTTCCCTAGCTTCTAAAGGGAGGAATTGGGGGCTCTTATAGTCATAAACCTCACCCTCTCCTTACGGGTAAAAACCCAATTACTCTACAGGCCCCCTTTACGCCGTAAACGTAACCTGGCGCAGTTATGTCAAAGTTCGTATATCACAAATACACCCGTTTGTATACCTTTAACCTCCGCCTTTTAAATAAGAAGTATAAGGCGGATCTATTCCACCGTTTCCAGCTCCTTATCTCCAGAGTATACCGCGAGGCCTTTTTAACGCGTAAGGCATTGAAGCATCGTATCTGGGTCCGTAGTCTCGAGCTATTAATAGATATGCCTTATATGTCATATGTCGTGTCTGCGGCCGCGAAGGAGTCCGTTAGCGATTGTTACGAAAGCGGAGATCGTTCGTTCTATTACTACCGTTACGAACGGATTATCAATTCATATGCCACCGTTTCGTTAATTTCAGAGCCGTAAGCCGAGGCCGTGTTACGCGTTCGCCAGCTTCATAATGAATTTGAACTAAATTTCAAAAAAATTAATTAGCAGAAATATAACGTTTAGAGCGCTTCGAAAAATAATCGCGTTCGCAAATAACTAAAATAAGCCGATGCTAACTAGTAATAGGCGTTGACCGGTGGTCCAAGGAGTCGGCGGCTGCCGTTACCACCTGGAAACGGGGCCTACGTATATACTACAAAGGCTAGTTTAACAACGGTATCGTATATCGCCGTAAAAGGGGTAATTCCCCCCCCCCTGTTTTTGTCTAAAGGCATATTTTGCAAGGTGTAAGACTATATCTTCGTTAACACTTATAAAGTCGATGACGGTAATTACGGTAGCGCCAGCATACAAGGGGAAAGCGACGGGAAGGATGGTGAAGACGCGATAGCATCGCCCTCTCCCTTTAATAGTAAATAAATACCCTTCGGGTCAGGTCAGTGTACCCGACTATAGTACAGTACATTATATAGTAATATTATAACTCTTCACAAAACAATAGGTTAAAAGTGACAAATATAATTCGAAATATATAAAATAAAAGAGGAATTATACTAAACGTAATACGATATAAAAATCGAAATAAAGTAGGGTAAATAGTAAAATACCCAATAGGGTTCAAGTACGTAAAATAAAAGGTAAAAGTACATTAAATGAAATCTAGAGTTACTTTAAAAAACGTAACTATATACCGGAAGCGTCGTGAAATGTTAAATTTAAATAAAGGAGGGGAAATAGGGGGGGGGAATAGGGTCAAGGTATGTAAAATAAAGAGAGGTAGAAGTTGGGAGCAATAAGAAATAATAGGGTTATATAGAGGTAAAATCGGGGATCAGCGAGAACGGTGTAATATGGGCTGATTTAAATTGGTAAAAGTAGTATAATAGCTTATTAGAGTCGCAAAACCTCCTTAATAACCCTAAGAAATAGTGTACTTATCGATATAAGTATTTTCAATACTTAGTTTTATATAATCTTAGTTATCGTATCCGTTGGGTTGTATTTTCCATCAATCTATCTTATTTCTTCGATTTCACAGCATTTATATAACTCGCATAAAGCTATAATATTAATTATTAACCGTTTTTCGTTCGTGGTACCTAATTAAACCATGCACTTATAAAGCGAAAAAGAGGTAGAATACACTACTAGAGGTATAGGGCATAAACTAAAGTTAGAAATAATTATCCAGACCGTCATCGTCATAGTAATGCCCGAATCGAAACCTTTAACTATATCGTAAATCTCGAAAGTTAAGACGTTCCTCGTAACCTTTTTACACTTGGTAAAACTCCAATAAATAATGTTTTTACGAGGAATAAAGCCGTTTCGAGCCAGCGTTTCGCTATCAAGGACTAAAATAAAGTTTATCTATGAATTAAAATCTCTATTATTGGTAAAAAGAGCTGTTAGTAAAAACAAATAACTTTACAATACGCATATTCAACAACATAAACTATAAATCGCGCTTTAGATTGTATATTTGTTATAAAAGACGTTTATTCAATATCTTACATGTATCGTTCGTAGGAGTGGTTTGGTATTATGCGGCGACCGAAAGATTAAATACCGTTTTTAGTTATATCACAAGAGTAACCCAAACGTCACGTACGTGTTAACATCCATATTCGTCAGCCTGTTTTATATTATTTAAAATAATAAGGGCAACTTTATCCAGCTACCATTTTTACATAAAGCTTAAAACGACGTTCCAGAAAGTTATAGTAACGTTATTAAAATCGATTATGTGGTCTTTCGTTAGGTACGTCTTATGTTTCGCTTTTAAGCCGGCCTCCAAAAGTTTCCTTTCCTTGGACGCGGAAAATGAGGCGTTATACAGCGTCAAAATATCGTCCGTCTATATGCCTATAAGTGTAAAACCATCTGAACGGGCTGTTAATACTAATAGGCATGGGTTGAAGGTAAAGCTAGTTATTCCGAGCCGTTTCTTATAATGCCTCTAATTGGTGTTATATTAGTAGATAAAGGCTTTAAATAAGCTATAAAGTGGTTTTATAATACATAAGATCATTTCGAGCGGGTAGTGTCGTTTAAGATCTTTTAGCATATCGACGTAGATTCATTGTTTAAGCCGTTTCTTAAATTAGGTGTATGTTTGTGTTATGTCTCAAAGTTTGATTTATACGTTATACAGTTCGTTAAAAGAGGCCGAAAATATAAAAATCAGGCCATAGATAACTTATTATAATGTAAGCGATTAAGTTATAATATATTTTTTAACTTAGTCGTTATACTCTTTAATAATTAGGCAAGTCTTTTCGTAAGTTTTCCCGGTTTTGCCCTTAACTTCATAGATGAAGCGGGTTAGTAAAATCTTAAAAATATTGTAAATAGTTGGGTTAAATCGGTTAAAAATAAAAACTTTTAATCGATTAAAGTTAAGATCTTTATTTAGGTGAATTACTCAAATAGGGTACCTGGGGTAGTAATAATACTCTCGTTGCGGAGCTTTGGGCTAAGCTCGCGGTTTTCCATCTCCTTTTATGTAATAAAGAAGTTTATAACAAAGTTTTTAAGGTGTTTTTTTAGTTTTTAAGCTGAGGGGGCGCCCTCGGCGGTGAGGTATTAGTAGGGTTAATACAAGCGGGCCCTTCTTATCCAGCGGAAACAGGCTGGATACGTAATTTGGGGGGTGGGTTATGTCTAGGAGCGGTTTAAATTCGTGGTTTTGGGGGGTGTTTTATTAGCGGTTTTGTCCGTTTGACGATTTCAGACCGCTTCTTTTTACCTCTCTTTTATATTTACGTACCATTATTAAACGAAACGAATTTATACCAGTAAGTAAATTAACAAACACATTATGGCCTTCAAATACATTAATCCTGTAAGAGCTAATCTATCCATTTTTCGTTTTTCAAATTAAAACTTTGGATTATAATAATATGTTTAAGACGCTAGCTTTACGTGGATCATTTCTTGTAACTAACGCTTTCTACACGTTGTTCTTAGTACGTAAGGAACGTAATTCCGCTATAGGTTTCGCTACAACATTGGCTCTTTACATTGTGAACGGTAATGGTGTAAAGTCTATATAGATCCTTAGGTAAATACTAAAAACAAAGAGCGTAGGAATAAGCTCATTTAGGGAAAAAATGTTATTAACAGCGTTAACCGCTATTTAAAGTATAGATTCCTTAAAATTTATAACCTTGGATTCCTTTGACCACACCGTATACAGTTTTTAAGTGGCTCGTAATACCGCTTATATTTCCTAATACCCTATAAGGCTTTTACTGGAATTTGTTTACACTCGTTACCGGTTATCCGAGCCTTCGTAAGCTATTCGGTGTAATTAAAAGTTGTATTAACTTCGTACGTAATCTAATTTAAAAGCCCGAAGTAAATGTTTATCTAGTAGTTAATTAGAGCATCATAATAGTTTGTAGCGAAAGCGCTTCGAATGGATTTAGCAGCTTAGAATTATATTTTTGTATTGATGATATAAAAGACTGATTAGCTATTTAAATATATAATATTTATAATTATTTCATACTCAAAATCTATATCGTTTTAAAAGCGGAATTTAAACCGTCGTAAGGCCTATACATATAACTGATACTTATGGTAAAACTTTTTGATAGCTTTAAGGGCATCCTTCGCTATATCCATATAGATTGTGGCGTAAAGCAGGCATAAAAAGCGTTTTGTAACCAGATGTTCAAATCGTTGTTATAAAGTCCATAATTCTGAATAATTTAAGTAAATAGCCTTAATTGTACGTGTTTTGGAGAAAACCCATAAATAGGCGAACTTAAGCCGAAGCGATACGGATACGTTATCCGAAATGCGGATAAATTAATTAGTCGTATTTCGGACCTTACTTCAAAGCTTGTTTATATTAACTAATAGAAGTAGGAAAGGTATTTGAAAGTTTATTACATCAAATTTAACCGATCCAAAATGCGTATTTATAACGATTGTTCCGAACGATAACGTTTTACCTTTACCACATAAAACCCTTCGGTATTTTCCTATTCAGTTTGACTAAAACTTTGAATATTTCGCCACAAACGTTTCGAATTATCGTTTTCCGGCCGTTAATATTTCGGCTCTATCGGTATTAGATATAATAACCTAAAACCAGTTATCGTATTTATTAGAAAACGTAAATTGCGATGCCATATAAGCGTTAAAAACTTTATTTACGTAGTCCCAGCCTGTAATGTGTATGAAGGAGGTGTTCTATAAGCTAGTAAAAATTCTCTGAACGGTTTTATCGTCCTGAGCTAAGAGGTAAACATCATTACCCTTAAGATCCTTTTCTTCGGATGTGCATTTGCATAAATAGGCGTTAAATCCATTATTTTCTCCCTCGTACTCGGTTACGTATATTGTAAAATGAGTTTTTATCCTGTCTTTGAATATATAGTCGGCCTAAAATTATCGTTTAATCCGAATTTTTTTGTAAGCGGGGTAGTTAGTAGACTAGCAGCCGATTTTTCCATATACGGTGTACCGCTTTTGCAAACTCGCGGGGCTTCGTATATCTTTTCGTAAGTATTGTTATGGCCGCAATGCGTTTTATCTATTTCCGAACAAACGTCCCTGTCCCCTATTACTAGAGTTCCTTCCTTATTATTTGTACCTTAGACGTTCGTTTTATTTGGGATGAACTTTAAATCTTCGATCCAAAACGTAGTAAATGATTTCGGCGAGGTTTTCTTTAGTAATTTGGCCTTCCCCTTTGGTTTTATTAATTATAAATGTTAATCTAAGGTTCTTCCATCGGCGTATAAAGGTTTTAAACAAATTTTTAAGGCTTTTATAAAAGGCTTCCAAATCCTTTTCCGGTTTAAAAAGTATAAAGTCGAAATTGGAGTTTCTGCGACAAGCTTTCGTTATTATTTAGATAAACAATTTGTTACCTTTGTATTCCAGTCTAAGGGCTGCCTAATATTTCTAGAACTTGGTTAATAGGAAGTCAAGGATTTCCTATAGGTTTTTATCGATGTTTTTCTATTGTTTTTTTACGGATTCCTAAGTTGTATCAGTCCAATCCTTATCTTAAAGTTCGTAATTAATTTCCGTATGGAATTGAAATTTCAGGAGGTTATAACACTTTACGAATGTATTTATCTATTTTAGGTAGTATATATACTATTTTTTGTTTTTCCCGGATAGTATAATGCGTAAGATAATATAAAACTGGGATGGTTTGATATTTAGTTTTTTGTATGTTTAAAGTATGACATGCATCTTATTGTTGAATATATCGTATAGTTCGCCGTTTTAATTCTTGTCCCTATCCCAAAGCCTAGCGAATTTGGTAAAATTTATAGGATTGGTTTTATTAATGGGAAAACGATACGGTAAAAGGTTACGATAGGGGTTGTAGTTAGTGGGTATTAGTCCGTAGGGTACGTATGAACGTTTTATGCCGCTCATCAATTCCTAAAGAGGGTTGTTTTTTATATTTCGTCCGCTCCCGTCATTGCCGAGCGGTCTATTTACGGCAATCGGAGTGTAGCTTTGTCTCTGTTTCAGTTCGAAATTGCGTTCCAGGGAGGGTTCTCGTTTAACTCTCGTTGTAAATAATTGTTACGGTGCCTCCTCCTTCTCCTTCGATTCCTCCAGTTTCATTTCTACTCTGTAGTAGGCGTTTAACCTTAATAAATTCCTTATTTTAATCTGCGGTAGCTTTTTATATCCCTGGCCTATTATTCAAAGTAGGCGTTCCTAACATTTTTTTAGCTAGTGTTCTTTTACAAACTTTAATTTTATCACTTTATTGTCTGTCTTTTTTGGAATTTTTATAAGTTGGGCTGTTACTAACAGGGCTTCTACGATGCGTCTGTTGTTTCTATCGGTTGTATTAATACCTCTGCTTCGTAGTTATTTTCATAGTATTCTTAAAATCGTATCATCGACTATTCGCTACATATCCGTCGTCGAGTCCGCAAAGTCCTTTTTTGAAATCATCGAATAAGTCGCGTCCTTTAATTTCTCTATTATAACAGTTAAAGATTATATTAATAAAATATGTATTTGCCATATAAGGGTCCAAATCCTCCACTAATACTTCGATTTTATTATCACATAGATTAAGGTCCAAGTGATTTAGGATATTACTGCGAAACGACGTATGTGTAAAGAGATACTCTATGCATTCGTTAAAATTTGCCAAATCCGTCACTAGTGAAGCCATCGTATATTCGGGTAGGGTATTTTATATATACCTGTAATATTTAGATTGGAGCGAATTAGTGATATCGCGCCGTGGTAGAATTCGGGTAAAGTATCAAGATTTCAAAGTCTAAGCTAATTTAAAGTTTAGGATAATTCAAAACTTAATGTAATTTGGCAAATATATAGTATATAAAATAATCAAAGCGGTCGGCATATGACTTACTAGTACTTGCTAATATAAATAAATTTCAAATGATATGTAAATAAAACATGACCAAAAACTAGTTAAACATTATAAAATAGTTGTTATTAGTGTTTAATAGCGTTATATCAACGAATGAGCTAAGAAAATTCGAATGTTATAAGTACTATACTTAAAATATATAAGGCGAACGTAAGCAAACTCAAAGTACATAAGCAGACGTGGAAAAGTGGGCAGAGTAAAGGGAGTATAATTATACTGAAGTATGTTATGTAATCTGTTGTATGGTTCGTATTTGTTAATCGATTCGGATTGATGTGTCGAAGCCGTTATTAGTTAAATAAGCGGTTTGGTTACCTATGCGTAACCGCTTTTGTTGAAACGATCGGTTTGGTTGACGTATTCATAACCGCTCTTGAATTAAACGAGCGGTTTGGATACTTTATTTGTAAACGCTCCTGTGTTTTGCGAGCGGTATAGATTATCGAAAATCGGATGAGTCCCAACGAAGGGTTCTAAAACTTAGTGGATTTAGCTTACGTAGCTTGGTACGTAATAAGACGCTCTGCAAGAAGTGTCCGGATATGTTTAAAACGCCAATACAAGTTGACGGTTGACGTAATGAGCTTTTAAGTAAACAAGGCACCAACTAGTTAATAGTATTGTACTAAAAGTGGTTCCTTTTAAAGTTACTTCGTATTTTACAGTCTTGTTACGCTTTAGCTTTCTCGGTACTCCCGCATAATTCCACACTCCCGTATAGTTTTTGCAAGGCATAGTGGTAAAGTACAAACAGTTAGGATCTTTTTAGTATCCCGTTATAAGTTTTTAACTTCGGTTTGTCTTTTCTTTCTTTAGCTATTTATAGTCGACCAAATGGACTACCAATCAGTGTCGGTAAGGTTCAAAACCTTATTAAAGTATGTTAAATTTTCATAATCCGTAAAAATATTAAATGTGTATACCGTGTCTTGAAGCTTCACATTTTTTATTTTTAAACAATTCCTAATTCCGAGTAACTTTTTATCATAAATTTCGTAATTATATTCAGTAGGTGATAAACGACAAAATCACTATGTCATCGGACCAAGGTGGTTGTGGTTATCTCGGTAAAGTAAATAACTACCTAACTTTTAACCAAAGTAATCGATTTGTGAAAACATATTGCGATGTGAATTCTATTAGATAAAAATAGGCTCGAAAAAAAGTTAACTTAAGCCATTTAAAACCGGGGGTTTTTTTTTTTTTTGGATCTTCAAAAGAGAAAGGCACCTTTTCGAGTCAGTCGAATTAAGAGCTTGATAATTAGAAAATAGTTTTAAATAAAATATCAGTAAATATTGAAGAAACCAAAGAAAACTGTTTACATTTAAATTAAATATAAAAACCGCGTATTTCTGGATAATACGTAGCTTTTCTAGATTTAAACGAACGTCGATACCAGTTTCGATAACGAATTCCAGGTATTTTGTTCCTTAAATCTCGAATTCGTCTTCAAAAATATCAAGGTTAAGGTTTGTGACTGTTAAAACTTTTAATATCTATTTAACTTTAACATTATAATAGTTATAGGTACCATTTATACATATTAAAAAATTGTTAAGGTAAGTGAAATGAAAAAATGTTCAAAGAAAGGGCGTAATAAATTATTAATGTTTGTGGAGCTTAGATGTTGGAACGTTATCGATTCGATTGATCCAAGTAACAATAGTATTGCGTGGTTAAGTGGTGGATGTATTGTTCTAAGTTTAGCAGACCGCTAACCGGTCTCTACAATAATTTACATGACCAATTGCATGGCTTGTGCCCTAATATTAAGTAGCCTATACTGTATATAATTTGCAATTAAGTATAGTAGGCCCACATAAAAGAATAAACTTAACTCGTAACCAGTATAATTAACTTTACTATAAGTAAACTTGACCTACTACATTGCAATTACAACTATTCCAACACTAGTAGCTTTTTAATTTGTATGCGTACGCTAGTGTAGTTAATTAATCCTTTTCAGTAATCGCTAAATTGCAACCTTATTAACTGGACAAACCCCTTTTAATTTTAGTTAACTTCCCTTTTAAATTACACCTATTTATATTTGAGTTAACTTCAATTGCTATTCATTGCTTTACGGTTCCAAGGTTTAACTGTATCGATTCCTACACAAGTCTTTTCCGCTGCGAACTTATAAAAACCTTGCATTTAATAATATCAGTTAAACAAATTATTATCGTTATTCCCCTAGCGATTTTCCTTTTTACCAACACATTCCTAATCATCACGTGATTTAGCTTTACCGGGAGGTTTATTAACGTAGCCCTCGATACATATAGTTAGCCAATTATTATCCACAAACCTCTTTAGGGCCTCATTTGATGAAGCTTTTATTATGGCGTTAGCTGGATTATCTTTCATATTAATCCATCGAAACTATTTGATCTCCCTTTTTTGTAGGTTTAGCGAAGTGCCATTAAATAAATTATTAGGCGTTTTTCGCTAATTATTCCGAGATTGAAAAGGTATTCGAATAGGCTTTTTTATTCAGTATAAATTACCACCGGGATAGGAGGAATCTTTAGTTACTTAGTAATAATATTAATGGTTTCCTATAATATTATATTTATATTAAAGTATACTATTATACCATATACCTCTAGATTTAGTACGTTGTGTGTAATCTTTTTATATTTAATAAATGTACAATGGATCAAGTTACTGATAATGCTAAATTAATTTTCCCACCTATTTTCGTTGATAATGGTCATTCGAAAGCCGATTTATAAAGACAGGTCGGTGTTATTTAGAAAAAACCCGTTCGTAAAGATTATAAACTTAGCTCTCAATAGATTAATCGGGATTATATTAATCCCTCGGTTCCAGCTTTGTATCTATTACTCTAACCTCTCATTTAACCGGTTAAAGTCGTTATCCATTAGTTTTTATATTTGTACCGCAATAAATAAATCGTAAAAAGCCTTCAGTTAAAATAGGGTGATGATATAGCCATTACGGATGCGTTATTTTAGGTTCCGTTTAACCTAAGCCACGTTAATTTTATCGATTATAATCGAGTTAACGCTTTGGATTTTTTAGCGAAAGTTAAAGCTTGTATCAATACCAATTATACGGATTAATTATCTATTAAAGTTAAGTTAGTTATTTTTCGCTAACGTCGTAATAGGCTTATAATTGCAAAACTTGAAATCCTTAATCGCCCATTATATTAATACCCTGAATCTAGCCGTTTAAACGAAAAAAATATCGTTAATTTATGTACACAATAAAACGAAGTTTTTTTTCCACGCCACCAACAGATACAGGTTGTATATTAAAGACTTTATACCTAACTATACTTTGAAATATGATTAATAAGCAAAAAACTAATAGATGCCTGCTCTAGTTAATCCGGATGAAAGTTTAATACATAGTATTAACGTTCCCGAAGAGTAAATGACACGTAGTTCCTATAGCAATTCTAATCGTATAATCCCTTATAAATCGGTTATTAATTACATATAAGTTTACATTATATTTCAGCTATTAAATGTAAACTTACCTCTAGTTTTAGCTGACTTATGTGCTACTAGAGCAATTACTAAACGCTTACTAATCTTTTAAATCGCTAAATATTACGTGAGGAATTAATATTTACTTTTATTACTATATTTTGAAGCGATTAGGCGTGGTTTTTCATACGGCTGGCACATAATTTTATCCTTAACCTCGTAAATAATCCTCGACTTAAAAGTAGTGAAATTTGGATTTTAAAAGTTAAAATCCGCTTTCGATACGAATTATACTACCCCTTGGATCAATAAGCCGGTAATCACAATCCTATCTCTCTCTTTAAAAGGTTTGCCGGGGGTTTTAATAATAGCTTATACTTGAAGCTTTAATACTAAGTCTTCGTTATCCCTTTCTTTTTTACTTACCCAAATAGTATTATAGATACGGCCCGGTATATATTCCTCCATCTTCTCATTTCTCTTTTTCGGGAGTTATCCGTGCCAGCAGCATTTTATTAACATATCAATAATGGGTAAAAGAGGTTTATATTAGCTTGGTCGTTCAGCTTAAGGGTTTTTATCCTTAGTTATTCTAATATAAGGTTTAAACTGGGTAGTACGAAAAGTTACAAAGCCGTTAGCAATTCTAATAATTACTTTAAAGCTAACTATACTTAAGGTTTTTTATAAGCTTTTTCATTTACCTGGTTTCTGCCATGCGAGAACTTTACTATATAATGGTAAATTAAGTACGTCGATAATTGTAAGGAAGTTTCTAATATTAAGGGCATCGTTGACTTAAAGGTGTACTGATTACTTTCGTGATTCCTTTAGTATTTTATCTTAGGCCGCAGCCCGTTTCTAAGCATTTACTAATAGCAGAGATTCACTTGTTAAGCCTAGGTACGTTTTAAAGACAAGTAGCATTAGTATTAGACCATTAGGGCCTACAATATTGTTTAGGCCCTTTACTGCTATCTAAATGCGTGTCTCTAAATCTGTAAATCTTTGAATATCTATTGTAAAAATATTGTATGTTTGGCGAAATAACGCGTATGCCCTTCCTAATTTTCTAATACTCCAATAGGTCTCCATAGGAACCTATTTATACTAAATTTCCATTATTTCAATGTCTTTCAAAAATTTTACTGTCGTAAAATTAGTACTGGTATCGTAAATAACAACGATGGTTAGGCCTAGATACGTGTTAATTTATAGTATCCTTAGCGTTTTCTAGGTACTTTTTGCCGAAAGGGACTTTAAAAACTTAACTCTATAAAAAGAGGTTGCAAAGTTAACGACGTAAAAAACAGGCCTTTTATTTATATGAAACACATTAAAAAAGATCTCGTAATTAAAGTCCTTATCATGTTTTGATGTAAACTTGAATCTTTGAAAAGATTGGGTATATGTTTTATAGTAATAATAGAGCTTTTCGATAACTTCTAAAATAAAGTATTCTACATCTTTATACATTACAAACTTCAGCACTTTCTATAGCCTATTAACATCTAAGTGATTAAAACGCCTATGAAGTTTATATATCTTCAACTCCGTTAGATTTCACACCATTAATTTTAAGCCTTAAAAATAACACTATAGGTGCCCCTACTTAAAGGCTAGGAGAAACCTTTTAGCTGTTTTCAACCAATTTATCAGCGTTAACGTCAAAGTTAACGCTAAAGATTTTTATACCCTTCAGATAAAGAAGAAAATGGGTTATAAAGTTAATAATGTTCGATGTAATTAACCCTATAATCGTTTGAATTACCGTTATTTTGAATGACGATAATTATTCACCCAATCCGAAGCTAACTTTAGCTTTACCAGTATCGTAACAATTAATTTTAATAGCTATAGTATTTCCTTTTCATAATACTACGTATTACAACTAGCCTTATATTAAGTTCCTTATTACCTATATATTTGGTATAATACCTTAAACATATAATCTATATAATTATCACGAAAGTTAAAGCTATTTAAAAGGCCATGAACTTAGTTAACGAAAAAGTAAATTTTTATCTCCTAAACTATATAAAAAAGCGTGGTTGAACAGTTATTAATCCGAGATTAGAACTGTATTTTCATACTACTTAATTTATTTAGGGGCATTTTCGCCGTTAATGAGCTTGCCGCCCTCAAAATTTGCGATTTAATACAAAAACTCCTATCTAAAAGTGGTAGGATATTAGATATAATACATTACCTTTTTATTATTACATTAGATATGGGAGTGTTTAGTTTACCAATAATGAAACTTGTTATAAATCCAATATCTTTTACTATTATTACTACAATGGTTTTTAAAGGTAATAAGTCTGTTTAAATCTTAATATTATTAACACTAACATAGTTATTACCTTTAGTTTAGGGTCGATAAACTAAACCTCAATCGTTAAAGGCGTCTGCAGCCGTTCTTGAAGTCGACATAATTAATGACTCTAAGGTTTTTTCCATTTACATTAGGTAAATTATCGGCTTAAGGATATATACCAAACGCATTGAGTGTAAGCATTATCACAATTGTAAACTAAAAGCGCAGCTAGCTAAGGAAGCCTTTACAAGTGGTATCTGAATATTGTAAATCGTATTTAAACATTTTAACGCCCGTAACAGCTACCCGTACCTATTCGTGAAGTATAAATTATCTAGCGTAGGATTTATCGATTAATTGTTAGTATAACATTAACTTGTTAAGTATCTAATTTAACATATTCATTAGTAATTCATCCTTTTCATTCTTCGTTATTATTGTAGTTTATATTATAGTAGTTCAATTCGTTTGGTATTAAGTAAGGTAGACTTCGTATTCGAAATAGCTTTTCATACTATCATAGACTTCGCAAAAAGTGGTTACTCGAATTGGGAAAGTTAGGTAATAAACCCTAGCATACCCTACGAGAATTTTAGGAAATAATAAGTGAAAAACAAAAAAAAGAGACCCTTTATCTACTTGAATTTTTTTAAAAAGGTATTATCTTTATATTAAAAATGTTATATAGCTTCCCGTTATACTTTTCTATATCATTCCAAATTTTTGCGAAGTCTGTGAGGAGTTTTTAGTCAATACTAACCATTTTTATAAATTTTAGGAGAAGGTTTCGATAATCGTCCCAGTCTTCATTAGTATTTCTCTATGGTTTAAGCTGAAGAGTCTACGATCTGTGGTGCTATGTGTAATTGCGTATCGCCTAGCCTAAGGGGTAAAGTTCTATAGCAGGACCTGTAATAAGCTTACGCGTGTAGGAAAATCTGCCGTAAAAATGTTTTTAAAGAGATTGACAGTTCTGATTAAAGGGTACAATAGGAACTTAAGGGCTCCAAAAAGCTTGACGATCCTATTTAATTAACTGGTAAAGGGCGCTAATATTCATTCCTCTAACCGTATTGACGCCTATTACTTCACGTGTTCTTGCTTTGTTGAGGGAGTAATTTGCGCTGTGATTTAGGGGTACTTGATTTCCGAACAAGTTAAAAAGTTCCTTATAGTCAACACATAAGGAGACTTAATTTAATCAGTGGTAAAAAGGAGGTCCCTTTAAACGCATATAAGAGCTTAGAGTTTTTTAATACGCTTTTTTTAGGGCTTGGGTCTTGAAGGCATTCCTTAAGTTGGATTAACTTAAAAGAGATTTTTATCAGTTTGGTAGAGCCCTTTTCTGGCACATAAATCCCTCGTCGTTCAAGTTCTACATTTAGCTTTAACTTAAAACCTTTTGAAACTTTTTTATATGTTCATAATCTAGTCGTTGAAAAAGTAACAAAAATTTCGAAAAACGCGTTTGCCGCTATTAAATTCTTCTCTGTCTTTTTACTCAATAATATAGTAGCTGATAAAGTTAACTATGTGCTTTTCCATTAAATTTTCGTCGATATTATGCCCCTAAAGATCTTTATTGTACTGCTTTTAAAAAAGGGATCTGAGGGCTTTAATCCCTTTTTGTAGTTTTTGGGAAGGTATTATCATAAGGTTTTAGATGACGCAGGATTTAGCAGGCGAGGGACTTAGTAATTCAGGATGTGTGAATTTGGTGTTTTGACGTAAAGTCGCGTATGAATTTAGTGATTTAGCGTTAGGTTGCGCGACATAACTTTTTCGGTATAACTAAATGAATCTTGATGTTTTCGCTTAAAGCAGCGATATTAACGATTAAATTGTCAAGGAGAAGTAAAAAGAGTAAAGTAAAGGGAAAGTTTAGTTTAAAAGATAAGATCGAAAGTCATTCGTTATTATTGGTAAAAGTTGGAGGTTAAAGGTTATAAGCCGTAGAACTTAGTCGTTTTTATAGTAGTAACACCTACAATAGTACCAATTTAGCCATTTACCAACTTTTCGATTCAAGACTTTAGCGATTAATTTGAACGATTTTTAAAAAAGATTTTTGATAAAGATTTCTTAGTGTTTTTAATAGCGATACCGTTACTACCTGTAGTCTTTCGTATAACCTAGCGCAATTTGAAGATCCCTTTTACGTACTATCGTAAAGACTAACGCAGTAATAAAAACCATTCAGAAAAATGTTTCCTCTACTCTATCCGCCATTTGTTAATATAAAGCATAACCAGAAAATAACTTCTTCTATTTAGATTATTTGTATTTACACTAATAAGCACTAATCAGTGTTAGTAAGGCTTTGTACTTTGCAATGTTATCGATTCGATTGGTCGAAGTAACAGTAGCATTGTGTGGTTAAGTGGTGGATGCATTATTCTAGGTTTGGTAGACCGCTAACGGATCTGCAAAGTAATTTGTATAGATAATTGCTTGGCTCGTACCCTTGTATGAAGTAGGTTCATACTGTAGTTGATTTGCAAATCAAGTACAGTAGGCTTACACAAAACAATACACTCAATTTGCAGCCAGTATAGTTAATTTTACTGTGATTAAACTTAACCTACTGCACTGTAATTGCTACTTTTCTAACAATTAATATATTATTAAAAGGTAATTGGTATATTAAATAGGCCGAAAAGAGTACTAAATGATTCGAAAAGGCTAAAGCGTATATGCTAAAACGTATAAAAAACACGTTTTTTAATTTTCTTTTCTATTGAATATAAAACTTATAAAAACGGTTTTCATATTTAGCTTGGTAAATTACTTAAGTTGGGAAGTATTTATAAACCTTTATTTATAAGTGGAAAAAGGTAACGATTTACCCTTATAATAACGTTTAGTCGACGATAATCGAGGTTTTAAAAAAAATCTGGAGCAATCATTGGGGAGTTATTCGCTCGAATATAGCCTTGATTAAATAACTTAGTTAATTCTTTTTCGAAATATACTGTATAATGAGCTTTACAGGATTTTTAGGGGTGAACTTTAGTTATTGGTTTGGAAAACGATTTTATAATCGGCTTTGAAGTGATTAAGTGGAAAATTGTCCTTAAAAACTTTATAGAATAAGGGGGAAAATTGCTTAAAGGCGTCGGGAAGCTTATCGTTAATAGAGAGGACTGGTTTCGGAATAAGTGTTTTATTAATATCGTCGAGAGAAAAAGTAGTAAATAGCGTAGTACTTGTTCAATCCTTAGAAAAATTTCGTAAAATAACGTGAAATATAACGACGTTAACCCCTTCAAGCGTTTTTTATATCGGTGTGAAGTTTCGTTTTTGAACGCAATAATTATCCGTTTGTTTTTAAAGTAATACGCACTTCAAACAGCGCATGTTATTTATTAGTAGTTTATTCAACTTATATCTAAAATAAAGTTGTATTTAAAGTATAAAACAACATAAATATATATCCAGTATCGGTATTTATGGAGGGTGATATTTATAAAGGTTATAATAAAATAAGCCATAAAGTGAAACTAGGTATAACATACGTAGTTTCGTCGAATCTTCGGAGTGAAATAAGGATACGCGGTAATTTTAAATGTGTAATAAACTATTTATTAAAAACGTCATAATATTTGTAACTTATATTTACTATAATATAAATGAATGAAATAAAATTACAAAGTAAAGTTATTATAACTAGAAAGCTATCTAAAGGTTAAAACAAAATTATCGGATTTAATTAAATACTTATTAACTTTTATATAAGACTATATATCAAAATTGTGTTTTTCCCTCCAAAAGTTAATAAGGTTTCCCGCCGTAACAAGGTACATTCTTATAATAAATTTAACGTTACAGTCATATAAGTGTTAGGTAGGGTTTAACGGATAGGTAAGAATACAATAATCATTCGCGCTATATAGTAAATATAGGTTAAGATCCTTATAACGTAATAATTTCAAGTAGTTTTACTAGGTAACTAATCGTTTAAAAGCGTTTCTAAAGGCATTTATGCCTATTATAATAATGTTTTTCTAATCGTTACAAATAAGTACGTCGCTTTTAATCCCGTTACATAAAATACTTTTAGTAATAAAGCCGGTATAATTAACGTTACCATACCGAATACAAATGTTATAAAGTTTCCTATTAATAAATTACATATGGGCAACTTACTCGTTGCAATCCGCTAGTATATATAAGGAAATTAACGTATTAGTGATTTTTTTTCAATAATTCCTTTTAAAATGGCGAACTTAGTAACAAACGTTTAGGTTATACCGTTAACCTCATTAAATAAAGTCTTTTGTTGGTAGGGCTTTAAACGTTGCAACGTTGTCGATTCGAGTGGTCGAAGTAACAGTAGTATTACAATAGTCAGGTGGTGGATGTATTTTTCTAGGTTTGGCAGACCGCTAGCCGGTCTATACATTAATTTATATAGCCAATTACTTGGCCTATGTCCTTGTGTCAAGTAGATCCATACTGTACTTTACCTACAATTAAATACAGTAAGCCTATATGAAATAATACACGCAACCTTCAATCAGTATAGTCAACTTTACTATAAGTAAAGTTGAATTACTACACTTCAAATAGTACTATTTCAATACTGGCGGGTTTTTAGTTTGTACGCGTATATCAATATCATTAACCAATCTTTTCAGCTAAGCGTATATAACCTTATTAACTAGCTAAACCCATATTCATTTGAATTAACATCTATATCGAATTACACCTATTTGCATGCAAATTGACCCTAATTATCATCAGTTGCTTTATAGCTCTAAGATTCGACTTTATCAACTCTTATTAAAACTTTTTCTGCTACAGACTTATGTAAGCCTTCACTTTAGCCGTATTAATCAAATATGTTACCAAAGTCAATCCCCTGTTAGTTTTCCAGTTTGCCAACATATTTTGATCCGCTGCCGTTACGTAATTTAGCCTTTCCGGGCGGCCTATCAACGTAGCTCTTGATACATATAATTAGCATATTACTATTTGAAAACCTCGTAAGGGCTTTATTCGGCGATATCTTCATCGTAGTATTAGAAGGATAATCTTTGCTATTAATTTATCGGAATTACTCAATCCCACTCCCTTCATAGGTTTCTTGGAATGTTATTACGTCGATTATCAGACGTTTTCCGCTAGTGGTTTCGAGATTCGAAAGGCATTCGCACAAGCTTCTCGAGTCAATACAAATTACTTTCGGGATATGAGGAATTCTAAGCTATCTAGTAATAAAGTTAAGGGTTTTTTTTACAATATTATTCCTATATTAAAGCCTGCTATTATACCGTAAACCTCTGAAGTTAGCACACTTTATATATTTTTTTTTACATTTGAGAAAGGTCTAGTAAATTAGGGTACCGTTAATGTTTAACTGGTTTTATATTCCATTTTGATTGACGAGAGTTATTAGGAAACCAATCTGTAAAGACAAGTCGGTATTATTTGTAAAAAAACCTATTTGTAAAGATTATTAACTTAGCCCTCGACAGATCGATTAAAACCATATTAATATCTCGGTTTAAATTCTGTATACGCTATTTGATCCTCTTATAAAACCGGTTAAAGTCGTAACCTATTGGATTTTATATTTGTGACGCGATAAAGACGTTGTAAAAAGCCTCCGATAAATATAAGGTAGCATTATAGCTGTCATAAACACACTATTTTACGTATTGTTAAGCCTTAGTTACTGTAGTCTTGTATATTATGATTAAATTAGTGCCTTAGCTCTTTGGGTGAAAGCTAAAGCCGGCATTAATAACAAGTATAAAAATTAATAATCTGTTAAAGTCAAATTTATTACTCTTTGCCAACGTCGTAACCAGCTTAGAATTCCAGAATGTAAAGTCTTTAATCGTTTGTTGTTCTGATGCAATAAAGCTAACTATTTTAACAAAAAGTTTATCGTTAAATTCCTATTAAGTAGAAGTTGCTTTTTTACGTTATTAGCAAATATAGGTTGTATATTAAAAACTTTATACTTAGCCGTAATTCCAAGTGTGATTAATAGGTTAGGAACCAGTAAACCCTTATTTTAACCAGTTTTTATAAAGGCTTAATACATCTTATTACTATACCTAAAGGTAGATAAGCCGTAATTTCTATAATAATTCCTGTAATACGATCCATTATAAATCTGTTACTAATTACATATAAGCTTACGTTATATTTCGACTTTTAAGTGTAAAATTTCCTTTAATCTTAGCTAACAAACTTACTTCCAAAACAGCTACCAAACTCTAGTTCATTTTTTAAATCGTCAACAATTACTTAAGGATTCAGTCTTTTCCTTTATCGTACGGCCGCCCCGTAGTCTTACCCTTAACCTCGTGGATAATGTTCAACTTAAAGACCATAATATTTGGAGTTTAAAGGTTAAAGTCGTCCTTCGCAAAGAATTATACAACTCCTCGAATTAATAAACCTTTTATTTCGACCTTATCGTTTTTTAAAAAGGTTTATCGAAGGTCTTGATAATGCCTTCTACCTGAAGCTTTAATACTAAATCTTCGTTATCCTTATTCTTCCTAATTATCTAAGTAATATTATAGATACGACCCGTTATGTATTTCTTTTCTTTAACGTTCCTTTTCTTTATTAGTTTTCCGCGCTGACGACGTTTTATTTGCTTATTAATGATAGGTAAAGGAAGTCCGTATTAACTCAGTAGTTTAGCATAAGGGTCTTTATCGTTAATGATCCTAATATAAGGCTTAACCTAAGTGATACGAAACGTCACCAAACTGTTAAAAGTTTTAATAATTACTTTAAAAGTAACGATACTTAAAATCTTGTACAAGATCTTCTATTTATCCGGCTCCCACCACACAAGGACTTTACTTTGTAACGGCAAAGCAAGTAAATTGATTATTATAGGGCCGTTCCTAGTATTAAAGGCATTTATTAACCTAGCTGTATGCCGATTCCTTCCGCAGTTCCTTTAATTTTTTGCTGTAAATTACAATTAGCTTTTAAGTACTTACTAATAATAGAGATTTACTAGTTAAGCGTCGATAATCTCCAAAGACCATCAGTATTGATAATATGCCATCAAGATCTATAATATCGTTTATGCCTTTTACCGCTATTTAAAAACGTGTCTTCAGATCCATAAAACTTCCAATTTCTTACATAAGGATATTATACGCTCTGAGAAGCTGGACTTATACCATTTTAACTTTTCCTATACTCCAATTGGCCTTTACAGGTACCTATTTAAACTGAATATCCATTATCTTAACATTTTCCTAAAACTACGTCGCCGTAAAATTGGTGCCGTTATTGTAAACAACGACTCAAGGTGGTTTTGGTTACGTTTCAATTTATAACATCTAACATTCTTGACGTTTCCCACGTATCCTTTATTGAAAGGAACTTTAAAAACTTGATTTTGTAAAAAAAGGTTTACGGAGTTAACGACGTAAAATACAGGATTATTATCCAAGTAAAACATATTAACAAAAACCTCGTAATTAAAATCTTCATTGTCTTTTGATAT
The DNA here is from genome assembly GCA_038502455.1 of Anisogramma anomala. Classification (NCBI taxonomy): domain Eukaryota; kingdom Fungi; phylum Ascomycota; class Sordariomycetes; order Diaporthales; family Gnomoniaceae; genus Anisogramma; species Anisogramma anomala. The sequence goes on along the minus strand of JASMMZ010000010.1, from coordinate 4,932,642 downwards.
AAACTTAAATATTCGGGGGACTTAAGCATGTATTTGGCAATAATGATAAATATTTTCAATATCTTTTAAGGCAAAATATTCTACATCTTCATTTCCTACGGATCTTAAGACTTTATACAGCCTATTAACCACTGTATAGTTAAATCGTTGGTATAATTAGCGTATCTCCGATTTCTTTAGGTTTAACAACACTATTTTAAGGTTTTAAAGATAAAATTATAGGTACCTACATTGAAAAGCAAAGGGAAACTTTTAGCTGTTTTCCATCAACTTATCGGCTTTGAGGTTAATATTAATGCTAAGGGTTTTCATATCCTTTAAGTAAAGAAAAAAAGAGGTAGGAGATTTAAAGAGGCACAACGTAATCGATCTAATAATAGTTTAAATTACTGTTATTCCTGGTGATGATAAATATTCGCCTAATCGGAAGCCAACTGTAGCCTTACCAGTATTGTAACGATTAATCTTAATAGACGTAGTACTTTCCCTCTGTAATACCACATATTACGAATAGCTTTTATCGAATATCTCATTACCCAAGTATTTAACATAACATTTTAAAACGTATGTTCTATATAACAATAGTGAAGGTTAAATGTAAATAAGAGATTAATAGCTTAATTAGGGAAAAGATAAGGATTATTACCGCCTAGGCGGTATTAAAAGACATAGTCGGCTAATTATTAAGCTGCGTTAAGAGCAGTATCTTTATACTACTTAATCTGCTTGAGGGTATTATCGTCTTTAATTAGTTTGTTGCTTTCGAAATTTTTAACTTAATTAAAGTAATCCCAATTGAATGAGGTAGGATACTAAACATAATATATCACCTTTCTATTATTTTTCTCAATGGAGAGGTGATTAGTAAACTAATAGCTAAACTTACTATTAATTGAATATACTTTACCATTATTATAACGATAGTGCTTATAGTTAACAGGTTCGTTTCAATCTTAGCCCTATTGACATTAACATGGCTGTTACATTGTGGTTGATAAGCTAGACTTTAGGCGCTAAAGACGCCCATAACTGTGATTACGATTGACTTAATTAACTACTATAAGGTTTTTTTATTTACATTAGGAAATTTACTGGTTTAAAGGTATGTATTAAGCGAGTTTGGTATATGTATTATCACCGCTACAAGCAAGGAGCACAATGAACTAAAAAGGTTTTTACAGGTGGTATTTGGACATTATAAAGCGTATTAAAACTCGCTAATACCCGTAATAGCTACCCGTACATACTCACGAAATATAAATACACTAATGTAAGCTTTCGCTATCACCTACTAATATAATATTAACTTATGAAATATCTGGTTGAATATATTTATTAGTATATCCTCCTGTTTCTTTCTGCTATTATCGCGGTTGACCTCATAATAGCCTAGTTTGTATCATATTAAACAAGGTAAACGTCATACTTAAATTGACTTTTCATGATATCGAAAACTTCGCGAAAGGTAATTACTTGGGTTAGGAAAGTTAGGTGATAGTCACTAGTATAATTTGTAAAGATTCTAGGAAAAAGTAAGTAAAATCTAGAAAGAGGAACCCTCATTTATTTACAAATGTTTAAAAAGGGTAATATCTTTATATAGAAAAAGGTTATAAGGTTTCCCGTTATATTTTTTTACATAGTTTCAAATTTTAAAACAGTCTGTAAAAATTTCAAAGTTAATTTTGATTATTTTAACCGTTTTTAAAGGTAGGTTGAGACAATTATCCCATTATTTATTAGTAATGTTTCCTAGCAATTTGAATTTTAAAGCATCCGAAATATGGTATTAAGGGTAATTATCAATCGCCTGACTTAAGGGGTAAAGTCTTATAATAAAACCTATTGTAGATTTTAGAGTATAAGTAAATCTTCCGTTAAAAGACTTTCAAGAGAATTATCGATTGAAGGGCTAAAGGTTAATAAAGGTGTAAATGTTTTAAGAAACTTTATTGTTTTACTTAATCAACTGATATAAAACTTTAACGTTAATACCTTGAGCCGCATTAGCGGCTGTTGCTTTACATGCCTTTTTGATACTAAAATCGTATTCCGCGCTATTACTTAAAGGTATTAGGCTACCAAATATGTTGATGAATTCCTTATCGCCAGCCTGTAAAAAGGCTTAACTTAACTAAAGGTAAAGGGAAGATCCCTTGGATCGCGTATAAGGGTATTAAAGGTTTTAAATACCTTTGATTTTCCCTCGGGTATTTTAAGAATTAAAATCTTAAGGGGGGTCTTTTCTTTAAGCCAATTTTAAAAAAGTTTTAACTAGTTCTAACGGAGTTTTCTTTGAAATATAAATTCTACGACGAGTAATCTACTTTTTAACTCGGTATTAATATACATTAGATTATATTGTTTTTATACCAAGAGTCTAATAATTAAAGAATTTACGGAAATTTTAAAGATCAAGGACGCCGCGGTTATAGTCTTCGCTGAGGTCCGTGTCAAGGATGTATTGTCCAATGTAATTAGTTGGGTAAGCCTTAGTCGAAGTCTTGTTAACATCCGCAATCCAAAGTTATTCATTATAATAGTTAAAGAAAATAATTCCGAAGGTTTCGACTACTCTTATATATTCTTAACTTGGTGTAATTTCAATTCTTTGGCTTGTAGAGGACGCCCAAAGCGTGTCGGGCGAGGGACTTGGTGATCTTTCGGTGTAGGGACTTGGTTTTTTGGCGTAAAGTCGCATGAAAACTTAATGACTTGGTGTTGGGTCGCGCGACATAACTTTCTTAGCGTAACTTAGTACTTTTACTGAAATAAGCGATCTCAAGAATAAAGTTAGAGTAAGGGAAGTAAAAAGAGTAAAGTAGGGGTAAAGTTTTGGTATAAAGAGTAAGGTCGAAGATTGTTTGTTATTAGTAAAGGGCGAAGGTTATTTGTTATTTTAGCCGTAAAAATTAGTGGTTTTTCTTACAATAGTAGTGCCCGAAGTAATACTGATTTGGCTGTTTGTTAACTTGCTGAACTTTAAGAATTTTGAAAGTCAATTTTAACGTTTTTATTGAAAAAGAATCCATAACGATTTCTTGATGTTTTCAATAATGATACCGTCTCTACCTCTAAGCTGCCGTGAAAACCGACGCAACCTAAAAGTCTTTACTTACTACCGTGAAACCCAACGTAGTAGTAAAAGTCTTTCGCAAAAATATTTCCTCTACCTTGGTCTTTTACAAAGCATAACCGGAAAGTAACTTCTTCTTCCACTTAGCTTATTTATGCTTAACCCAATAAGAACTAATGAGTGATGGAAGGTTTTTTGATATTGTAACTTTATCGATTCGATTAATCGAAGTAACAGTAGTAGTGTAATCGTCAGGTGGTGGATGTATTATTTTAGGTTTAACAGACCGCTAGCTAGTCTACAAATTAATTTGTATAACCCATTGCTTGGCCTATGCTCTAGTGTGAAGTAGGTCCATACTAAACTTAACCTATAGTCAAATACAGTACGCATGCACACAAAAAATACACTCAACTTGCAGTCAGTATAGTCAACTTTACTGTAAGTAAAGTTGACCTACTACACTGAAAATAGTACTATTCCAACACCATTCAAACATTAAAGAAAACGTAAAACCGTTCGCAGTCTCTTTATTTTATACTTATAAATCAAGTGATAATGGCTTCAATGACTTTAAGGTTTTAATGATAAACGCGAAATATATCTTTAAAGGTATTAAGGTTGTTTATACCGACATCATTGCTATGAGTGTAATAGCTTTTTTAAATGGTTTTTGTAAAATCTTTTAATTATTATGAAATGACGTAAAATTAATATTTTAAAATAATAATAAATTTCCGATATTCACGTAACTTACGTAATTCCTGAACCTTTTATATCGAGAATCGTAATTTAATATTAAAAATAATCAATTAGTTAATTAGAATACATTTAAGTCGTTAACGCCCATTAAATAATGCGGCGATATTATAATCTAAGTCTAAAAAATCCTGGTCATTTTCGTTAAAAGAAATAATGAGATTTCCAATAAGAAACGGTATAATAGCCGTGTTATTCGTAGATAACGTAGTAAAAACCTTTTAATGAGAGTATAGTTTCGAAAACGTAAAGGTATTGGTAGTTTTAGATTACCAGATTATGATTGTTAACGCGTTGAATATAACGGTATTTCGTTATTATAAAGATAAAACGTATTCACAAATAACTTAATTTCTTTTAACGAATTTTATAAGTAAAGCGTCAGTAAAACGTCAGTATTAATTTATGAAGTAATCGTACTAAGCTATTGAAGTGTGTTAAAGTTACTTTTTAAAACGTACGTCGAGGAATTACTTTAAAGCCTTGGGGTTCAGTTCGGAAAGTCGAAAAAAATAACATTAAGTTTTAACCGTTGATAAGGAACTAAAATACCGTTAGGAAAGATATCGAGGTTTATATATAAAGGAACTAAGGCCGGAAATATTGTTTACGGTAGTCTGATTTTATATATAAACTTAGATAAAGAAAAAGGAGAAACCCTGATATGGAGCCGTTACTAAGTTTTGAAAAAGGGTGCGGCCTAGTTACATAATGTATAAGGGCGTATTACCGTACAACTTCTAAGCAGCTTCCGAGCGCTATAGAAGCATAACAATCACCAGGGCTGGATCCTTGGTAACCTTTTGCCAGGAAAAATATTGTGACAATAATTTATAAAATGGAAACTTCAATAAGATCAACAAGCGTATTATGTAATAAATAAGCGATTTCAAAAAAATTATAAACATAGTGCTGGTAAATTTAACAACTATAAAATTAATAATTTTCATGAAAGACTCCTTTATAAATAATATTAACCTTATATCGTAAATCGGATTCCATATTGAGTTCGTTAATATCAATGATTTTCATGGATAGTTCACGATTATCGATAACGTTGTATACCTAATATTAGTTAAATATAAGTGTATAATACGAAACGTATTGGTATCGAAAGTTTACGGTATAATATTAAGTTTTAATATTCGTATATTAATTAAAGACGCATCAAAGATTATTATTAAATAGCGATAACTTCTTTCAATATCTATGATTATATATATAGACGTTTGAAATTTTTATAAGTACTCATTGAAGTTAGGTATAATTTTTTAAAAAAAAACCATTTCATAATAAATGCAATACCTTTAACAGATTAATACAAAGCCCGGAAAATCAATAACTTCCCGTAAATTAATGGAAAAAATAAACTCTTTTGTTTTTAGGGCTTTAGACGTTAAAACGTTGTCGATTCAATTGGTTAAAGTAACAGTAGTATTGCGTGGTCAAGTGGTGGATGTATTGTTTTAGGTTTAGAAAAACGCTAGCCAGTGTGCACTGTAATTTGTATAGCCAATTAGTTGGCCCCTACTCTAGTATAAAATGCAGCTTATTGTATTCGACTTCTACCTAATATAGTAAGCCTATATAAAACAATACACTTTACTTACAGTCAGTATAGTAAACTTTACCTACTGTAAAGTTGACCTTCTACACTATATGTAGTACTATTCCAACACTGGCGGTTTTGTAGTTTGTGCGCGTACGCCAGTGTGGTTAACCAATCTTTTCCAGTAAAAATTAAACTGCGACAACGTTAACTATCCAGATACCTGTTGATTTCAATTGACCTTCGCATTAAATACATAAATTTGCACACAAATCAACCCTAATTTCCATCAATTACCTCATGACTCTGAAGTCCAACTTTATTGACCTTTATAAAAAGGTTTTTTTTGCTATAAACTTTTACAAACCTTTACCTTAGTTATACCAATTAAATAAGTCAATATAGTTAATTTTCTGGCAGTTTTTCAGTTTTCCCGTATATCCCTCACCGTTGCCAAGTAACCTAAGATTTCTAGGAGGCTTATTAACATATTTCTATATGTATAATCACTCTATTACTATCTACAAACTTCTTCAGGGCCTTATTCGATAACTCCTTCATTATAGCATTAGTAGGATTATCTTTGCTATTGATTTATCGGAACTCTTTAATCTCACTCTCTGTGTGGGCTTTACGAAGTACCATTACGTCGATTATTAGGCGTTTTTTGTTGTTGATTCCAAGATTAGAAAAGCATTCGAACAGGATTTTCGAATCGGTAAAAATTACCATTAAGATAAGAGGAATATTCAATTACCTATTCATAAGATTAAATATTTTCCATAATGTTATACCTACATTAAAGCTTGTCATTATACCGTAAATCTTCGAAGCTAATACGCTTCGTGTAATTCTCTTACACTTAACAAAGGTTTAGTAAATTAGGTTATCAATAATGTTAAACTAGTCTTCTCGTTTATCTTCGTTAACGAGTGTTATTAAAGAGTTAATCTATTAAAAAAAGTTGGTGTTATTTATGAAAAACCTCTTCGTAAAGATTATTCATTTAGCCCTTGATAAGTCGATTAAAACCTTATTAATTCCTCAGTTCAAGTTCCGTATCTACTACTTAATCCTTATGTTAAGCCGTTTAAAGTTGTTTCTCGTTAGCTTTTATACCTGAGCCGTAATAAAGAGGTTGTAAAAGGCTTTCAGTTAATATAAGGTGATAATATAACTCTATAGACATATTATTTAAGGTATTGGTAAGTCTTAGCTACATTAATATTGTTCATTATAGCGAAGCTAGTGCTTTAGACCTTTTAACAAAAACTAAAACTAGTATTCATACCGAGAATACGGATTAACGATCCGTTAAATTCAAGTTAATTACCCTCCTCCAATGTTGTTACCGGCTTGTAATTTCAAAACTTAAAGTTTTTAATCGCCCATTATTTTAATATCATAAAGTTAGCCGTTCCAATGAAAAGTGTATCGTTAATCTGTATACCTATTAAGCCGAAATACTTTTCTATATTATTATTAAACACAGCTTATATATTAAAAGCTTTACACCTAACTATAATTTAAAGTACAATTAATAGATTTAAAACTAATAAACATCTTCTTGAACTAGTTTGTATAATACCTTCATATATCGTATTACCGTCACTAAAGAATAGGTACCACGTAATTATTATAATAACTCTAAAAATATAGTCCGCTATAAATCTATTGTTAATTATGTATATACTTATATTATATCACAGCCATTTAATATAAACTTACTTTTAATTTTAGCTAGCAAACATATTACCAAAACGACCACTAAGCTTTAAGTAATCTTTTAAATCGTTAACGACTACGTAAAGATTTAATCTTTAACTTTATCACCGTATCCTTAAGCGATTGAACGTGATTTTTCGTACAGCCACCCCACAGCCTTACCATTAACCTCTCAAATAATTCTCGATTTAAAAATAGTAATATTAGGGTTTTAAAGGTTAAAATTAGCCTTTGGTATAAATTATACAAGTTTTCAAATTGACAAGGCGTTAATTTTGTCCTTATGTTTTTCCTTAATTTTTTTTTCAAAGGTTTTAATAATTCCTTATACTCGGAGTTTCTATACCAAGTTTTCTTTATTTGTTTCGTTTACCTAAGCAGTATTGTAAATACGACCTGGTATATATTCCTCCTCTTTAACGTTTTTCTTATTCAAAGGTCGTTTGCACTGACAGCGTTTTATCGACTAATTGATAACAGGTAAAGCAGGTTCGTATGAACTCGGTCGCTTAATTTAAAGGTTTTTATTGTTAATAATCCTAATATAAAACTTAATTTAGGTAATTAATAAAGATATAAGACCGTTAATAATTTCAACAATTACTTTGGAGTTTACGATACTTAGATATTATATAGGCTCTTTTATTTACCTAGCTCCTGTCAAACGAAGACTTTACTATATAACGTCAAAGGAATTACATGGATTATTATGAGGCCATTCCTAGTATTAAGGGAATTATTAACCTAACGATATGCCGATTCCCTTCGCAATTCCTTTAAAGATTCACCGTAGGCCATAACACTTTTTTTGGATACTTACTAATAATGGAGATTCACTCATAAGATGTAGGTACTCACCAAAAACGAGTAGCGTTTATATTAGACCGTTAAAGCCTACAATATTGTTCAGGCCCTTTACCGCCATTTAAAAACGTACCTCTGAATCCGTAAAACTTCTAATTTCCAACGTAAAAATATTATACGTTTGGAGAAATAAGGCGTATACACTTTCAATCTTCCTAATACTCTAATAGGTCTCTACAGACATGCATTTGCACTGGATACCCTTTGTCTTAACATTTTCCTAAAACTCCGCCGCCGCAAAATTGGTACTGCTATGATAAACAACGACGTTAGGTCAGCCTAAGTACGTATAAATCTATAGTATCCTCAGCGTTTCCTATATATCCTTTTCCGAAGAAGTTATAAACTTAACTCTGTAAAAAAGGGTTACTGAGTTAACTATGTAAAAAACAAGCTTATTATCAAAATAAGACACATTAATAATGGCTTTGTAGTTAAAATTCTTAATTTTTAATATGAAATTAAATCTTTAGGGGGCTTAGATATATGTTTAATAATAATAACAAAGATTTTTAATAGATTTAAAGTCAAAGTATTCTACATATTGATACCCTATGAACTTTAGGACTTTATATAACCTGTTAACGGCTAGGTAATTAAAACTCCAGTATAATTAACACATCTCCAGCTCCATCAAGTTTAACATCACTAATTTAAGCCCTTAAAAATAAAAAGATGAATACCACTATTTAAAGGTGATGTAAATCTTTTAGCCGTTTTTAATAAACTCATCTACATTAACGTCAACGTTTACGCTAAGGATCTTTATATCCTCTAAATAAAAAAGAAAAAGAGTAAAAGACTTAGAGATATAAAATGTAATTACTTTTAAAACAGATTAAACTACTGTTATCCTTAGTAACGATAGTTATTCGCCTAATTTAAAAACCAACTTTAGCTTTAACAATATTATAAAGATTAATTTTAGTAACTATAAAACTTTTCTTCCATAATACTACGTACTGTGAATAGCTTCTTATATAGTACCTTACTGTCCCTATATTTGGTATAATACCTTAAAACATGTAATCCGCGTAACAATCGCGAAAATTAAAGGTATATAAAGGATTCGAGGCTCAATTAAGATAAAGGCAAAGGTCTTTACTACCTAAGCGGTACAAAAAGGCGTGATCGGCTAATTACTAAGCTGCGCTAGGAACAGTATCTTTATACCACTTAATTTACTTAGAGATATTATCGCCATCAATTAGTTCATCGCCTTCGAAGTCTTCAATTTAATCTAAGTATTCATATTTAAAAGTGACAAGGTACTAGATATAATACATTACCTTTCTATTATTTCGCTCGGCAGAGGGGTACTAAAATAACTAACAGCTAAATTTGCTACAAATTCAATATCTCTTATTACTATTAAGAAAATAATGCTTACGATTAATAAGTACGCTTAAGTCTTAGCCCTATTAATGCTAATATAGCCACTACCTTCAGTTTATAATTAATAGGCCAAACCTTAGGCGTTAAGGGTACCCGTATCCTTATTTACGGTCGACTTAATTAACCAGCATAATATCTTTATTATTTACATTAAGAAAATTTGCAACTTCAAATTATATACCAATCGAGTTTGGTATACGTATTATTACGGTGGCGAACGAGGAACGTAACTGGCTAAGAAAGCTTTCGCAAGTAGTATTTAAGCGTTATAAGTCGTATTTAAACTTGCTAATTCCCGTAACTACTACTCGTACCTGTTCGCGAAGTATAGTTTTGCCTGAGTAGGTCTTCAGTATCAATTTCTAACATAATATTAACTTTTCAATTATCTGGTCAAAATATGTATTAGTGTTTCATCCTTTTTATTTTAAACTATTATCGTCACCTATCTCGTAGTAGCTCAATCTGTATGGTATTATGTAAGGTGGACGTCGTATTTGAAGTAACCCTTTATACCATTCTAAATCTCTTGAAACGTAGTTGCTCAAGTTAGGAAGCTTAAGTAATAGTCTCTAATGTACTCTATAAGTATTCTGGGTAATAGTAAGTAAAAACCATAAAGGAGAACCTCAATCCACTTACAAATATTTGAAAAGTATATTATCTTAGTATCAAGGAATTTATAGGGCTTCCCGTTATACCTTTCAACATCGTTTCAAATATTAACGAAATCCGTAAAAATTTTATAGTCAATGATCACGATTATAACAGGTTTTAGGATCAGGTCGCAATAGGTATAATAGTCTTTATTAGTGTTTTTAACAGTTTAAGTTTTAAAGCCCCTAAGGCACGTATTTAAGGGTAATTACTAGTCGCTTAATCTAAGGGATAAAGTCCTATAGTAAAACCTATAGTAGGCTTTCACGTATAGGTAAACCTGTTGTGAAAAGACTCTTAAGGGGCTTAGCGATTCTGATTAAAGTGTTAAGAGGTATAAGAGACTTAAAGGTTCTAAAAGGCTTAACGATATTACTCAATTGACTGGTCTAGAGCGCCGACATCAATTCCTCTTACCGTATGGGCGACTGCTGTTTCACGTACCTTGCTGCTGCTAAGGGCGTATTCTGCACTACTGCGTAAAGGTACTAGACTTCTGAGCAAATTAACAAGTTCCTTATCATTAGCGCATAAAAAGGCTTAATTTAACTAGAGATAAATGAAAGGTCCCTTAAAGAGTGTATAAAGGCATTAAAAGATTTTAAATGCTTTTATCTTTCCCTTAAAGGTTTCAAAAATTAGGGTCTTAACGGTAATCTTCTCGAGAAGCTAATTTATTAAAGGTTTCGGTTAAACCTAATAGCGTTTTCTTTAGGATGTAAATACCATGGCAGATAGCTTCCTTTTGTACCTTAGCCTTAACCATACATTAAATTATCTTCTATATATCAAAAGTCTAATAGTTAAAAAACTCGCTAAAGTCCTGAAAGGTTAGTATGCCATAGTTGAAGTTATCACCAAAGTTTGCGTTGATAATATATTAATCAATGTAATTGGTTAGGTAAGCCTTCATTAAAATTTTGTTCACGTCCGTAATTCGAAGCTATTCGTTATAATGGTTAACAAAAACTATTTTGATAGCTATAAGTTTCTTTATATATTCTTCACTTAAAGTCATTCTAAAGATTTTACTTATATAGGAGGTGTAAGGTGCGTAAAGCAAAGTGCTTAGTAATCTTTGAGTGTATAGACTTATTTTTTTAGCTTAAAATTGTATAAGAATTTGACGATTTGGCGTTGGGTTGCGCGACGTGGCTTTCTTGGCGCGACTTAGCGATTCTTAGTATTTTCGTTTGGAATAATGAACTGAACAATTAAATTAACATAAGGAAAGTAAAAAGAATAAAGTAAAGGAAAATTTTTGGTGTAAAAAATAAAGTTGAAGGTCGTTATTAGTGGTAAAGATCGAGGGTTGTTTATTATTTGGCCATAAAACTCAGTAGTTTTTATAATAGTAGTACCCGCAGTAGTATTAACTTAGCTATTTGCCAACTTGACGAACTTTAAGACTTCTAACAGTTAACCTCCACGTCTTTAAAAAAGAGCTATAAAGATTTCTTAGTATTTTCGACAACGATACCATCGCTACCTCCAAGCTACCCTAAAAATCAACGCAGCCTAAAATTCTTCTCTACTTACTACCGTAAAAACCGACGCAGCAATGAAGGCTCTTCACAAGAATCTTTCCTCTACCTTAGTTTTTCACAAAGTGTAACCGGAAAGTAACTTCTTCTTCTACTTACTACCGTAAAAACCGACGCAGAAATGAAGGATCTTCGCAAGAATCTTTCCTCTACCTTAGTTTTTCACAAAGCGTAACCGGAAAGTAACTTCTTCTTCTACTTAGCTTATTTGTGCTTAACCTAATAAACACTGATCAGTGTTGATAGAGCTTTAAATGTTGCAACGTTGTCGATTCGATTAGTCGAAGTAATAGTAGTATTGCGTGATCAAGTGGTAGATGTATTGTTCTAGGTTTAGTAGACTGCTAACTAGTCTACACTGTAATTTGTATAGCCAATTGCTTAGCTTGTGCCCTGATGTGAATTGTGGCCTAATGTACTTGACTTACACCCAATACAGTAAGCCTACACAAAACAATACACTCAACTTGCAGTCAGTATAGTCAACTTTACTATAAGTAAAGTTGACCTACTATACTGAATATAGTACTATTTCAACACCTTTAGTATAAATTGTACAACTCCTTAAATTAACAGGCTGTTCATCATGACCCTATTACTTCTCAAAAAAATATTTGGCAAAAGTCTTGATAATGCATTTTACTCAAAGCTTTAGTGTTAAGTCCTTATTATTCTTCTCTTTCGTACTTACCTATATAGTTTTATAAATACAACCCGTTATGTATTCCTTCTTTTTAACGTTCCTCTTTTTCGGGAGTTGTTCGCATCGGTGACGTTTTATCGGCTTATCGATAACAGGTAAAAGAGGTTCGTATTAGCTTAGTTATTTTACTTAAGGGTTTTCATTCTTAGTAGTACTAATATAGGATATAACCTAGGTAATTCGGAAAGATACAGAACCATTAACAGTTTTAATAAATACTTTAAAGTTAATAATACTTAATGTTGGAATAGTATTGCAATGATATTGCATGCAGTGCAGTAGGTCGGCTTTACTGTAAGTAAAGTTAACTATACTACAAGGGTATTTCTTTGTGCGGACTTACCTCATTGGATGTAAGTCGAGTGCAGTACACTGCACTTGACTCTAGGGCACGGGCCAAGCAATTGGCCATACAAATTACAGTGCAGACCGGCTAGCGGTCTGCAAAACCTAGAAAAATCCATCTACTATCTAACTACTGCAATACTACTATTACTTCGAAGACCATTCGAATCGATAACGTTGCAATGTCTAAAGCCTACTAACACTTAAGGTTTTATTTAAGACTTCCTATTTACCTGGCTCCCGCTATAAGAAAACTTTACTTCGCAACGGCAAAACAAATACATTGATTGTTAAAAGACCGTTTTTAGTATTAAGGGTATCGTTAATCTAACGGCGTACTAATTCTTTCTATGATTCCTTTAAAACTTTACTGTAAGCTATAACTCGTTTTTAAGTACTTGCTAATAATGGAAATTTACTCGTCAGATGTAGGTATGCTTTAAAGACCATGAGTGTTAGCACTAAGCCGTTAGTATACATAGTGTTATTCAAGTCTTTTACCGCTATTTAAAAGCGTGCTTCCGGATCCGTAAAACTTTTAATTTCTAGTGTAAAAATATTATACGCTCGGCGAAGTAGAGTATATACCCTCTTAACCTTCCTAATACTATATTAAGTCTTTACAGGCACCTATTTATACTAAATACTAATTATTTTAACATCTTTTTGAAATTCTACCGCGGTAAAGTTAATACCGTTATCGTGAACGACGACATTAAGTAGACTTAGGTACGTGTCAATCTACAATACCCTTAGTGTTTCTTACGTATACTTTGCCAAAAGGGATTTGAAAAATTTAGTTTCATTAAATGAGGTTATAAAGTTAATGATGTAAAGCATATGCTTATTATCCAAGTAAAATACATTAATAAAGACTTTGTAATAAAAGTCTTCATAGTTTTTTAATGTAAATTTGAATTTTTAGGGGGCTTAAATATACGTTTGGAAATAGCAACAAAGCTTTTCAATAACTTTTAGTGCAAAATATTCCACATTTTTGTACCTTACAGACTTTATACATTTTATATCTTGTTAATGGTTAAGTAGTTAAAGCGCTGATATAATTAACGTATCTCCGGTTTCGTTAGGTTTGATACCATTATTTTAAGGCCTTAATAATTAAATCATAAATATCCCCATTTAAAAACCAAGGGAAACCTTTAGCTGGTTTTAACTAGCTCGTCAATATTAACATTAATGTTAACGCTAAGGGTTTTCATATCCCCTAAGTAAAGAAAAAAAGGAGTAAGGGATTTAAGGATATGAAACGTAATCGACACCATAATAGTTTAAATTACTGTTATCTCTAATTACTCTAATTACTTACCTAATCCGAAGTTAACTTTAGCTTTATTAGTATCGTAACAATTAATTTTAGTGGCTGTAATACTTTCTCTTCATAATGCTATGTATTGTAAATAACTTTCTATTAAGTTCTTTACTACCCTTATATCTGATATAATGCTTTAAAACGTGTGGTCCGCGTAACTATCATCAAGGTTAAAAGTGTATAAAGATCCATAAGTTTAATTAAGGTAAAGGTAAAGGTTTTCACTACCTAGGCGGTATAGAAAGGTATAGTTGGCTAATTATTAGGCCGTATTAGAAGAAGTATATTTATACCACTTAATTTACTTAAGGGTATTATCGCTGTTAATTAGCTCATTACTTTCGAAGTCTATAATTTGATCCAAATATTTCTATTTAAAAGAGTAGGGTACTAAATATAATATATTACCCTTTTAATATTTCATCCGGCTAAAAAGTACCGAGTTAACTAACAGCTAAACCTACTATAAATCCAATATCTTTTGCCATTATTATGACAAGAGTGTTTATAGTTAGCAGGCCCGTCTAAATCTTTGACCTATTGGCGTTAACGTGGTACTCCCCCCAGTTTATAATCGATAGATCAGACCTCAAGAGTTAAGGATGCCCGTAACTATACTTGCGGTCTACATAATTAACCACCGCAAAAGTTTTTTATTTACGTTAAGAAAATTATTAACTTAGGGGTATATACTAAGTGAGTTTGGTATAAGCATTATTACAGTTGTAAACGAGGAATGTAACTGGTTAAAAAAGCCTTTATAAATAGTATCTAGACGTTATAAGGTGTATTTAAACTTTTTAACGCCCGTAACGGCTACTTGTACCTATTTATGAAGTATAATTTCATTGACGTAAGCTTTACCTATTACTTACTAGCATAATATCAACTTATTAATTATATAATTAAATATATCTATTAGTGTTTCCTTCTTTTTCTTTTCTTGCTATTATTGTAGTTTACCGTATATTAGAGTAATCTATATAATATTGTGTAAGGTAGATGTTGTATTCGAAATAGCTTTTTATACTATTGTAAACTTCTCAAAAAGTAGTTATTTAAGTTAGGAAAGTCAGGTAATAGTCACTGACATGCGCTATAAGGATTCTGGGAAATAGTAAGTAAAAACCAAAAAGGGAAACCTCTATCTACTTACAAATGTTTAAAAAGAGTATTATATTCGTGTCGAGGAGGTTCTAGAGCTTCCTATTATAATTCTTTACGTTGTTTCAAATCTTAGCGAAGTTTATAAGGAGTTTGTAATTAATAGTAACCATTTTGACATATTTTAGGAGTAGGTCGTGATAGTTATTACAGTCTTTATTGGTGTTTCCTAGCAGTTTAAGTTTTAAAGCCGCCGAAATACGGTGTTAAGGGTTATTGCCAATCGTCTGACCCAAGAGGTAAAATCTTGTATTAGGACCTGTTATAGGCTTTCATGTATAAGTACACCTGCCATAAAAAGGGTTTTAAGGCGCTTAGCAATTAAAAGACTAAGGGGTTATAAGGGCTTAAAGGTTTTGAGAGACTTAACAATTTTATTTCATTAAGTAGTTTAAAAAGCTAACGTTGATACCTCTAACCGCATTAGTGGCTATTACTTCACGTTTCTTGTCGCTGCTAAGGACGTACTCTGCGTTATTACGTAAAGGCGCTAAACTATTAAATAGGTTAATAAGTACCCTATCGTTAACGCGTTAAGAGGCTTAACTTAACTAAAGGTAAAGGAGAGGTTCCCGGGATTGCGTATACGGGCGTTAAATTTCCTTAATACCCTTTCTTTTAAGGCGTAGGTTTTAAGGACATTCCTTAATATAGATAAAGTTGAAAAGCGCCTACGCCAACTTTGTAACACCTTATATTTAAACGTAAATCCCTCGTCCCTCAAATTTTACCTTAAACTTCAACTTAATTTTCTTTTGAATTTCTCTACACATATTAATAGTACAGTCGTCTAAAAAGTCGCGATATTTGCGGAAAGTATAGTTAAGATCTTAGTTATTATTATGTTTAATAATATAGTATTTAGCGAAGTTGGTAATGTATTTTTACGTTAAGTTTTTATCGACAGTTTATACACAAAGTTTTATATTATAGTACTTGGTAAAAGCAGTTCCAAAGGCTTTAATTTCTTCTTTTCTATCAGGGTTGGTAATAGCTTTAAAATAAGCGCTATCGATAGTTATCTTAAGATTTTAGTCTATATATAACTTGATAGGTATTGAATTTGGTGTTTAAAGATAAAGTTGCATAAAAACTTGACGATTTAGTATAAAGTCGCATAACGTGGCTTTTTTGATACAACTTAGCAATTTTTAGTATTTTCGCTCAAGATAACAATTTTAACGATTAAATCGGTATAGGAAAAGTGAAAAAAAGTAAAGTAAGGGCAAAGGTTTGGTATAAAGGGTAAGGTTGAAGGTCGTTTATTATTGGTAAAAAAAGAAGGTTATTTATTGTTTTGGCCAAGGAACTTAGTTGTTTTTCTTACAGTAGTAATACCTATAGTAGTACTAAGTTAGTCATTTACCAACTTGCCAAACTTTAAGATTTCTAACAATCAATCTTAACATCTTTAAAAAATACATGGTAAAGATTTCTTAATGTTTTCAATAACGATATCGTTGCTTACTTCCAGACTACTGTTGTGAACTAACGCAACCAAAAGTCTTCTCTATTTTCCTGCCGTTATAGACTAACGCAATACTAATAAAAGCCCTTCACAAAAAAATTTCCTTTACCCTAGCCGCTGTTATAACCGTAAAACGTAACTGGAAAGTAACTCCTTCTTCTATTTAGCTTATCTGTATTTAACCTAATAAGCATTAATCAGTATTGGTAGAGCTTTAGACGTTACAACGTTGTCGATTCGATTGGTTGAAGTAACAGTAGTATTACAATGGTTAGATGGTAAATGTATTGTTCTAGGTTTGGCAGACCGCTAGCCGGTCTGCATAGTAATTTATATGGCTAATTGCTTGGCCCATACCCTAGTATAAAGTGGGCGCATACTGTACTTATTTTGCAACCAATACAGTAGGCATGCATAAAACAATATACTATACTTGCAGTCAGTATAGTCAACTTTACTGTAAGTAAAGTTAACCTACTGCACTTCAAATACTACTATTCCAACACATTTATCGTTATAACTAAGGCTATATCTAATAACGGCCTAAAAAGGTTTATAAATAGCAATATGCTAACTATACGGATCGAGGGTTACATAAATTGCCCAGTATATGATATGGAAGAACAGGAATACTTTGTCAAACTGGAAGACTGCCAGGATAGCAGCGGTAGTAGTAATGCGTAAGAAAAACATATTCGGATCTATTAACAAAAGATACGCGATTGGTGGCGTACGTAATATGTATAAGTAAGTTTATGGCAAAAAACTTGAGTATGGGTAAAAAAAGTTGAGACTTAGAATTATAGGATAAAGGGCCGTAATTTAAGTTAATTTAGGTGTAAACTGATTGAAATTAACAGGAGTCTGACATGCGAATGAAAGAGGAAGTTTAAGGCTTACCATAAATTAATAGTCAACCACATTGGTATATATAAGCACAAAAACAAAAAGTTGCTAGTATTAGAACAACAGTCAATTATGATACAGTTAAGTCAACTATACTGATAGTAAGTTAAGTACAATAGGTATCCCCTTCAGATTAGGGCACAAATCAAGCAATTGACTATATAAATTAGTGTGCAGACTGGCTAGCAGTCTGCCAAACTTAGAAGTGACACATCACCACTTTCAATGCAATATACCAGTTACTTCGACCAAAGATTCAAATTGACTATGTTGCAACAATAAAGGCCTACTAACAGTTTATCTAACAAAAATACGTATTTTTGAAGGTTTATTTAATCCCCAAGTTAACATCTAAATCACTTATTGTGTAGTTATAGACTCTTAAGTTATTGGAATGTTACATATCGAAGGAAATATTCAAAAGACCAAAACTGGGGATGTGCTGGTTATATCATTGAGAATTTGCAACTTGTGTACATCCAGGGTCCGACGCACCCCGGATCTGGTGCATCCCGGATCCGATTTCTGATGTTGGCATGGATCCACAAGCTTATCCTACCAACAAGTGGAGACATCCAGTTCCACCACCACCTGCAATTGGACAGGACAAATCACAACAAATTTGGCCCGCGACACATGTACTGGAAGGCCAGATCACTGTCGCCAGCGCCAGTGTCACCACCCATTACTTTGGCGGTGCTTCTTTCCCACCACTTTAACTTCTTCCTCTGACATCCCATTGCCCCATTGACGCCTTCTTTCGCTCCGCTTGCCTTCATTCTTCATTCTTGCATGACTCTAGAGAGTTCATTGCGAACAAAGGTTGCCCATCATGAGTACTCGTGAGTTGCCCTTGCCGTCGCCCTTGCCCTCAACCCTGCGTCCTTAGTGCCCATCGCATGTGCCCTCTCGACCTTTGTGCTTGCGCTTGCGATGTTCGAGCTCCAATCGTCCCCCGCTCCTCTAAAATGGGGTCGCGTTCCTTTGCTGCCTCCAGACAAACAGCTAACATGTGCTCCCCTGCCCCACAGTACGATTCCTCGACCTGGTCAAGCCATTTGTGCCGTTCCTCCCTGAGGTTCAGCAGCCTGAGACCAAGGTCCCCTTCAACCAAAAGTTGATGTGGACGGGCCTAACGCTCCTCATCTTTTTGGTCATGAGCCAGATGCCCCTCTATGGCATTGTCTCCTCTGACACCTCCGATCCTCTATACTGGCTGCGCATGATGATGGCGTCTAACCGTGGTACCTTGATGGAGCTCGGTATTACACCAATTGTCTCCTCTGGCATGGTCTTCCAGCTTCTGGCCGGCACCCACCTGATTGACGTCAACCTCGACCTTAAGGCCGACCGCGAGCTCTACCAGACTGCCCAGAAACTGTTCGCTTTCATTCTGTCCGCTGGTACCGCCACTGTCTATGTCTTTACTGGTCTCTACGGCCCGCCTTCTGACCTTGGCGCTGGCATTGTCGTGCTCCTGATTCTGCAGCTCTTCATTGCCGGCATGATCGTCATCCTCCTCGACGAGCTGCTGCAGAAAGGATACGGTCTCGGCAGCGGCATTTCTCTGTTCATCGCCACAAACATCTGCGAATCCATCATGTGGAAGGCTTTCTCCCCGACCAGCATCAACACTGGCCGTGGCCCCGAGTACGAGGGTGCTGTCATTGCCCTCGTCCATCTGCTCATGACCTGGCCCAACAAGCAGCGCGCCCTCCAGGAGGCTTTCTACCGACAGAATTTGCCCAACATCATGAACCTACTGGCTACCCTGGTCGTCTTCGCCGCTGTCATCTACCTGCAGGGCTTCCGTGTCGAGATTCCCATCAAGTCCTCGCGCCAGCGTGGTGCTCGTGGATCATACCCCGTGCGCCTGTTCTACACCTCCAATATGCCCATCATGTTGCAGTCAGCTCTATCTTCCAACGTCTTCCTGATCTCGCAGATGCTCTTCTCCCGCTTCTCCGAGAACCTGCTTGTCCGCCTTTTCGGTGTCTGGGAGGCCAAGGAGGGATCCGGCCAACTGTCCCCTGTCTCCGGTCTCGTCTACTACATGTCGCCTCCGCTGAACATGAAGGACGCGCTGGTTGACCCCATCCACACTGTTGTTTACATCGCCTACATGCTCACTGCCTGCGCCGTCTTTTCCAAGACTTGGATCGAGGTGTCTGGCTCCAGCCCCCGCGACGTCGCCAAGCAGCTGAAGGAACAAGGACTCGTCATGGCTGGTCACCGTGACCAGAGCATGTACAAGGAGCTCAAGCGCATTATCCCGACTGCCGCCGCCTTCGGTGGTGCTTGTATCGGAGCTTTGTCTGTTGCCAGCGACCTTCTTGGCGCGCTGGGCTCTGGTACTGGTACACTTCTTGCTGTCACGTGAGTTTCCCGCCCTTCCTTGACCAATTTCAACGCTTTTGCTGACCCTTGCTTGTCTAGCATCATTTATGGCTACTTCGAGATAGCGGCAAAGGAGGGCGATATTGGCAGCATGAAGGGGATGATCATGGGATAATATGGTTGACGCCGGATCGGTCGAGGAGTTTGGAAGGGCGTATTAGTGCTGGCTGGTACTATTCTTCATGGCGAGAGTACGTGCCGTGTGTATTTGATACATTCCAACAAAAAGCTAGAAAAGGATAGGGCGGTTTTCTTGGGAACGTTTGGTCGGGGAAAGCATCCGCTATACCATATCACTGTTATTAAAATGACTGCCCGCTTTTGGGGTCTACCCAAGAAGAGGTAGCTTCGTAGATGAAGTTCAGCTTAAAAAGTAGAAGCAAGCAACCAAAGATGTCTGTCTTGCCCGCAATGCTTTGGCTTTGTAAAAGTATTCAAGTTCAAGGGTGGAATGGCTACAATGGATATACTGCAGATCAAGTCACAGCAGAGTTCACCAGCTTTAACCTTCCCAGTTGAGAGAGTGTCGAGGCTAAGACTGCATACATAAAGAAGTGGTCAAGTCTATTATGTCCAAAAGACCCCGTCCCTTGGACTGTCAGTATAATGCCATCGACCTCCTATGCCAATCCTGAAAACACCAGACAAGGCACGAGATGGAGAGTTCAATTCAACGCCGTTCATTGCCTTTACACTTACGCGGGTTGCCCTCATCCTGTCGAACGCCTGACTCCTCCCAAACAAAACGATCATTTGGTCTGTCCGAGCTTTGTCTGTCCGAGTACAGCCATGCTGCCTGTACACAGTCTATCCAATTTCACTTGCGCAAGAGCAACTTGAGGATCATGGCCGCCAAGCACACCGCCAGCACAACGATCAGCCGGTCGATCCACCGAGGCACCGCCTCCGCCGCCTCCCGTCGCAACTGCGCCTGGCGTGCTTGCTGTGCTTGCTGAGCCTGCATCGGGAGCAGCGCCGCTCTCGTAAGCAGCCGCGCCGCCGCTGGTGGGCCCGGCACCGTCGGCCCGGGCTGCACCGCGCCCGCCGCCGAATCGGCCCGCGGCACCGTCTGCACAAAGCCCTCGGCCAGCTCCGCGCTCTCGGCGTCGGGCCCGCCAGCCCCTGTATCTAGCAGCGCCGCAGCAGCAGCCGCAGGATCAGCAGCAGCCGCAGAATCAGCAGCAGCAGCGGCGGCGGCAGCAGCAGCAGCAGCAGCAGCCGCCGCGGCGGCGTTCTTCTCCATCTCATCGCGGAACCCCATCCGCAGCTCCGGCGGCACCTCGACCTCCTCCTTCTTCTTGCTGCTGCCGCCGGCGCCGCCGGCGCCGCCGTCGGCGGCAGCATCCTCGGCCGCCCTGGCGGCGGCCTCGCACTCGCGGATGACGTCCTCGTTCGCGCGGCCGCCGCAGGCGGCGCAGCGCCAGGCGCGGCTCTCGGCGGCGAGCGCGCGGCGCACGGCGTCGGAGGCGTCGAGGCCGCCGAGCTGGCCGCGGGCGTCGGTCTCCATGAAGGCGCGCAGCGCGACGAGCGCGGTGCGCACGCCCCAGGCCGGCTGCCACGTCTCCTCGTGGTGGCCCGAGATGGAGAGGCAGATCTCGCGGTTCGCCTCGAAGCGGCCCGAGGGCGTCAGGAAGCGGAACGAGGGCGGGCGCAGCGGGTACGTCGCGGGCAGCGCGATGCGCCCGTGGTAGAGGCCGCCGGCGTACGGCGAGCGCGGCGGCCCGCGCAGCGTGAAGTGCCACTCGAAGAGGTCGCTCTCGAGCGGCGCGGCGGTGTAGTCGGCCGAGGGGGAGGTGGAGAGCTCGTGGGCTTCACGCACTGCGGGTCGGGGGTGAGAGGGGGGTTAGCCGGGTGGTGCGTGGAGGGGCCACAGCGTTTGGGCGCGGCCGTTATGGGGGGTAGAGTGGTGGGATCCTTACATATGCGTTTGATGGTGGGAGACTTGCTGTTGAACTTCGGTGCTGCCATAGTGCCAGACGTGTGTAGGTGGGTAGGTGGGAGGTAGGTAGTAGATCCCTAAGCTGATAGATGGATACCGAGTAGCGATGGATACTTCTGGGCGCACCCTGTTGGATAGCGATCAAGATAAGAGATGACTCCTGGGTTGCATGGAGTTGGGAACTGCTGTTGGACCTGTGAGCATCTAGAAATTGGGTTGAGGGAAGTGCGACGTAGGTAAGGTGTAGGGGCAACGAAACCATGGTGCGGGTTTTAGTAAAACAAGAAGTCTAATTTATTGCAAGGTGTCTTGTTCATGCAAATGAGGAGGGAGCCCCACCCAGTAGCAGTACATAGTAACATGTGCCATGATACTCACTCACTACTACATTTATTGCAGCAAACGCCACTCATTCCTATCCTACCATTGTTGCAATTGAAACTTGCAATAGTCTTGCAACTTTTCAAATCCATCACTGTCCACTACATAACAGACTTCACCATGGTACTTTGCCACATGGCATTTAGTGGATACTGAATCTCATGTGAGTCGTGACACACATTGCCATTCTAATTTCTCAATTGTTCAATGCAAAGAATCATTGATCATGAACACCAGCTGCACCACAACATAATGGCCTGAGAACAGGGTAACAGCAAAGGAGGCAATATAGCTGTTCGCTATTCTGGCACCTAATTTTTTGAAACCTCAAGAGCTTGAGCTACTTTCAATATCTTTATATCTTTGGCTGTCACATTGGTCTATTGAAAAGAAAAGAAGGCGTATCTTAGCCATTGTTGTTCCCTCAGTGCCTGCTGAATAATTGCCTGTAATACCAAGGATGCCACATTCAAAACTTGGAGCTTGGAATAATTATGGCCAGGAAGCCTGAAGAGTAAGTAAACTTAGGCCTGGCAGTGAATGACACCATGGTTCTTTGGAAGATAAACAATTTTCTGTGGAAACATAGCGGGGGATTAGCATTCATAGTACTGAGGTAGACTTGTTTGTGCCAAGGTAATATCGATTTGGCTGCAAGTCAATTGCAGTAGAGTGCCCAATTCAATGTGGGGCACGGGCCAAGCAATTACCCATACAAAGAAGTGTGCAGACCCGCTAGCGGTCTGCCAAACTTAGAAGTAACAACCATCCATCACCTAACCTTGGCAGTACTGTGCTTGTTCCTTCGACCACAATTCGAATCGACAAACGTTAAAACGTCTAAAGTCCTATCAACACAAATCAGTGCTTAATGGTAAGTTAAACATAGATAGGCTAAATAGAAGAAAAAACGACTTCTCATAGCACTTACTAGTAGTAAAGTAGAAGGATTTTTTTTTTTTTGAAAAGCCTTTACAAATTATAGCGGTTTTTACGGTAATAGGTAAAGAAAATACCGAGGTTCCTATGGAAATTAAGAAGTAGTAACAGTACTTTTATTAATACTACTATGATATCTTTATTGAAATTATTTTAAACAAAGCGTTGAAATTAAATATTAAAAGTTTGAAACCTATCAAACATATATAATAAAACCACTATGTTAATCGAATGACACGAAAATCGTCGAATCTTATAGCAACATACCAAGATCTTCAAGTCGAATGAAACATACCAATCTTATAAAACGGGCCTTTGAATTATAACAAATAAATAAACACGTCAATCTTATACAGATATTATAAGTTAGTGTATATCCTAGTAGTTGCCAAACATCTAGCCTTAGCAATTACTACGCTCCTATGATACTTCTATGTTGTTTCAAAGCATACCTATTCTACGTAATTAATCATATAACTAGGCCACGCCATATTATACTAGCTTTATAATAGCTTTATAATAGTGACTTTTCCCCCCTTTTTATTAAGAATTATAAGTAGTATCCAATCACTTTCAACGATAGTTTCAACTTAATCCCTTTATATATGATTCTCGATCTCCCTACCTCTAACGGTGTTTTAACTGCTTTCGAGTACCTATAGCCTAGAATAATGTTTTCCGATAACTTAAATTTAAATTTTAAAGCTTTGGAGAGGTTTCTTGATGCACGCGTTTAAAATCAACTGTAAGGTGTTTTAACCGCGTAATAAAACGAATTAACCACCTATTCAGAATGGTTCTCCAAAACATTAAAAACGGAATTTTTGCAACGAAATCACGTCGTTTGCAAATTAGCTATACATAGTAGTAATATAACGATAATATATAAAATACGTTTATAAATATAATTTGGAAATTAGAGATCATTACTATTACATTTACTTTATTCTTCATTTTAACGTTTAGAGTATTTAAGGAATAACCCTCTCCCTAAAAAAATATTAACGCGTAACCCACGTAAAATACCGACTTTATAAACAACACCAACATAACTTTTACGCCGTAACTTATAAGGAGTTGCGCCGAATGATCCGATAATAACGATACCTCGGATTTTTCCGATTCCAATTACAAATTTGATGGTTAATATAACGGCTTTGGTTGTTAATATATTGTAATTAAACACTTCAATTAATAGATAACGTTTTTATCATCAAACTACGTTTTTCCACATAGAATATTACAATAATGCGTGAATAGTATGAAAATAAAGAATTATTAATAATAAATACATTATTTTTATATTATCTTCTAATATTGGAAATACATAATTGAAATCGTTATAGAAAGGTATTACGTTCGTGGTAGTAATAGTAGTAATAACAATCTTAACATCTTTATAACGATTTTTGGTTTTATTATTACGATTAAAACGCTATATGAGTTAATTATCTTTCGGATTACGAGTTTATCATAAGGAGTTCATAAATATTTCTACGTTTTTTAAAATATTTGAGAGGTTTTTCTGGCTAAAACCAGCGGTATATCTTGTTATGGACTCAGGCCATTAGTTATTAAGCCTGTAGGTTACGTGACTATGCACGTAACGAGATAGGCAACGCCCGGCCTAGGCCCAGCTCGGGTGCAGATAGAGCACGGCCTGGGTACAGGCCGGATACGTTCTGTACACGGATAGGGTATAGTTCATATATGGATAGGGTATGGTTCGTGTACGGTACGTGTAAGGACACGTAACGGGCTGGGTATTAGCTTTATTTAAGGGCCTTACACTTTAGGCTACAATAAATTTTTCTAGTTTTTTTCTGCACCTTAATAGTAAATCCTATTTGACACCTACTTGACTTACTATCGTAGATCAGATTATAACATACTATTAATGTTTTTTTTTATTTTTCTGAAAAAATATTACTTATAATAAACAAATCGATAATGAACGTTAATGATTTGGCGTTATACTTTAACGTTATCGAAAAAGATAGGCCGTAAGCGAATACCTAATCCTTCACTTTTATAAGTATACCTTTAGCTTCTTCAGGGCTGATTTAAGTCAACATTTTTCTTTTATAAGATACCGTAGGCTATATCGCTTCGACTGTAAAACAATTATAATAACCGGATTAATCGACTTTAATTATCGATTTTACGTTTGACTTCGTTTAGGTTGTCACAAAGATTTAATAATTCGAAACCAAATTAGTTGCGACTCGCGTTAGGTTTTTGCTGGTTTAATGCAGATAAAAATGACATAATTAACTGTAGTTTAACGAATCTAGTTTTACGTAGGCGACGACGCGCCAAACGATCGAATTTAGACTAAAAGCAAATAAAATATAAATCGGAAAGGGTCGATACACGTTCCTTTACATATAGGGATATTATACGACGATAGTAAAGCAAGTGATTACGGCATACTAAGAAGCCAAAGGATACAAAAATAGGTATAATATAGGGAAGTTTTTCGATTATATCAAAAAGGCTTTCGATAAACTTTATCGCGCGAATAAAATATTAGTTGAATTCGAAAGCTTAATTATAAGTAGTAAAAACCTACAGATATTGTTCACTATTGAATTCAAAACATTTTTGACTTAAATAAACAGCCTAAATTAGCCTTCAGCCGAAAAGTACAACTACTTACGTTCCCGCGTATCGCTATACATCAATGACAAATTTATTACAATAGGTATTAGCTGAGTAAATTATATCGTAGCCTTAGAGAAGTACCGCAAACTCGCCGACGAGTGAAAGTTTTTAAATTTAAAGCAGCGTTTTGGTCATTAATTAACGGGACTCATTTAAAGTTAACGGTCGAATAATAATACGGTTATAATGGAAGTTTATATCTTTTAAACGCGGCTAATCCTTTCTATATCACGATTAATTATTTTAACGAACCCGTTCTATACGTATTTAAAACAAAAAACGTAAAGTAAAATAAACGATGATAAAAAACGTTAAATTAAGTTTATTTCGGGGTATTACATACTTTATGGTTTACTAAATTATTTTTAATGTAGTTACAACTTTTATTCGGTATTGCCTTTTACGTAGGTATATATAACCTAAGTTAAAAAGGTAAAAAAAGGTTTTTTATTAACAGCGACGAAAAAAACCTTACTCCTAAATACAGTTTCGTTTAAGAATTACATAGCCTTAACGACCTAGTTATAAAATCGAATGAAAAAGAATTTAATTTAATTAAAATACGTATAAACGAAAAGCCATTTTTTATCCTTATATTTTTTGATAACATTTACTTTTTTAAAATATTGAAGTCTATTTAATTGCAATTAATATCATATTATAAACGAAGTTTTAATATAACGGTTAAAATTAAAAAAAATCCGCTTTATATTCGCGAAATTATGAAACAATATGAGGATTACGGTAAAATAAATGTATTACCTAAATAACTAAGTTTGTCATAAATATTAATAAATAATCGAACCCCATATTAATATATATTATTCCCGAAATTACGCGGGATATGATTTTTAAAATGTTTTTGATACTATATTAATAAATAACTTTAAACGCGGGTAATAATCGTTTAGTAATTTAAGGTCAAAGAGATTTTGTTATCGATGTAATATCGATACGTTTTAAAACGAAAGATATATAAGATGTAATGGATTCAGTTTTTTTTTGGGTTAACATAAAGTTCGTATCGAAAAGCTTAAAGTATAGAGGACCCGTCTCGGATAATCTATATTATAAGCCTTAACAAAAAAACGCGGATTTTACAAGTAACGATAACGATTACGGTTAATAAAAGAGGATTAATCGCGTCTTTTACCGAAATGAACAGTATTTCATAACTTGTTCGATAAATAAAATTAAGTTTTTACGTTTACATAAAGGGAAACTCAATTATTACATTTATATTAAACCGAACGAAAATAGGTCTTTACTAAAACTACCTTAAAGACCGTCATATTCGATATGAAAAAATTAACTTTTTAAATTCCGACGATAATTTACGAAATTAGTAAATAAGGGTTAAGTTCAGACAAGCTTTTTATTGATGGCGACGTTGATATTATTAATTCGTAAACCGGAGGGAGGATAACAGTTTTATATCGATTATTGGGTACTAAATAAAATTATAAAGTAAAATCTTTTTTTTACATTTAATTAAAAATACCTTACATACGTTATCGAAGTCGACATAGCTTACGAAATTGGATATTCGAACAACATTTCACCGCATTAGAATAACACCTGGGTAAAAAGAATTGATGGATTTTCGTACGCGATTCAGGTTATTTAAATAGTTAATTACCTCCTTGAGACAAACGGGAACGTCGATGAAGTTTTAACAATATATTGATTATGTAATAACGGATATTTTAAATAATTTAGTTTTTACGTATTTAAACGATTTTTTTGGTATTGAATAACATTATTTAACGAAATTTTCGTAGTTTTTGGACGTTTTTGTAATACAAAACTAAATTTAGATTAGAGGAAATGTGACTTCGTAGTTGAAAAGGTAAAATACTTAGGTTTTATTATAATGGTGAAAGTAGGTATCCGGGCCAATCCCGAAAAAGTCCGAGTAATTTGCGAGGAAAAGTCATCACGTACGATTCGGAAAGTTCAAAGTTTTTTAGGTTTTACTAACTTATATCGTAATTTTATTAATAATTTTTCAAAGCTAACGGATTATTTCATTCGTTTAACGAAGTAAGGTATTCGTTAAGCCTAAACTAAACAGAAAGAATATGTATTTTAAACCTTAAAAGATACCTTTATTACGACCCCGATCCTAATATATTAGGATTTAGATCGGCTAATAATAATAAAAACTAATTATTCGGAAACGGCTTTAAGAAGGTAATTATAGTAATAAAACTAAAATAGTATTTTAAAACTAATAGCTTACCCTTTCGTACAATTAATAGATACGAAACTTAACTATACTATTTACAATAAAAATCTCCTTACGGTGATATCCTATTTAAAAACGTGTTTTTTTAATCTATGTAATATCTGTATACCGTTTACGATTTTGACGAATTACAAAGAATTGGAGTATTTTTTTATTACGATTAATTTTGAAACGCTGAGTTAAATAAACCCAGGTTTTTTTTCTTTTTTAATACCATTTGCTGTATAAACCCATAACTTAAGGCGCCCACCCAGATACGTTAACTTATAAGTTATAAAATAAGCTCGAGATTAAGAAATATTATATGTAGATTTTTGAACCCATTTTCATTACTATATTAACCGTAACATTAATAAACTTATATATTAAAGGAATATCAATCGCGGCGGGTTAGGTAAAGGAGTTTAGCGAAACGAAAGCCTAGCTACTAAATCACGATAACATATATCCTAAGGGGGGGTCGAGGGCTTTCGAAGGGCCGTCGAAGGAAACACCATCCCGTACTCAGATCGCGTTCGGGTCGTTATCAGGGATAACGTTAGGGGATTTTAGTATGGCGATGCCGACGATATCGTTGTAAGCTCGACTCGTATTAAGCCCGCCAGTATCGTTAACATCGAGTAATTTCCTTATTTTCGGCCCAGGTACGTTAACGGAATCGTAAAACTCAAAATTAACGAACGACCAATTATATAAAGTTTATCTTTTAGCGGTTTCCGAAGGCGTTAAACGCTTTCTACCTGGGGAAAAATAATTAATATAATTTACAAGTTGTAAAATTTACTTATAAAAGGTATTATATTACCGTAATGGTTTATAAATATCGAACTGGAAATTGTTAATAACGAAAATACGATAATGAACCTACGACTCGTCTATTATAAATTACTTGGGTAAAAATATTTTATTTCGCGTTTTTAACGAGATAACTATTAAAAGGGGATAGTCATAAATATTCGACGTTTATATCGGCAATACACGTAGTATGATGGGACGAAACCTCGTTATACTTTACGATAAAGCTTATTTAAACTTTTCTTTATTTTTGATTGGTATTAGACATATATTTCGATTAATTTCACAATTGACATATTAATTACTAATAACAACCCTCGATATTTATTAGTTATTACGAATTATCCTTTAAGTTTATTTTATTAAAGGCTATATGGTTCATAACTATAAATACGTGTGCGGAGAGTTTCTGAGATATATATTGGAAATTTTATAGGTTTTTAACTTTTTTTTTAGTAATTACGATTTAAATTAGATAAAGGTATTTTAAACAACACTTCATTTCCTTATAAAAGTCGAATAACTTTTATTTACGGCGTACTACCTACAAATAAATAACAAAATTAAACGGGTAAACCAAAAAGTTCAAAGTAACTACGTATCGTAATCGCTTTTTCGTAATACGACTAAATTTCGTATTTACCTATTTATTAATTTACGTAAAATAACCGAAAGACGATAGTTATCGGGTTTAACATAAACCGTTTTAATAAATAAATATAAAATGTTATTTATTTTAAAGGTGAACGAAGACATGAAGTCGTTAATTAGTTTAGCGGGATAAGTTATTATATTTTTAGCTTATTTATACTAAGGGATGAAATTGATTCAAATAATAATAACTTATATTAAATAATAATAAAAAACGGAAGCGA
Source organism: Anisogramma anomala (assembly GCA_038502455.1). NCBI lineage: Eukaryota > Fungi > Ascomycota > Sordariomycetes > Diaporthales > Gnomoniaceae > Anisogramma > Anisogramma anomala. The sequence continues at coordinate 4,902,919 of JASMMZ010000010.1, read as the reverse complement.
AATGTGAACGACGTCCAACAAAACAATATAAAATGGGGGATTGAATTTCGTTAAGTTTTTGAAATATTAAAACAAATCGTTTGAAAAAAAAAGTTTAATTAACTTTATAATTAATACTAGGTAATTGGTAATTTAAATCCGTTAAATATTGTATAAAATATTCCTAGTAAATATTTGGTATTTTATATAAAATTAATTAAGCATACAGCTTCGAACCCTTTTCTTTCGTAAATCTTATCCGATATTTACCCTGGATTAATTTTAGGAATGAACGATATAGGAAAAGGTAAATACGAGGAATTTAAAGTACAAAGTATTTTCTCAGTAAAAACAGGGAGGAGCGGGGTTCATTATATATTAGTTAAATAAAAAGGTTATAATAAGCTGAAATAGGAATTATTAAAAAATTATTAGCATATTATAACTTTAGACAGATTCGAAGCGAAATAGAGAAATACTTGGGTTTACGATAACCCGGTATTTTGACGACAACGTTAAACTTATACCAAACGATAAATGTAAGGCAAATCGTTTATATCCCTGAAATAATACATTATTAGTAAATAAAGAAGACAATTTATTACTAAAAGAGGTTATAATATATTAAGTAAAGTCGAATGAATATTACTCAATCATTCCGAATAATATTCGACCGTAAAACGACTTTTATTATATTTTAACGAAAATTTATCTATTTATTATTATCATCTTTATTTAAATTTAATAAGTACCGGCGTCATTAACGTTAAGAGCCTTATTACGAATGGCTTTAAATGTTAAATAATAATAAGGGAAGGGGACAGTAAAAGATATAACGAAAACTGGTAAACGTTAAAAAGGGGGGCTAGTAAAAGGCGGGCTATATGCGAGGCGACGTTAAGGAGGTCGGATAACGCGAAAAGAGGTGGGTGTTAAAAGAGGCCGATAACGGATATTATAAGGAAGGACGAACCTTAAGGGAGGCCGACGATAAAAGATAACGTTTAAAAGGATAGGCGTTAAATAAAACCGATGATAACGTCTAATAAAAATAGGGTAAAGGGTGTGGCAGGGGGAGTAACCCTTTAGGCGGGTTACCAAATATTATAATACGTTATTTTAAACTCAGGTAATGCGATCGTCCCGGATACGATCTTACACCCGTTCGTGGTCATCCCGATTAACTCGTTTTTGTAAAAGATTAATAAATAAGATACAGACGAAATCGCGGATCGTATAATTAAGCTTTAAACGTTGCTTATAACATTTTATAAGCCGTAACTTATATTATCTATAAAAATATAACTTAAGTATTTATATCATTTTGGCTTTTCATTTTAAAATTACGAAAAGGTATTTAACGGTAGTTTAAGGGGGCCGGGCCAAAGACGTTACGCGTTCAAGTTCGATTAATTGAGGGCGTCTTATCATTATAAATAAGTTATATAGTAAAAGGCGACGAAAGGGTTCGGGTTAAATACGGACCAGGAAAAAAAGGGCGACATAGGCGTATAGCTAAAGGAATAACAACCTATGCAGCTGATATAGTGAAAATTCCCTACGCTCGAGCGATATTACGGAGCCGGGTAAATTAATCAACCAGCTCATAAAAAATGAAAGTAAAAATAGGTCGATAGCTTGTGATATTTATTTAATATTTACACGCAGGAGATAAGATATAATCCCTAACTTTTGCCGTAACAACTAATTAACATAAAAATGTACGTAAACCGGGTAAGGCCGTAAATAAATTTATCTTTTAAATATATTACGAAAAATAGTTAATTAATGGTCGGCTTTTCATAGGGCTTTTTTATAAGCTTACCTCATTATGAACCTTTCGATATACGCGATACCTTTATATACGATAAATTCAAACGTAAAATAAAAAAATACTAAAGTTTAAAAACCGGTAAATATACGATATATAAACATCTTTAACTTATAATAAAAAAGCTTATTTTCATTTTTACTATCTTTTAAAATGAAAAGATTTCCTATAACGTAACGGGGTTATAATAAATAGTTAATAATAAGATATTAGTATATTATAAGGTAATATACCTTACATAAAAACTTGTTCCATTCGGAGGCGTTGGCAACAACGTAACTTAGGTTAAACCCGTTAAATACGTCTGTTATAATAATGAGCTAAGAGAAAAAGTGGAGATATATAGGCTTAAATAATGAGTTAATTTATATAAAAAAGTAGAAAAATTTATAAAAAAATAGCTGATAAAAAAGGAGGCGATAATGTAAAAAGAAAAAAAGGAAGTTTTAAAGGTTACGTAGGGGTGTTTGTATTTATAAGGATTAACGGAACGGATTCGGTAAGGGTTACGTATTATACAGGGCGCGTTACTCGATATTGAATGTAAAAACGTAACTTTATACAACGCGTTAAGGGACGCATTATACGGCGCCAGTGGTAAAAATAATGCCTTATACGGCGCGTTACGATATATTAATAGGTATGTTATACGGCGCCGGCGGTAAAAAGAATACCTTACACGGCATGTCAACGGGTACATTATACGACGCCGGTGGCAAAAAAAGAGGTCTTATACGGCACGTCAACGGATAAGTCATACGGCGCTGGCGATATAAAGTTAATCGGCCGAAACGTTATACGATGTCTTAAGTATAATATTACTAGCTTACGTTCGATTCGCATATTAGGCGGATACGGTCCGCATCCGTTATTTATTCAAAAAGGCGTTACAACCCTTATAACATCTGGGGAATAGGAGGTATATTATAAACTTAGGTTGTTAACCATTAAGCCTATAGGTTATGTAACTATACACGTAACGAAATAGGTAACGTATGACCTGGGCTCGACCTAGGTACAAATAGGATACGGCTCGGGTATAGACCGGATATGGTCCGTATACGGATAGGTTACGGTCTGTATACGGATAGGGTACGGTCCGTACATAGCATGTGTAAGGTTATATAATGAGCTAGGAATTGGCCCTGCCTAAGGGCCCTACACGTTGGGCTACAGTAGCCTCTTCTAGGCTTCCTCCGTACCTCAATAGTAAATCTTATTTGGCACCTACTTGGCTTACCATCGTAGGTTGGACCATAATATATCTTAAAATTATGTCCTAAAATTCATTATCTTTAAAAGTTTATTCACAATACATTAATTCACGCGTTATACTTTTTCGATATATTCAAAGAATATAACGAATTCATTGCTCGGGGTTAACTTATAGATAAAGGGTTTTATAACCTTTATATCCTATATTATAACGGTATCTGAGGAAGAGATTATATTGGCGGTAATAGTAATGAAAACAGCGTACGTAACGAAGTTAATAATATCAATATAAAACAATCGACCTTAAACCCATATAAAATAGTTAAAGAGATGTTATGATATCGGATATAAACACTTCGCAAATATGTACTAAGTGACGTATTAATTATATGATTGAAATTAAACTTTAATAGCATAAGGAATACGGTTTTAATTTATGATACAATATAAATAGCTATCTACATTCTAACCTATACCTTAAATTCCATTTAAAGTCAGAACAACTCGAGTAAAAATATTATATGGGCGTTTAACTTATTAGTACTAATAATATTATCGACTTCTAAAAGAAAAGGGGGGGATTTTCGTGAATGATCGTAAATAATACTTGAAAGAATTTACTGGAAGATTGTTAGGGAAGTAAAGCAATTAAAGTAATTAATAATAATATTGGAATAGTATTACATGCAATGTAGTAGGTCAACTTTACTGTAAGTAAAGTTGATTATACAGAACTGTAGGTTGAGTATATTACGTTGTGCAAACTTACCGCATTGGGTATAAGTCAAGTACAGTATGCTGCACTTCACTCTAGGGCACGAGCCAAGCACTTGGCCATACAAATTATAGTGCAGACTAGATAGCGGTCTGCCAAACCTAAAACAATACTTCCACCATCTGACTACTGCAATACACCTGTTACTTCAACCAATCGAATCGACAACATTATAACGTCTAAGGCCTACTAACACTGATTAGTGCTTGCTTGCCTATTAGGTTAAGTACAGATAAGCTAAGTAGAAGAAAAAGTTATTTTCCAGTTACGCTTTACGTTAATAACGGCGATTAGGGTAGGAGGAAAGATTTTTTTCAAGGGGTTCTATTGCTACGTCGGTTTTTAAGGTAGTAAGTATAAAAGACTTTTAGGTTGCGACGGTTTTTATAGAAAACTAGAGGTAGCAACGGTATCGTTATTTGAAAAATACCAAGAAATTTTTATTAATCCTTTTTAAAGACGTTGAAATTTACTGGTAGAAGTCTTAACGTACAGAAAGTTGGTAAACGGCCAAGTTAGTATTATTACAGGTGATACTACCGTAAGAAAAACGACTAAATCCTTACGCTAAAATAATAATTTTCGACCTCCACCATTAATAACAACCTTCGACCTTACCTTTTACATCGAACTTTTGCCTATACTTTACTTTTTTCACTCCTTACGTCACTTTAATCGTCAAATTCGCTACTTTTAGCGAAAACACTAAGTTACGCTGAGAAAGCCACGTCGCGTGATCTTACGCCAAATTACTAAGCCACTAAGTTCCCATGCAACTTTACATTTAAACACCAAGTCCCCTACGTACAATATCACTAAGTTAAGCCTTGTATATCCTATCACGTCTCCTACCGACCAAACCGTTAAGATAACTTTAAGTTAGGCGCTTATGGATAAAGTTGACGCCGTCGGATTTGTTTTTACTAAGTTTTATGACGATAACATATAGGGAATGGATATTGATGAATAATTAACAGAGAAACACCTTATTAATTTCGTCGGATATTATATTATTAAGTAAAACGACGGCGAAGAACTTGACTGCAGGAGCAATGTTTTTTGTAAATATCGCGAGTTTTTTGAAGACTAAATCATAGATATGTGGAGAAGAGTTTAAAAGACCGTTAGGTCCAAAATAAGGGAAGAACTTAAACGTCGAGGGATTTACGTGTTGAAAAGGAGCTTTACAAGGCTAGTAGAAACTGTATTTAACCTAACTTAACTGGAGGAATGCCTTTAAAACCTACGACCTAAAGGAAAGGGTATTAAGAAATCTTAACACCTCTATACACGATTTAAAGGACCTCAACTTTAGCTTTAGCTAAGTTAAGCCTTTTTAAGTGTTAACGATAAGGAACCTGTTGACTTTCTCGGCGGTTTAGTACCCTTACATAATAATGCGGAGTACGCCTTTAGCAGCGGAAGAGCACACAAAGCGATGGTTGCCAATGCGATTAAAGGTATTAATGTTGGCGCTTTACACCAGTTAATTAAATAAGATCGTTAAACCTCTTGAAACCTATAAGGTCCTATCGACACTTAACAATACAATCGCCAAACACCTTAAAAATAATTTACCTTTAGACTTGCCTACGTACGAAAGCTGACTATAGGTCCTATTATAGAACTTTACCCTTCGGGTTAGGCGACTGGTAATTACCTTTAGCACCGGGTTTCGAAACCTTTAAAATTTAAACCGATAAGAAATACTAATTAAGCTTAGGATGATTATCGAAACTTTCCTCCAAAACCTGTTAAAATAGTTAATATTAATTATAAATTAATAACCAACCTCGTTCAGATTTGAGATAATATAAAAAAGTATAACGGAAAGCCTTACAATCTTTTCTATACCAAGATAATGCTTTTCCTAAATATTTGTAAGTGGATAGAGGTCCTACCTTCTTGTTTTTACTTATCATTTCCCAAAATCCTTACAAGTTACGCCAAAGATTACTATTTAACTTTTTTAACGAACGACACCACATTTCGCAAAATTTACGACATCATAAAGAGCTACTTCGAGTATGATATCCAACTTACGTACTATTATATAAACCAGGCCACTACGCGGTGAATTATAATAATGATAGAGAAAAAAGAGGAGAAATTACTAATGGATATTTTTAATTAGATGCTTGATAAATTGATAATATGTTAAGAGGTAATGAGTAAAGCCTACGCTAGTGAAGCCACACTTCGTGAATAGGTACGTGTAGCTATTACAAGTGTTGGTAAGTTCGAATACGCCCTATAACGCGCAAATACTACCTGTAAAAGCTTTTTCAGCTAATTGCATTCCTCGTTTGCCACCGTAATAGAACGTACACCAAACTTGCTCGGTATATATTTCCAAGCCAGCAACTACCTTAACGTGGATAAGGAAGACTTTATGGTGGTTAATTATATCGATCGTAAATACAGGCGCCTATAACGCCTAAGGTTTGGCAAACTGGCTACAAACTGGAGGTAACAGCTACGTTAGCACCAACAAAGCTACGATTTAAGCGGACCTGATAATCGTAAACACTATCATCGTAACAGTGGCAAAAGATGTTGTATTTGCGATAAATTTGGCTACTAGTTTACCCGGCACCCCCCGCCAAGAGTAACAATAAAAAGTTAGTATATTCAGTCTAATATCCCACTATTTTGAAACAGGACTATTTAAATTAAATCGCAAACTTCGAAGGTAACGAGCCAATTAATGGCGCTAATGCTCCTGATCTGATCAAGTGGCACGAAGATACTGTTTATGGCGCGGCTTAATAACTAGCCGAACATGCTATTTTATACCTTTTAAGTAGTAAAAACCCTTATATTTGCTTTAACTAAGCCTCTAACCCCTTATACACCTTTAACCTTTGTGATTTAATACGGATAATAAGTTTTAAGGTATTATATCAGATATAGGAGTAACAATGTAGTTAACAAGGGGTAATTTGTAATACGTAACATTACAAAGGGAAATCATTATAACTAATAAAATTAATAGTTACTATATTGATAAGGCTAAAGTTGGCTTTAGCCTAGGCGAATAACTATCTTTATTAGTGATAATAGTAATTTAAACTGTTGTGGAAGTAATTACGTTTTACATCCTTAAGTTTCTTACCCATTTTTTTCTTTGTTTAAAGAACATAAAACCCCTTAGAGTTAATGTCAATATCAACGTAGACGAACTGGTTTAAAACGGCCAAAGGTTTTTACTTGTTTTTAAGTAGGAGTACCTCTGATTTCATCTTTAAATCCCGGAAACAATGGTGTCAAACCTAACGAATATGGAGATATGTTAACTATACCGACGTTTTAACCACTTTGTCTTTAATAAGCTATATAAAGTCCTAAAGTTTGTAAAACATAAAGATGTGAAATACTTTGCCCTAAAAGCCATTAAAAGACTTTGCCACCACTGCCAAACATATGCTAAAGCCCTCTAGAGATTTAAGTAAATATTAAAAGAAGACAATAAATTTAATTTCTAAATTTTTATTTATGTGTTTTACTTAAATAATAAGCCTATTTTTTACGTTGTTGACTTCATAAACTCCTTTTATGAAGTTAAATTCCTAAAGTCTTTTTCGGCAAAAGATACTTAGAAAACGTTAAAAATTCTATAAATTGATACGTATCTATATTCGCCTAATGTCATCGTTTACAAGACTAGTACCAAATTTACGGCGGCGGAGTTTTAAGAAAATACTAAAATAAGAGGTATCTAATGTAAATATATACCTGGAAAAGCCTATTGAAGTATTAGAAAAGTCGAGAGAACAACTTCCTACTTCACTGAACGTATAATATCTTTAAGTTAGAGATTGAAGGCTTTACGGATCCGGAGATACGCTTTTAAATGAAAGTAAAAGGCATAAAAGATACTATAAGCCCTATCGGCTTAGTATTCACGGTATTAATCTTTGGAACATACCTATGCCTGACGAGTAAATATTTACCATTAATAAGTACCTAAAAGCATGCTATAACCTATGACAATACCCTAAGAAAACTAAGGAAGGAATCGGTACATCGCTAGGTTAATAATATCTTTAACACTAGAAACGGCCTAATAATAATCGACGTATTTTCTTTGCCATTATAAAGTAAAGTCCTCATATAACGGGAGACAGGTAAATAAAAAGGCTCGTACAAAGTATTAAATATCTCGAATTCCGAAGTAATTGTTAAAATTATTAACAGTTCTGTATCCTTTCGAATTACCTGGGTTAAACCTTATATTAAGGTTACTAATAATAAAGACCCTTAAGCTAAATAACTAAATTAATACGAATCTCTTTTATCTGTTATCAATAAGCTGATAAAACGTCGCCGATGAAGACAATTTTCGAAGAAAAGAAACATGAAAAAGAAGAAATATACACTGGGCCGTATTTACAATACTACTGAGGTAAACAAAAAAGAAAAAGAAACCGAAAACTTAGCATTAAAGTTTCGAATGTAAAAGATTATTAAAACCTTTGGCAAACCCTTAAAGAAAAGCAAAAAACTTGAAATTAACGGCTTATTAACTCGAAGGGTTATATAATTCATATCGAAAACCGATTTTAACTTTTAAGACCCAAATTTTACGATTTTTAAGTCGAGAATTATCTACGAAGTTAAAGGTAAGATTATAGGACAGCTGTATGAAAAATCACATTTAATAGTTTAAGGATACGGTAATAGAGATAAGGATCGGATACTTATATAATCGCTAACGACTAAAAGAATAGTTAGCGTTTAATAATTACTGGAATAATAAGTTTGCTAATTTAAATTAAAGGCAAGTTTATGTTGAATAGCCATAACATAACGCAAACCTATATACAATTCAGAACCAATTTATAACTGATCGTACTACTAAAATTACCATAGAAACTACATGGCATTTACTCTTTGAATACGGTAATACAATACATTAAGCTACTCTACGAATTAGCTAAAGTAAACGTCTACTAATTCCTAATTTACCAGTCTTATTTCAAATTGCAACTCGCGATGAAGTTTTTAACATGCGACCCGTATTTACTAATCACTTAAAAATATTTCGACGTAATAGGTATGTAAATTAACAATACTTTTTCATTTGAACGGCTAGCTTTATATTACTAGAATAATGAGCGATTAAAGACTTTAATTTTTGGAATTACAAGCAAGTAACGACGTTAACGGAGGATATTTAACTTAACTTAAATGGATTGTTAATCCGTATACTTGGTATTAATGCCGGCTTTAACTTACATTAAAAAGGTTAGAGCGTTGTTTTGGCCACAATTAATAAAACTAACGAGGCCAAAGCTTAATAATACTTAAAATAACTTATTTGAGGTAGTTATATTGATACCTTATACTAACCGGAAGCCTTTTACGACCTATCTATCGTCGTATAAATATAAAAACAAATGAATAAGGACTTTAACCGACTAAATAAAAAACTCGAATAACAGATACGAAACTTGGATCGTGGGATTAATATGGTTCTAATTGACATATTATAGTCTAAGTTGATAATATTTACGTACAAGTCCTTTATAAATAACACCGACTTGTCTTTACAAATCGGTTTCCTAATAACCCTCGTTAACAAAAACAAACAGAAAGACCAGTTTAATATTATCGGTAGCCTAATTCACTGGAACTCCGTTAAGTGTAAAAGTATTATATAAAGTGTGTTAACATCAGGGTATATGGCATAATAACGGGCTTTAATGTAGGTATAGTACTATGGGAAACCCTTAATATTATTAACAGGTAACTAAAGATTTTTCTTATTCCGGTGATAATCTGTACCAACTCGAGGAGCCTTTTCGAATACCTTTCGAATATCGAAACCACTAACAAAAAACGCCTTATAATCGATGTAATGGCACTCTGTAAAGCCTACAAGAGGATGGAGATTAAGTAGTTCCGATAAATAGATGGAAAAACTAATCCCGTAGATACTATGACGAAGATAGTGCCAAATAAGGCCATAGAAAGGTTTATAAACAACAATAAGCTAACCATACGTATCGAGGGTTATATTGATAGGCCTTCTGGAGAGTCTAAACCATGTAATGGCAGATAGTGATATGCTGGCAAACTGGAAGACTGCTAAGGGATTAATAATAGTAATCTATTTAAATAACCCGGTTAAAGTAAAGGCTTGTAAAGGTCTGTGGCGAAAAAACTTTTTATAGGAATTAATAAACTCGTACTTAGGGGTAATGGAGCAATTAAGGTCAAATAGGGTTAATTCATATGTAATTAGGTGCAATTTAGTATAGAAGTCAACTGGAATGAACAGGGGTCTAACCAGTTAACGAGAGGACAATTTAGTGGTAACCGGAAAAGATTAGTCAGTTACACTAACGTACGTGCACAAACTAAAAAGCCGCCAGTGTTGGAATAGTATTACATACAGTATAGTAGGTCAACTTTACTTACAGAAAAAGTGACCGTACTACAAGTGTATTGCTTTGTACGAATTTACCGCATTGTGTCTAGATCGAGTATAACACACTGCACTTTACTCTAAGGTACGGGCCAAGCAATTGGCTATACAAATTACAGTGTAGACTGGCTAACAGTCTGCCAAACCTAAAACAATACATTCATTATCTAACCACGCAATACTACTGTTACTTCGACTAATTGAATCGACAACGTTACAATGTCTAAAGCATTACCAACAAAATCCTTATTAATTTTATATTAATATAAAATTTTATCATAGTAAAATTGATGCCGATATTGTAAAATAATACGTTTAGTAGCCTAATATACGTGTCAATTTACAAAACACGTAGTATCTCCTAGTTTTCCTTTATTATAATGGTTTCAAGAAACTTGACGTCATAAAAAGCTATGGCGGAATCCTTAACGTGTAATACTAGCTTATTTTCCAGGTAAAATACGTTTACAAAAACTTCCGAGTTAAAGTCTTGGTTTTCCTTTAATGTAAACTTAAATGTTAAGGGGTATTGGAAGTGTATTTGATAGTGGTGACAAAGCTGTTTGACTACTTTTAGCGCTGGCAAGTCTATATCTTTGTGATCAACTGTTTTTAAAACCTCGTAAATCTTATCAGTTGCTGGATAGTTAAACCTACTATGTAATTAACTAAGTTACGCTTTCTTTAGGTTTAATACTACTATTCTTGGCCTTTAAAGGTAAAACCAGAGATGCCTTTATTTAAATTTAAGTAAAAACCCTTTACCAGCCTTAACTTGTATTAGTTCGTTAGTCTAAATATTAACGTTAACGTCGAGGTTTTTTATATCTTTTAGGTAAAAGAGAAAGGGAGTAGGAGATTATAAGATATGCAAAACAATAAGGCTAATAATAGTTTTAACCATCGTCGATCCCAGTAAAAATACCTTTTTTCCAAGTTCAAAGCTAGCTTCAGCTTTTCCAGCATCTATGTAGTCAAATTCTGTAATAGTATTAGTATCCCTTTATAACGCAATATATTGCGAATAACCTTTTATTAAATACCGTGCCGCCCTCGTATCCGCTATCATTCCTAAAAAGACTTGTTTTTCGTAGTGGTTTCAAATAGTAAAAAGGTATATAAGGCCATAGTTTTCATTTTTATATCGGTTGTAGGGGTCTTTACTTATAAAGAGGTACAAAAAGGCGTGGTTGGCTAGTTATTTCTTTACTTCCGGGTCAGTGACGGCACTAGTATCTTCGTGTCAGCCGATAGCCTTCAATTTTTTTTCCTTCTCTTTGTTTTTTACTTCCTTTAAATGAAATAACTTGCTCAATGTATTTCTAGTTAGAAGTGGAAGTGAATTACGTGTAATATATTACCTGCTTTACTTTATGCTCGGTGGAAGTATAGCGTATTTACCAGTAGCCTTATTTACCATAAATCCAATATTTTTCAGCGTTTGATATAAACTTGTTTGGCTGGTTTTAAAACCTTGAAAAAAGGAGTATTCTTTTCTATAGGTAAAGGTTCGGACCTTCCGTTAACCGTATTGCCCGGGCCTTCCGTACCATCGATCAATTCAGTACAAATAGAGAAGGGATTTTTCCTCGTGATTGATTTCTGGGGCTTAAGGGTATATATTAGTCGAGCCGGAAACTCGAGCAGTTACGGTCGTCAACGAGAAACGTAGTTAGCTAAAAAAAACCCTTTATAGGTGGCATTAGTGTATTGGAGGGCGTATTCGAATTTTTTGTAACCCGTAACTGCTTACTCGACCTGCTGGCGCAAGGTATCTTTGCTAGCTTTCACATTTTATATTGCTTATTTGCAAAGTATTAGCCTATTAAACATCTAATTAAGAAGGCTTATTTTTCTTTTCGGCTTTCTCTTATAATTTAGTACGTAAGACTACTTAATGATTTTTTAGTTGGTGTGGTATTAGATAAAGTTGATATCTTATTCTAAATAGCTTTTTAGGCTATTATAGATTTCGCGAAAGGAGTAATAATTGTTCAAGTACTATAGGTAATAATCCTTGGCTGGGCTGGTAAGGATATTGAGCAATAGCGAGTAAAAACCTGGTAAATTAACCTTTATCTAGCGGAAAATGTTAAAGAATAGGCGTAACTTAACATCGAGGAGGTTTTACGGCTTATCGTTATATTTTTCTTTTACTCCTCAAATCTTAACGAACGTGGTAATTTCCATATGGCCTGTATCTACTATAGGAATGCGTTCAAGGAGAAAGGTAATGTATTGGTTGTAAGGGCCTTTTATATCTTTCGGCTAGGAAAAAGATCAAGGTTGTTGTTGGTATTAGTAGGCCGGATAGTTACCTTTAGCTAAGTTTATAAAGAAAAAGCCAATAGTTATGCCTACGGTAGGCTCGTGTGTAAAGCCGGTTTTCCCTTAATTTAGCTGTTAAAACTGGACGTATTGAGAAGCTTAGAGGAAATGTACTTGGGGATTTGGTTGTGGAGGACTTGGTGATATTCCTTTTAGTGTTAAGGGTTTGGCGAAGTTCTTAATTGATTGATTAATGTAAAACGTTAACGTTAATATATTTGATGGCGTTGGCGATCCTTGATTTACGTGCTTTTCCACCACTAAGGGTGTACTTCACGTTGTTACGTAGAGGTGTTGAATTTCCGAGTAGATTAACAGGTAGTTTCTTATCGCCAGTACGTAAGAAGGCTTAACTTAGCTAAGGATGAAGGGAAGGTCTCCTAGAACGTGTGTGCAAGTATTGGGGTACTTTAACATCTTTTTTTTGAGGCTGTAGGTTTTAAGGGTATTTTTAAAGTTAGGCAAAGTCGAAAAGTTCATATGCCAGTTTTGTATTACCCTAAGTTGAGTGGTAAACCCTTTGGCGTTTAAGTTCTGCTTTAATCTTTATTTTGATTCCTTTTTAAACTAAGGTTTATATATCTATAGTCTATTCGTTAAGAAGGTTACGAAAGTTGATAAAGGCATTATTAAAGTCGTTAGTATTACAGTGTTTAACGATATAATAGTCAGCGAGTTTGGTAAGATATTTTTCCGTTGATTTTTCATCAACATTTAACGCCTAAACATCTTCGTCATAAAACTTAGTAAAAGTAGTTTCGAACGCCCTAATTATTTCTTTTCTTACAGGGTTGGTAATCACTTTAAAGTGGGCGCTTACATTAGATATCTTAACGTTTTCGCCTTGTATAGGGCTTGATGAGCGTATAGGGTGGGAAACTTAATGATTTTGGGCGTAAGGATTTGGTGTTTTTCCGTAAAGTCGTGTGGAAACTTGGCGACTTGGCGATGGATCATGCGATGTAGCTTTCTTGGTGTGACTTGTTATATTCGCTTAAAGTAGCAAACTTGGAGATTAAAGTGGTGTGGAGAGTAAAAAGAGTAAAGTAGGGCAAAGATTTATTGTAAAGGGTAAGGTTGGAGGTCTTTTGTTATTATTGGTAGAAAGCGAATATTATAAGTTATTTGGCGTAGGAACTTAGTTGTTTTTCTACAGTAATAACACCCATAATAGTATTAACTTATTCGTTTACCAACTTTCCGAACTTTAAGACTTCTAAAAGTTTATCTTAACGTTTTTAAGAAGTATTAATAAAGATTTCTTGGTGTTTTCCAGTAAGGATACCGTCGTTTACTTTTAAATCGCCGTTGTAGACTGACGTAAATCAAAAGGTTTTTTTTTCCTGTCGTTATTGACTGACGCAGTGATAATAGAGGTTCTTCGTAAGAATATTTCCTTTATCCTAGCGATAAAACAGAGTATAACAACCGGAAAATAGCCTCTTCTTTTACTTAGCTAATCTGTGCTTAACCTAATAAGCACTGATCAATGTTGGTAGAACTTTATCGTTGCAACGTAGTCGATTCGAATTACTGTGGTCGAAGTAACTGGTGTTGTGTTGATATTGTTGATTGAGATGTAAGTTCCAAGTTTAGCAGACCGTTAGCCGGTTTGCATACTAATTTGTATGTTCAAACGCTTTGGTTTGTACCTCACTTTGAAGTGTGCACTTACTAAACTGCACTTGTAGTGCAGTCTTACAAACTACAGTCAATTTACAATATGTAAAATCAACTTTACTGCAGGTAAAGTTGACTTGACTGTACTGAATTTGACTGCTACTCCAACAGTTACTTCGAATACGATATTGATCTTCATCTATACCAAATAAATTGGAATATTATAAATTGATTGTATATTTTGGAATACAAAAAACGGATATCATGACAGATTTACTCAATTACGTGCTAGATACGCTGATGTTATATGAAAATGTTATGGAGAATATTGGAATTGATAAAGGTATTCTACTTTGGTCAGTTTACTGAGTTATTATGAAATATAAAGATTTTGATACGCCTTACAATATTCTAACGTTACTAAGAAAAGCTCTTATAACCAATTAAGTTTTTAACTTACTACTCTATTAATACGTGTGCTATATTAAGTTGATATATTCCTTTAAATTTAATACTTGGTTAATTAAGACAACATACAAAAACCTATATTCAATTTTCGTACTATTTTTAAGTTTATCAAAACTGGATTTTTAGGCTGAGAAAAAACTTTACATAAAAAGAATTAATGTTCATTCGTGTAAAAAAAAAATTGAACTTAACTCTAAATGAACCCCTTAAGTTTTCTTATTCAAATAAAGCTGAAGAGTATTAAATTTATGGCTGATAAATCAATTCGTGATACATTGAATTGTTGTTAAACATCAATCGAATCACGTTATGTATTACGTGTAATATACATTTGATTTAAACAGTGAATACATTAAAATTATCATAGACTGTATGGACGCGGATGACGAGGAAAAAAATAAACGACGAAAATAATCGGCTAGCATAAAAATATTAATTCAACTTCAAAGGATTGTAATAAATGGCCGATTATATTTATTTATATCGATTGATAAATTGAAACATTTACTATTATCATAATTATAACGGCTTCAAATCTATTTATTGGTTTACTATACGCGATTATGACCCGAAGTTAATCTTTTAAGGTATAATACTAGATATTTGGGCAATGAAATATTCAATAGGAGGCTATTAGTATTACTTCGCATTACAAAAAACATTAATATTACTACGAAACATAACTATATAGACGCCGTTAAAACTAAATTAGGATTTAGTTTTGAAAATGATTTTTTTTCACTTCGGTCAACAATTGTAACTATAATCGTTAAAACCATTCTTTTCTACATTATAGATGTTATAACCCAAGGACCAACTGCAGGTCATGAAATAAGCCAGCGGTCCGCTGCGCTATCAGAAGCCTGATGTCCAACACATTAAGCCAGAGATCTCTCTTATATAAGCACCCAGGGTTAGGGTTTGGACCGACACGACCGCTCGCGATCTAGTCGACAACATTGGGACCAAAGGAAACGACATCGACTTCAGTGGTCCAGTACTGAATACGGTATGAAGGCACGAATATATAAGGACATGGTTGTCACCACACAGATAGTATTTCCTTCATAGCTCTTCAGTTGTCAATCTAAGTATTCAGTCTACATACCTGAATAGCCTAACGGCTAGTGATCATTCTACAGCACGAACAAACATCTTCTTGATATTGTACCTTTGTTACCTCTACTACCTTACTACTAACATAAACCCCCTAACACCTTATATTTACTCACGGGTATTTAGTGTAATCATTACAATAGAATCCCCCACCCCTTTTTTATTTGCTTTTAAAACATGAAAAAGCTCGATGTTAACGTTGATATATATACTAACAGATTACCTAAAAACAACAGCTAAATGATCCCAGTCCATTCAAAATAGAGTATTTATAATTGCGTTTTTAAACACTAGAACAAACGGTATTAAATTTAATAAAATCGGAATTTCCTTAATTACACCAAAAATTATATTACTCTCCAACTAATACACTGTATAAATTCTTTCGATCAGCTTATTATATAAATATGAAATTTTTCTTATTGAAATTTATTGAGAAACTTTGTTATTATGTCCATATATTTCCAAACACCCTTCAAATTGAATTTTACTTTTAAAACAAAAATCTAGACTTTAACTTCGAAGTTTCGTAAATTTATTTTACTTGGACAACTAACCTATAAATCACGTCGATAACTCGATAATAAAGTTTTACAACATAAAATTTCTCAAAAACATTACAGTAAAAGAAATATAGAAAAATTTACGCACTATTGGACCTTAATGTGGTACTATTCCCCATATGTTTTGTTTGTTTATTATACATACCTAAACTGCTACAAACTCTGAAAAATAGTTAGAATTTAGATTTTTCACGTTTAATACTACTGATTTGCATACCACTACTATATAATCACAAAAAATGGTAGCTGTAAATTATAAGATCAATAGTTGATACTAGGTTAATAGTTAACACCAGACACTTTGTTTTCACTTTCCAATTGTCACTAGATGTTGTTTTCAATACTATCACCAACTGTAGCATAATTACCCTGCGATAACTTAATCAGTATTTCTTTATATACGCCTTTATCCACATCATTAACTGCCTGTTTTATAACCAACAGGAAATTGTAAACCTTACTAATAAATTAGTTACTACCTTTTACCCTGTTAAGGCGAATACATAACCAAGAAACTTCTCCTCCTTCTTTTACCAACAAAAAAGTATTAAAGATCCCTTTTCCATCCTCTTCGCCGGTTCCAATTATATTTTATACCTATTATCATATATGTTGTTCAACGATGTTTGTAACTTCTACTGAAACCTCTGTTAAAGACGTCACTTCCATTAAAGACGCTCCTATCTTAGAGAGACAATAGTAACGAATTGGTACGTTTTCTCGAGAAAAAAAACGAATAAAAGTTTTAATACCCTGTAAAATATTATAGAAGATAGTGCTGATCGTGTTGCCAATCCTCGTAAGGATAACTTTCTCCATCGTCTTCGTGAGAAATACCGACGTCTTTATAAGGATAATTTCCATGCCATCCTTATGAGAAAAAACTACGTCTTTGTAATGATAACTTTCTTCATCGTCCTTATAAAGAAGACCTATTTCTTTGTAAATATAAATTTCTTTGAATTCCTTATAATAATGAATTTCCTCGACGTTTTCGTGAGAATAACTTTCCCCAATATCCTCGTAAAGAAAATCCAAAGTATCTGTAAGGCGAATCTAAATATTCGAGAGTATAACCAACAAGCTTAATAAAAAATCCGAAACAAAAACCTGAAACTAAAACCAAAACTAGAGCAAGTGAAACTATTCTTATATCGACAAAAAGGCTTCTAAACCTTTCTTTCAATACTCTGCTAAGATTCGTCGTTTAAAACGAAAAGAGGTAAGTATCTTTAATCCTATATATCCTGATACTAACGATTTAGGCATCGCAACAGTAAATTAAAACGTCCTATTTACCGACGTTTAAAGCTTTGAACAAAAGTTATATTTATTTATGAATTTCAATTCCAAGGTTGAAGGTTTGCTAGTAGAAATGATTTAGATCTTTTTATGAGAATTTGCGTATTACTAATAAAACTTCAAAATAATACTGTATAATCATTATAAAATCCATGTTAAAGTCTTGTATAAATTAAGGACTCCGTTATCGCCAAATTTACAATAAACTCTAGCTGAGGTACTGCCAAATATTACAATTATATCTTATGCTTACGAGAATTATTCAATAAAGATTATGGGTTACAGAAATATATACAAACAAAAATAGTGTACGCTAAAGCTATCGGTATTTTAAACCGTTGTAATAAAAATTAACAAAACTCCATAACGGATATACAATAAAATTGAAAATTTGATATTCGGTAATACTTAACACCCATTTATCGCTGACAATTCATAAAATTATAATGAAAGTTAAAAGAATCAAAACTACTTTATTAGCAGCAAAGGATCACGAATTTCTATTATATCGCCTTACACATCTTAACAACGATACTAAAAACCGTTACGATTCCCATATAAAAACTATTTGTAAAAGATATAAAGATATTCGTTACTTCCATAACATTTTTCGCTACTCCAAAAATTGAGGGTACGGTTATGCTGACAATTGTTACTAGGATCAAGATAGAAATAAGCGTTGTAAAAATAGTCTGTATCGTAACAATCGTACTTACAATCGAGATAACCGTTCGTAAAACCGAAATAATCGGCCACGAAATCGAAATCGTAAAAATTGCCACCGTAACACTTCTTTACAAAATCGTAACCACCGACATAATCGCAGCTATCAACGTAATTGTAACCATTAATGTAATCAAAATTACAATGTCAATTCGAAAGCGAATAAAAAACAAGCTTCGAAATTTTCTGGAGCCTTCTCACGAGCTTACTTAATAGATTTAACAGAAGTTTGAGATTTGTTGGTATGGTATGTCGGTCTTATAGGAAATTTAATTGTTTTTACTAATGCTGGGTTGAAAAGAAAATATTATAGTGGTTAACGCGAGATATTGGACTCACGAAACACGGTATTTATTTACTGGAAAATTCATCCGGCCTTCAATACGGTAATTATACGAAAAATATACTATTATCTATATGATTTAAACGTGTCTATCTAAGGTAAGATCATTTACAATTTGAAAAAGATTAAATGTCATGCTTATTTGTAATGATAACGATATTGATATTATAATTATAAAAAGTTATGAATACTTTCATATTGTTATTTAATATTTTAAAAAGATCGTTTTCAAAGTCGAGAATATTACTATATACCTGAATATGAAAGTAAGCAAAAACTTGGTATAATTTCATTTCCTCAAAAAAACAAAAATCATGGAATTTTTCATATTTATGATGACTTTTACAAAACGTAAAATTTTCTTAGGCTCTATAGAATCGCTAATTTTACTAATTATTAAGTCTAAATAGATATTTTGTACCCATAGGTACAGATTTGATGGGTTTCCTAAGCTTTGAAGTGAAATAGAAAAGGTTTGGATTATTGAAAAGTTGAAAGCAAGCGTTATTCTTACGAATGATTACATAAAGCCTTATAAAGAAGAAGTTATAATATCGCGAAATATTATTTTATTCCAAGATAACAAATTCGACGTATTGTTTAGTATTTATAAAAATGTTTTTAATCAAAGTATTCGAAAGGTAAAAATTTCAATTCCAATAATGATTACTCCACGACAAAAGATTCAAGTACCAATTAAATATATCGACATTTCCAAAGGTCTTTCATTCTTATTTACCCTTCAATACGGATTTGAATTAATCTCTATCATTAATTTTATCATGCATTACATAATCAAATTGAAAAATTTATCTCAATACATTGTAAAGATTCCTCAACGTTCCAGACTCGAGATTATAATCGAGTACAAAAATTAGGTTTATTTTTGATACGATTCAAATATAAATTTCGAAACTTTGAATTAAGCTAATAAGTTGGCAATAATTTCTTCATTAGTGGCATAATATACTGAAACGGCTTTAGAAAGTCATATGGTTAACTTTTCGCTTTTTGTAATTTACCATCTTGAGTTACTAATTCCTAAGTTAAAGGCTTTATTCTATTCAAATCATTAAGTTATTTACACCTCTTTTACGTAACTTACGATCCTTTATCAAACTATTATTAATTCGAAATATTTCACTTCCTTTTCAGATAATATATTTCACATAATGATTAATACTACTCGGGATATTCTCGATAAAACTCAGTCTTCTTTAGAAAACAGTATTTCTTATACGTTAAACAATTCTTTCAATATTAAAACTCTAGACAATACACCCTCAATTTAAAAAAATTGAGGTATCAATATCAATACAACCGATAAGGAAAAAACTTTACAACTTCAACGAATATACGAATGATTACTAAATATATAGAAGGATATTGGTGTAGAAAAGGTTTTGGAAGACGAAATAATAAAGTTTCTATGTGTAAAAGATCAATCATAATTAAAACATCATTGTCACATTTACCATATTTCCAAATGAAACAAACTACTTTTCTGTCAATAATTCAACAAACTTTATAAATAGGATCTTATGGAATATTCTAATGAGATTTCACGATTAACCCTTTTGATCTTTGTTTTTTACGCTCGGTTTATGATAATTTAGAGGGATAAATCATAGTTGATTCTAGACTGCTAAACAAATAAAGTGTTTCACGAAATTATCTTTTACTGTTCCAAAACCATATTATTAAATGGTTACGTTGGTAAACAGTTAATTTGAATAATGAACTTTATTAAGTTAATTTTAAAATAGTTTATTTACTGATATTATCTAAATAGTCTTATAGGAATGAGTTACCTAGGTTTAGAAAACTTTGAAGTAATATCCATATGTTTTTGAAATCCTACGTTTTATAATAAAATACATACATCGTTTCTTTAAACCACTCCTCTGTTTTTACAAAGTTTCAATTAATGATATAGTTTTCTTTTCGAATATATTAGACGCATACCTCGCTTATTTTCAACAATTTTTCATTTGATATGCAAAAAAATTCATTCCTTTATCCAAAATATCTTATATTAAATTTTGGTTTGTAAAATTACTTGGTATTCATTTCGAGGGCCTCGTTCTTTCAAATATCAATAAATTTACTTCAGATTTTAGCGAATTATATTTTTTAAACAACACAATAGACTTAGAAACATATTTACAACCACTTTTTCTTCTTTTTAAAAAAAATCCATATTTTACTTCATCATAAAACGTTTTACAAAATTTTAAGAAAACCTTACTCACATAAAGCCGAAGAGATTGTAGTTTCGATGTAATAAAGCATGGAAAACGTGAGAATTTTATGTAATTCATGAAAATCGAACGAATACTTAAGTAACAACATTCTATCGACATAATTGAAAAGTTTTTGTATAAGCGTTTGCATTTATTTGATACCGACCCAAATAGGATTTTCTTTCTTTTAAATTAATGATAGTCTTAAACGCGGATTTTGAATAATGCTTCTTTAGCTGAAAAAGGACTAAATTTAGATTTCTAGTTAATTTATTTCTATCATTGGAATGAAATTCATTTTATTCGTAATTATATACCTTTGTAAAGAAAAATTATATTATAGACCTTGGGAACTTAAGGTTGTTTACTCGATGTGAGCTTTTCTTTGCTTTTTCACTATTCTCATTAGTAATACAACTCTAATCGTGATTTCTATAAATTATAAATCAAATAAGTATTGGAATAGTAGTATTTAAAGTGCAATAGGTCGACTTTACTATAAGTAAAGTTGACTATACTGACTGCAAGTTTAATGTATTATTTTGTACGGACTTACTGCATTGGGTGTAGGTCGAGTGCAGTACGCTTCACTTTACTCTAAGGCATAAGCCAAGCAGTTGTCCATACAAATTACAGTGCAGACTGGTGTAATGACCACACTAAATACTCGTGAGTAAATAGAAGATGTCAGGGGGTTTATGTTAGCAGTAAGGTAGCAGAGGTAACAAAGGTGTAATATCAAGAAGATGTTTGTTCATGCTATAGAATGATCACTAGCCGTTAGGATATTCAGGTGTCTAGACTGAATACTTAGATTGACAACTGAAGAGCTATGAAGGAAATACTATCTGTGTAGTGATGACCATGTCCTTATATATTCGTGCTTTCATACCGTCTTCAGTACTGGACCGCTGAAGTCGATGTCGCCTCCTTCGGTCCCAATATTATCGACTGAATCGCGAGCGGTCGTGTCGGTCCAAACCCTAACCCTGGGTGCTTATGTAAGAGAGATCCCTAGCTTGATGTGTTGGACATCAGGCTTCTGATAGCGCAGCGGACCGCTGGCCTATTCCATGACGTGCAGTTGGTTCTTGAGTTATAACAACCGGCTTGCGGTCTGCCAAATCTAGAACAATACATCCACCACTTTACCAATGAAATACTACTGTTACGTCGACCACGATTCGAATCGACAACGTTATAACGATCTAAGGCCTTATCAACACTGATTAGTGTTTATTGGATTATGTACAGATTAACTAAGTAAAAGAAGAAACTACTTTCCGGTTGTTACGCTCTGCGTTATCGCTAGTGTAGAGGAAAGATCTTTGCGAAAGGTCTCCATTAGTACTGCGCTAGTTCACAACGGCAGGAAAATAGGGAAGACTTTTGGGTTGTGTTAGTTTACAACGGCAATCTGAAAGTAAGCGACGGTATCGCTATTAAAAAACATTAAGAAATCTTTATTAATCCTCTTTGAAGATGTTGAGATTGACTGTTCGAAGTCTTAAAGTTCGGTCAGTTGGCAAACGATTAAGTTAGTACTACTGCGTGTGTTATTACTGTAAGAAAAACAACCAAGTTCCTATGTCAAATAACTTTTAATCTTCGCCCTTTACCAATAACAAACGACCTTCGACTTTACTCTTTATATTAAACCTTTGCTTCTACTTTACTTTTTTCACTTTCTTTACACCAATTTAATCGTTAAGATTGCTACTTGAAGTGAAAATACCAAGTCGCGCTAAAAAAAAGTTATGTTGCACGACTTTACGCCAAGTTACCAAGTCGTCAAGTCGCTAAGTCGCCAATTTTTCACGTGACTTTACATTAAAAATGCTAAGTTGTTACGCTTAAGATCACTAAGTCTCTCGCCATATACGCTTTACAAGTTCTATATAGGTCAGAACCTTAAGATGTCTACTATAAGCACTTACTTTGAAGCAATTACTAACCACATTAAGAAAGAAGTAATTGGAGCATTTGGAACTTCTTTTATTAAGTTTCAAGACGAAGATCTTTAGGCATTGGATGTCGATAAGAAATTAACGGGAAAACACCTTATTTACTTCGCGGGTTATTATATTGTTGAGCACTGTAATGTTAATGACTTTGATAACGCTTCTATTAGCTTTCGTAACCTTTTTAACAACTACATCATATATATGTGAACCTTAGTTTAAAAGGGGGTTAAGATGAAGGTAAAAGTAGAATTTAAGCGCCAAGGGGTTTATTTCTTAGTTTAGGGCAATTTAAAATTTTTATAGGAACTTTTCGACTTATCCTAGCTTTAGAATTACCTTTAAGGCCCACAGCTTAAGGGAAAGGGTATTAAAGAGCTTCAACGCCTATATATATGATTTAGGGAACCACCCCTTTACTTTTAGTTAAGTTAAACTTCTTTATGCGTCAGCGATGAAGAACCTGTTAACTTGTTCGGTAGTTTAGTACCTTTACGTAATAACGCGGAGTACGCCCTTAGTGGTGGAAAATCATATGAAGTAAGGGTTGCCAACACGGCCTAAGGTATTGACGTTAGCGTTTTACACTAGTTAATTAAGTAAGATTATCAGGCTTTCCAAAACCTTCAAGTACCTATCACCCTCCATCAATTTAATCGATAGGCTTCTTAAGTCTCTTTCCCCTTTAGATTTACTTATATACGAATGTCTACTATAGGTTCTATAATAGGACTTTACCCCTCGGGCTAGGCGATTGGCAATTACCTTTAGTACCGTGCCTCGGAGGCTATAAGGCCAGAACTGCTAGGAAATACCAATTAAAAGTGGGATAACTATCGCGACTTGCCCTTGAAACCTATTAAAATAGTTAATATTAACTATAAATTATTTACGAACTTCGTTAGGATTTGAATCGATGTAGAAAAGTATAACGTGAAACTTTATAACCTCTTCAACACTAAGATAATGCTATTTTTAAATATTTGCAAGTAAATAAAGGTTTCACATTTAGATTTTCACTTATTATTCCCCAGAATCCTTACAAGATACGCTTGGAATTACTACCTGACCTTCCTTATTAGAGCTAATACGTTTCGCGAGATTTACAATAGTATAAAGAGCTACTTCGAGTATGATATTTACCTCGTTAATATTATATATATTGGGCCACTATGGGGTGGATTACAATTATAGAGAACAAAAAAGAGGAGGAAACGTTAATGGATATACTTAACTAAATGTTTAATAAGTTTATGTTATATCAGAAAGTAATAGGGAAAGCCCACGTTAGTGAAACCAAACTTCGTGAGTAGGTACGAGTAGCGATTACGGGCGCTAGCAAGTTCAAATACGCCTTATAACGTTTAAATGCCACTTGTAAAGGATTTTTTAGCTAGTTGCATTCCTCTCTTACTACTGTAATAACGCGTATATCAAACTTGTTTACTATATACCCTTAAACCGGTAACTTCCTTGACGTGGATAAAAAAAAACCTTACGGTTGTTAATTACATCGATTATAAGTACGGTTACGAGTATCTTTAACGCTTAAAGTTTAGTCTACCGGTAATAAATTAAAGGCAACAGTTATGTTAGTGTTAATAAGGCTAAAATTTAGGTGGACTTGTTAACTGTAAGCACTATCATCGTGATAGTGGTAAAAAATGTTGGATTTGTAGTAAGTTTAGCTGTTATTTAACTCGGAACCCACCCGACAAGCGTAATAATAAAAAGATAGTATATTATACTTAATACACTATTACTTTTAAATGGGATTACTTAAATTAAATCGCAGACTTCGAAGGCAACAAGTTAAGTAACGGTGTTAATACCCTTAAGCAGATTAAGTAACACAAATATACTACTTTTAATAAGGTTTGGTAACTAGCCGACTACGTCTTTTTATACCATTTGGGTGGTAAAAACCTTTATCTTTACTTTAACTAAGCCTTTAACCCTTTACAAACCTTTAAGCTTCGCGATTGTTGTGTGGATCATACATTTTAAGGTATTATATCAAATATAAAGGCGGTAAGATACTGAATAGGAGTTTATTCGTAGTACGTGGTATTATGGAGGGAAAATATTATAGCCACTAAGATTAATTATCAAAATGTTAGTAAGGTTAAAGTAGGCTTTGAATCAGGTGAATAATTATCATTATTAGGTATAACAGTGGTTTAAACTATTGTAAAAACAATTACGTTTTATATCCTTGAGTCCCCTACCCTTTTTTTCTACTTTAATTAAAGGATATAAAGACTTTCGGAGTTAATATACACGTTAACGAAGACGAACTAGTTAAAAACAGTTAGAGGTTTTCTTTCGGTTTTAAGTAAAGATACCTATGGTTCTATATTTAAGTGCCTAGAACAGTGTATTAAACTTCAATAAGCCGGATATACGCTAACTTTACCGGCGCTTTAACCATCTAGCTGTTGACAAGCTATATAAAGTCCTCAAGCCCGTATGGTATAAAGATATATAATACTTTGTCCTAGGATGAATTAAAAGGCTTTATTACTATTGATAAATATATATCCAAGCTCCCCTGAAATTTAAGTTTATATCAAAGGACGATAAAGACTTTAACTATAAGATTTTCGTCAATATATTTTTTTTAGATAATAAGCCTATTTTTTTCGTTGTGAATTTCGCAATCTTTTTCTACGAGGTAAGGTTTTTAAAGTTCTTTTCCTCAAAGAATACGTGGGAAACATTATAGATGTTGTAAATTAATATATGCGTGGATCCACCTAACTTTGTTGTATACGAAATTGGTACTAGCTTTATGGTGGCAAAATTTTGAAAAGATGTTAAAATGATAGATATTTAGTGTCCACAGGTATATACTTTACTTCATAAAGTGTATAATATCCTTAGGTTGGAATTTAAAAGCTTTACGGACCCGAAGACACGTTTATAAATAGCAGTAAAAGGCCTAAACGATATTATAGGCCTTAACGGCTTAGTGCCAACGTTGCTAGTCTTTGGAGCGTACCCACGTCTGATGAGTAAATTTCCGCTTTCGGCAAGTACTTAAAAACGTTTTAAGGCCTACGGTAAAGTTTTGAAAGAATTGTAAAAAGAATCGGTACGCCGTTAGGTAAATAATACCTTTAACACCAAAAACGGCTCTTTAATAATAGATGTGCTTGTTTTTCCGTTGTAAAGTAAAGTTTTCGTATGGCGAGAACCGGGTATATAGGAGGCTCCGTATAGAATATTAAGTATCGCGAGTTCCGAAGTAATTTTGAAAATTGTTAACGATCCTGTATCTTTCCGAATTATTTAGGCCAAGCTGTATATTAGAGCTACTGATGATAAAACCCTAAATCTAAACGACCGAGTTAACGAACTTTTTCCACATATTATCAATAAACCAATGGAACGCCGTCAGTGCGGAAGACCCCCAAAGAAGGAAAATATTAAAAAGAAGGAATATATACCGGGCCGTATTTATAATACTGCTTGGGTAAGTAGTTAAAAAGGATAACAAAGACTTAGTATTAAAGTTTCTAGTATAAAGAATTATTAAAACTTTCGGTAAACCTTTTCAAAAAACGATAAAGTTGAAATTAACGGCCTATTGACTCGAATGGTTCTATAATTCTTAATGAAGACCTATTTTGACCTTTAAATCCTAAATGTTACGATTTTTAAGTCGAGGATTATTTATGAGGTTGAAGGTAAAACTACGAGGCAGCTATATGAAAAGTTACGCCTAATCGTTTAAGGATACGGGGATAAAGGTAAGGACTGAGTCTTTACATAGTCGCCAACGATTGAGAAAATTAGCTAACGCTTAGTATTAGCTTTAATAGTAAGTTTATTAGCGAAAACTAAAGGTAAGTTTACATTTAACGGCCGTAATATAACGTTAGCTTATACGTAATTAGCAACGGATTTATAGTAGATTGTATCATTAAAACTGTTATAGGAATTACGTGTTATTTACTTTTAAGGCACGGTTATGCGATGTATTAAGTTATTATACAGATTAGTCGAAGCAGACGTTTATTGGTTTTTAATCCATTAATCGCACTTTAAGTTACAGTTAGCGATAAAGTTTTTAACGTACGATTCGTGTTTATTGCTAATGTAAAAGAGGGAATTTAGCGTAGTGGATATATAAACTAATGATATCCTTTTCGTCGGAACGGCTAGCTTTATGGAATTGAAATAATAAGCGATTAAAGATTTTAAGTTCTAAAATGATAAACTAGTAACGACGTTAACGAAAAGTAACTAATTTAACTTTAATGGATCGTTAATCCATATATTTAGTGTTAATACTGGCTTTAACTTTCTCCAAAAGAACTAGGGTATTGTTCTCACTACTATTAATAAGACTAATATAGTTAAGACCTAATGGTACCTCGAATAATGTATCTGTGGTAATTATATTGCTATGCTATACTAACCGGAGGCATTATACGACCTATTTATTGCGGCACAAGTATAAAAGATAACGGATAAGTACTTTAAACAGTTTAATAAAAGGTTTGAGTAGAAGATACAGAACCTGGACCGTGGAATTAATATGGTCCTAATC
The DNA here is from genome assembly GCA_038502455.1 of Anisogramma anomala. Classification (NCBI taxonomy): domain Eukaryota; kingdom Fungi; phylum Ascomycota; class Sordariomycetes; order Diaporthales; family Gnomoniaceae; genus Anisogramma; species Anisogramma anomala. Next base: position 4,875,467 of record JASMMZ010000010.1, on the reverse strand, counting down.
GTCTTATCGAAGGTAAAGTTAATGATTTTTACTAATGGGTCCTTGAAAAATAATATTGAACTGTCTTTATTAATCGGTTTTTTAATAACTTTCGTTAATAAAAACAGTAGGAAAAACTAGTTTAGTATTATTGGTAGCCTAATTTACTGGACTTTCATTAAGTTCAAGAGGATTACACGAAGCGTATTAGCATCGGAGGTTTATGGTATAATAACGGGCTTTGACGTAGGTATAACATTATAGGAAACCCTTAACCTTATTACCAGGTAGTTGAAGATTTTTTTTTATTTCGGTGGTAATTTGTATCGACTCAAAAAGTCTTTTCGAATATCTTTCGAAACTCGGAATTACCAGTGAAAAACGCCTGATAATCGACGTAATAGTACTTTGTAAAGCCTACGAGAGAAGGGAGATTAAGGAATTCTGGTGGATTAATAGCAAGAACAATCCCGTAAATACCACAACGAAAGTAATGCCAAATAAAACCCTGGAAAGGTTTATGGAAAGTAATAGACTGACTATACGAATTGAGGGCTACGTTAAAAGGCTGCTTGGAAAGTCCAGATCATGTGACAGCGGTCAGAGATATGTTGGTAGACTGGAAGACTGTCAAGAAAGTGATGATATAGACCTGTTTAATTAGTACAGTTAAAGTGAAGAATGGAGGCCTATAAAAGTTTATAGTGGAAGAACTTTTTATGAGAGTTGATAAATTCGGAAATCGGAATAACGGAGCAATTGAAGTTGAATGCGGTCAATTTTTATGTAGTTAGGTGTAATTTAATATAGAAGTCAACTAGAATTGATAGAAGTCTGATTAGTAAACGAAGAGGCAATTTAGTAGCAACTGAAAAAGATTAGTTAGCTATACTGGCATACGCGTACAAACTTAAAAGCCACCAGTATTGGAATAGTACTACATTCAATTAAGTAAGCTAAATTTACTTACAGTAAAGTTGGCTATACTAAATTGCAAATTAAGTGTATTACTTTATGAAAACTTACCGCATTGGGTGTAAGTCGAATGCAGTACGCTGCACTGCACTCTAGAGCACGGGCCAAGCAGTTGGCCATACAAATTACAATGTAGACCGGCTAGCGGTCTACCAAACCTAGAACAATACATCCACCACTTTACCAATGCAATACTACTGTTACTTCGACCACGATTCGAATCGACAACGTTGCAACAATCCAAAGCCCTACCAACAGACGAAGTAATTAACGGCGACGATACCCATAAGTAAATTAAGTAATATAAAGATACTATTTTTAACGTAGATTAGTAACTAGCTGACTATATCTTTGTATACTACCTAAGTGGTAAAGATCTTTATCTTTGCTTTTACCAGGTTCCTAACCCCTTATATTCCTTTAAACTTCGTAATCATTACGCGGACCATACGTTTTAAGGTGTCATGCTAAATATAGGGGTAGTAAAGTACTTAATAAGAGGTTATTCGTAGTACGTAGAATCAGGAAGGAAAAGCATTACAACTACTGAAATTAATTGTTATGATATTCTTAAGGCTAAGGTTAGCTTCGGACCAGGCGAACAACTATCGTTATTAAGGATAAAGCTAATTTAAACTATAATTGGGTCGATTAAGTTTTATATTTTAGGATATAAAGACTCTTAGCGCTAACGTTAACGTCAACGTCGACGAGTTGGTTAAAAACGGTCAAAAATTTCCCCTTAATTTTAAGTAGGAGTACTTATAATTTCATTTTTAAGGGCCAGAAGCAGTGGCGTTAAACTTAAAGGAGCCGGAGATACGCTAATTATACTGGCGATTTAACTACCTAGCCATTAAATGGCTGAATAAAATCTTAAAGTCCTAGAGTACAAAAATATGGAATATATCGCTATGAAAGTTATGAAAAATCTTTATTACCATTGCCAAATATATACCCAAGCCCCTTGAAGATTTATGTTTACATTGAAAGATAATAAAAACTTTAACTACAAGGTTTTTATTAATATGTTTTACTTGAATAATAAACCTGTTTTTCATGTAATTCATTCCGTAACCTTTTTTTATCAAGCTAAGTTTTCAAAGTATCTTGCGGCAAAGGATACGTGGAAAACGTTAAAAATATTATGAATTATTACGTATTTAGACTTACTTGACGTTATTGTCTACGATACTAGCACTAATTTTACGGCGGTAAAGTTTTAGAAAAATGTTAAGGTAATAGGTATTGAATGTAAATAGGTACCTATAAAAACCTACTAAAACATTAAAAAGGTTAAAAGGGTATATTCCCTACTTCGGCAAGAGTATAAAATTTTTACGTTAGAAATTGAAAGCTCTATAGATTTGGAAGTACGCTTTTAAATAGCGGTAAAGGGCTTTAACCATATTGTAGGCTCTAATGGTCTGGTGCTAACGTTACTGGTCTTTGGAATGTATATAAGTCTGATAGGTGAATCTCTGGTATTAGTAAGTACTCAGAAATGAGCTGCAGCCTATGAAAAAACATTGAAAGAATTGCGGAAGGAATTGGTATGCCGCCAGGTTAACGATGCTCTTAATACCAGAAACGGCCTTACGATAATCGACGTGATTATTTTATCGTTGTAAAATAAAATCCTCGTGTAGCAGGAGCCGGATAAATATAAAACCCTATATAAAACCTTAAGTATCGTTGATTTTGAAGTAGGTATTAAAATTGTTAACACTTTTGTAACTTTTTGTATTACTAAGGTTAAGCCTTATATTGAGGTTGATAACGATGAAGATCCTCAAACTAAGCGACTAAATCAATATAAATTTCCTTTACCCGTTATTGATAAGCTAATCAAACTCTGCCGGCGTAGACTACCCTTAAAAAAGGGAACGTTAACAAGTAGGAATATATACCGGGTTATACCTATAATATTGCTTAGGTAATTAAAGAGAAAAAGGATAACAAAAACTTGGTACTAAAACTTCGAGTATAGGGTATTATTAAAACCCTTGCCAAACCCTTTGAAAAGAGAAACAAGGTTGATATTAACAGTTGACTAATTTAAAGAATCGTACAATTCGTGTCGAAGGTTAATTTTAACCTTTAAAACTCAAATATCACGACCTTTAAATCGAGAACTATCTACGAGGTTAAAGATAAGACCACGGGGCGACCCTATGAAAAATGATGCCCAATCGCCTAAAAATACATTAATAAAGGCAAAGATTAAATCTTTATATAATCGCTAAAGATTAAAAATGAATTAGCGCTTGGTAGTCGCTTCGATAGTAAGTTTACTAGCTCAAACTAAAAGTAAGTTTACGCTTAATAGCCGAAATAGAACGAAGCCTATACGCAATTAGTAATAAATTTATAACGGATTGTACTGTTGAAATTACCATTGGAATTGCGGCATATCTACCCTTTAGAAATAGTAATACTATATATTAAACCTTTGTACGAATTAGTTAAAATATGAGTTTACTAGTTTCTAACCTACCTATTGTATTTAAAATTACAGCTAGGTATAAAGTTTTTAATATACGACCCTTATTTAATTGTAATTTAAGAAATGGAATTTGGTCTAATAGGTATATAAATTAACGATATCTTCTTGATGGTAATGGCTGGTTTTATGGAATCTAAATAAAAGGCGTTTAAAAACTCTAAGTTTTGAAATTACAAGCCGGTTGTGATGTTAATAAAGGGTAGTTAACTTAACTTTAATAAATCTAAAATCGTATGTTTAGTGTTAATGCCGGCCTTAGCTTTCGCCAAAAGGGCGAAAACGTTGTTTTAGCTATGATTGATAAGATTAACGTAGCTAAGGCCTAACGGTATCTGGAATAGCGTACCCGTGGCAGCTATATTACTACTTTATACCAACTGAGGGCCTTTTACAACGTATTTATATCGGTATAAATATAGGATGAAAAAGATGACGACTTTAACTAGCTAAATAAGAGGCTTAAATGAAAAATACGAAACCTGTACCGAGGTATTAATATAGTTTTAATCAATCTGTCGAAGGCTAAGTTGATCATTTTATGAATAGAGTTTTTGTAAATAATACCAACCTATTTTTATAAATAAGCTTTTTAATAACGTTTGTTAATAAAGATAGGTTAAAGAATCAGTGTAGAATTATCAGCAACCTAATTTACTAGAATTTCATTAAATATAAGAGGATTATATAAAGTATACTGGTTTCGAAGGTTTATAGTATAATAGCCGGTTTTAATATGTGTATAGTATTTTGGAATATATTTAACGTTATTACTAGGCCTTTAAAGATTCCTCCTATTCCGGTGGTAATCTGTATCGACTCAAAAAGCTTATTCGAATACCTTTTGAAGCTCGGAATCACCAATTAAAAACGTCTAATAATCGACGTAATAATACTTCGTAAAACTTACGAGAGGAGGGAGATTAAAGAGTTCCGGTGGATTGATATAAAAGATAATCCTATTCATACTATGACGAAGGTATCGCTAAATAAGACCATTAAAAAGTTTGCAAACAGTAATATACTGAATATACGTATTAAGGGCTACGTTCATAGGCCGCCCAGAAAAGATAAATTATGTGGCGGCGATGGCTAAAGATATGCTGGCAAACTGGAAGACTATTAGGGGATTAACAATAGTGACTTGTTTAATTGGTACGGGTAAAGTAAAGGCTTGTATAGGTTTGTGGCGGAAGAACGTTTTGGAGGAATCGATAAAGTCGAACCTTAGAGCCGTACGGCAAATAACAGTAATTAGGGTTAATTTGAATGTAAATGTTTGTAATTTGATGTGGAGGTCAATTAAAATTGATAGGAGTCTGACCAATTGACAAGGTCGCAGTTTAGCGCTTGCTGAAAATGGTTGGTTAATTACACTAGCGTGCGCGTACAAACTAAAAAGCCTCTGGTATTGAAATAGGATTTTTTAAAATACAATAGGTTAACTTTACTATAAGTAAAGTTGACTATACTAACCGTAAGTTTAGTGTATTGTTTTGTACAGGCCTACTATATTAGCTTTAAAGTAAGTAAAATATACTCCCACTTCACATTAGGGCGCGGGCCAAGAAATTAGCCATACAAATTACTGCGCAAATCGGTTAGCGGTCTGCCAAACCTAGAACAATACATCTACCACTTGATCACACAATACTACTGTTACTTCGACCAATCGAATCGACAACGTTTCAACGTCTAAAGCCCTACAAACAATGAGGGAATAATGAATTAAACTTTCCTAAATACCAATTTTGCAGACAAGGTAAATAAAAAAACAATTGATTATTTTATTTAAATGAATAATTATAACTTGGAAGTTATTCAACTTACTGAATATTTAAATCTCGTTTCAAATATTTCGTCGATATTATCAACTCCGGAAAACTATATTATTTATACTAAAAATTCGTCCGGTTTGAAATTAAATTTTCGAAGATTATCCTATTATTGTATTTGAAAAACCTCATTTTACTATACACTTAGCTGAAGCACAAGTGTCAAATAAATCAAGGTTTTGTTTTTGGTCTAGGTATTATGCTAATTCTGGTTGGAGGAATATTTATTGAAAGCTAAAAAAGGATAACGATGATAATAATAAGGTTATTTTAGCTTGGAATCTTGGATAACCTTTTAGATTTTTAGATCGTTCATTATAGAACCCAGATTCAACTGTTTTCAAGCGTTTGGTATTACCCTCCCCTCTAGTTTAAACTTTCTTCTCCAATTCTTATAATAAACAGCAATAATTTGATCTTAGATGTATCATTACTACTTTAAATGATATATAATTTCAATTGAAACATAAATTGCTAAAAACTCATTATTGACATAACCTATAATGTAATTCATTATCAAGTAATAGTTATAAACATATTATTAGATTGCAACTAATACAACCGCCTTAAGAATTCATGTTCACTGTTTACATGAGTTTTGTTGTCGCTTTACCATTTATCTCTTTATTTGGAATACTATAGAGTTTTCCTATATAAAAATAAATCAATATTATAATGTCGGTAACTTATAAAACTTTTAAAACAACGCTCTTTTTAGAATATAATATATATCCTGTTACTAAATAGGCAACTGTTTTCTCCCCACAATTTTTGTTATCTGATTATCCTTATCTACGACAAATCATTTTAAATCGAGACTTCAAATTTTTATCAGCTTCTTAACAAAGTTTTTCGAAAGACTTTGATACAAAGTTCATGATAATAACGGAATATAATCCTTAAGCAAATAGTTTATTCAAGCGGAAAAACCAACCCGTGAAATTAGATTTGAAATATCATATTGTAAAACATTCAAAACAGCAATTAATTTACTACATCCTGATATTAAAAAAGAAGTTGAATGATATATATTATCTGACTATTGATACTAGATCTTACCAATTTATTTCCAGCTTTAAATTATGAATACCGATAAACTATTTCATTTCGTTCTTTATACCTTGTTAACAAGTTTATATACGTTGTGTTTAAGAGAATTCAAAACGAGATGTACAGTTGATGATGGATATTATAGCCTTAGAAGCTAAAAAAAGATATGATGTGAATCATAAATAAAATAATTTGAAAGTTCTAGATGAGGTTTGGTTAAGAACCGGCCGTACGTATAGGCAGCTCCATCGCTAAGCGAAACTGGCTCCACTTCGTTTGGGACCCTTTACTATTGAGAAAAAGGTTGAAAAACTAGCTTTTGCTTTGGATTTCCCGCGAAACTCAAGAATTTATCTTACCGTCAGTATTTTATACCTAACTCATACTCGTAATAATAAAACCTTTAAACGAGTTATTCCACTTTTAACGCTTGTTAAATACGATAACGATAAAGATACATGGGAATTTGAAGACATATTAAATAAGTATATTAATTGTTTCTAGCATCCAGGCCAACAAATTTAATATCTAGTTATATAAAATGGGTTTACAGATAAGGATAACAAGTGAGTAAGCCTTATATACCTAGAATATTAAAAGGAATTGATTAAAGAACTTTCAAAAGAAATTTTAGGAATGAAGTAGAATTGTTAGGATTTTCTGGAAAAAATAATGATTATGGTTATAGCTAGAGTATTAAGTTAATCTCAAAAGAATAGTTTCTCGTAGTTATTCTTATAAGTTTCTTATAATGAGAACATCATGCCCTTCTTTGTCCCCCGACATATGTTGGAACTGGGTGGGATACCATACCAAATCTGCCTTTATTGTTTGGTATATATACCTTGACTGCTGCAAACTCTGTGTAGTAGTCAAAATCTAACTTCTTCACTTTTAATACTAATGATTTGCATACCACCGCCATAATATCGCAATACGCACATTATAGATTTACATGTACTTTGGATCTTTAAAAATATTAGTTCACGATATGAACAATAACACTACTATGGTAAAATTCCAAATTTATACCAAATTGATATGGATTAAATATAAAGAGAAACATATTAAAACTCACTTAATTACTTGTAAAATTAAAAGGATATGAGTGCTTTGAAGAAAAGCTTATAAAATATTTACGTTGAAGATTGAAAGTTTTATAAGATTAGAGACAAATTTGCAAATGACAAGGAAAAGCTTTCATAATAGTATTAGTCCTAACATGTTAATACCATATTTTCTGGTATTCAACACATTCATACTTATAACAAATAAATCATCTCCATCAATAAATACTCAAAAGAGGTCATAATATATACCGAATATTTAAGGGAATTAAGGAAGTATTTTGTAAGGCGTCAAATCAATAATTCCCTTAATACAAAGAATGAACCATCAACAACAGAGGTGCTATTTTTAGCGGTATAAAACAAAATTTTTACGTAAAAAGAGCCAGGTAGATAGGATGAACCTTAAAATATTTTAAGTATTACAAACAAAAACATAGCAATTAAAACCGCTAAAGATTCTGTTATCTTTTGCACCATACAGGTTAAATTAATAAAACAATACAATATATATCAACTGATCGTTGATGAACTTATAAAAAAACAGTGGCGCAAATAACTAGTTAAGATAATAATATAAAATAAAGAAGAGGACGGCGAAACAAGTTCTAAATAAGTATACAATACACCTTGAGTATTGTAAAGAAATGAAATCAGAAAAAGAATTAGCTATCAAACTATATATTAAAGGAATTATCAATACGCCAAAAAAAGCTATTCAAAAAACAACCGAATTAAGATCAATTATTTCCTCACCTGCGATATTATTTTACTCATACTATTGATATGGGTAAAGGGGAAAAACGAAACTATGTTGGGGAGAAAAATTATCTATGAGGTTGAAAATGAAACCACGAACCAACCGTACGAAAATTCAATTTAAATATCTTAAAATCACGGTAATAAATGTAAAAATTAGATACTCATTTAATCGCTTACAATCCAGAAGATTAACTAACGCCTAATTAATGTAATCACTACCAGTTTAACTATTAGCGTAAGCAGTAAATTCACTCTTAATGGTCATAATATTAAACAAATATACACGAAATTCATCAACGGTTTTCAATAGATTGTATTACTAAAGTATCCAAAAAAGTTATAGTTTAATTTTTTTATTCGTTCAGTTATACGTTATATCAAACCTCTTTACAAATCAGTTAAATTCGGCGTCCATTGATAACTAATGTACTAAATACATTCAAAAACCAATACAAGCATTAAATTAGTAACATTCAACTAATACCTTTTAATTATAAACAACGAAAGATTTAATATAGTTGGTATGTAAATGAAGGGTACGTTTTTCCTAAGTACTGCTGGATTTATAGTAATAGAACAATATGTTATTAAAGATTCAGGCGTTTAAAATCATATGCTCATCAAAATACTGATTAAAACACATAACTAGAATTTAATAGATTCTTAATCCGTATATATGTTGGTAGTGCTTTAGACGTTGCAATGTTATCGATTCGATTGGTCAAAGGAATAGTAGTATTGTGTGATCAAGTGGTGGATGTATTGTTCTAGTTTTGGCAGACCGCTAGCCGGTCTGCGTAGTAATTTGTATAGCTAATTGCTTGGCCTGTACCCTAGTGTGAAGTAGGCGCATATTGTACTTGCTATGCAGCCAATACAGTAGGTCCACAAAAAATAATACACTAAACTTTCAGTCAGTATAGTCAACTTTACTGTAAGTAAAGTTGACTTACTGCACTGCAAATACTACTATTCCACCAATATATAATATTTATAACGGTCGTAATATATACTTAAACCTATGCCAAAAAAAATAGACTACTAACTTGGCAAAAATAGACAAGACCAAAAGTGTAGAATTGTAATATTACCTTAGGAAAAGGGTTAAAATTGCTTACATCGCAACGTTTTACCAACTGTAAGCATCTTATAATATATCGATTACGATATAAATGTAGAACCCATAAGATTCAAACTTTAACAAATTAAATAAAAGTATATAATAGTAAATGGTTTATTCAGATAAAAGTATTAACATAGTGCTGGTAGACTTGATAATACAATAATTGGTAGTCTTTAAGGATGTGTTTTGTTATCAATGATATTAAATTAACCTTGCAGATCAGATTCCTTATAATACTTGTTAACATAAATTAGTTGATGAGAAGTTTACAATCACCAGTAACCTTATTAAATTAACATATATTAAATGTAAATATATAAGATGTGATATATATTAATCTTAAATTTACTACATAATAATAAGATTTAATATCGATATTATAATCAAATATATGTTAAATTTTTTACTTAACAACTAAAACTACATTTGATATTTATACTTGTCCATATTCATTCGTAAACAATTTACAAATACCCGGTCAAGTTCATAACAACCAATAAAAACCATTTCATAATAAATTTAATAGTATTAAAGAAGGCATATGAAATTTGAAAGATCAACAAATTTAAATCAATTGATGACAAAAACTACGCCTAATAATACTCTAAAAAGATTTGTAAATAATAATAGACTAACTATTAATATCAAGGGATACGTAAACCGACTAGTATATGATAGAAAAAACAGAAATACCCTGGCAAACTGAAGGGTTATGAGGGTAATATACATAAAAAACTAACCCAAAACTACCAATAAAAAGCATAAAATTGATAACGTATAAGTCTATAACGAAAGACTTGAAAGTGGGAATGAAGGAAGGTAATACCTGGAATTATGGAGTGGAAAACTACAATTAATATATGATTTAGATATAAAACTAACTAGGATTAATAAAGTAATACCAACAGAAATAAAAGGAACTTTTAACGTCGCCATTAATTAGTAATGAACCACACTGGCGCGTATACACAAAACAAAAAATCGGCAATATTGGAATAGCAATCAATTACAATACAATCAAATTGACTATACTAACTGCAAATTGACTGTATTGACAACAAGTCAACTACAGTATGATGCCCAATTCGCTGTGGGGCACGGGCCAAGCAATTACCCATACAAACTAATGTGCAAACCGGCTAGCGGTCTGCCAAACTTAGAACTAACACATCACTACTTTCAATGCAATACACCAGTTACTTCGACCAGAGATTGGAATCGACTCTGTTGCAACGATAAAGGCCTACCAACAGGTATGGTGAATTCCGTGTGTGGCGATTTGTTTAAGTCGTGTTGTTTTTGCGTTTTTGTCTGAGTCGGATGGCGATGTAGGTTGCGAGGGAAGAGAAGTTTCCAAGAGACGAATTAGATTGAAAAGAAGGTTTTTGAGTGTGGCACTAAATTGACCAAGATTGTATTATCGTTTCACACTTACCGTATTATTGAGGTAGAGTTATTGGTGATGAGGTAATTAATACTGATGTTGTTGACAGAAGGTCAATTATCTGGGGTCGGGGAGAACATATTATGTACCCGGCATCCGCCGGCCGTTCCTTCCATGACCACAGTACGGAAAGAAGGGAATTGACCTGTAAATAGTCTCTTGGTTTCGACCACATCACGTCGTAGTTGGAGTTTGCAATGTCGGCATCACCTTGGCGGCATATTCCCTTCACCTCACAATACCCTCCAGTATCACTGGCTCTTGTGTTCATGCTTCATGGACTTGGGCTCGAATGCTGAGAATGACATGCAAGCATCGTGGTTGGTTGTAGAAGAGCGAGTTTGGGTAGGTACGCAGCGTATTCCGAGCTTCTGTCGCCGCCGCTGCCTTCCAAGTTCCCAATATCAAACGACAAAGTCGATTCCAGACAAGCAGCTCTTCTCCAGGCAAGGCGACAAGCGACAAGGACAACTGCCACTTCCCGCATTTTCTTCCCCCTCCGTTCGAAACCGCCTTTTCTCTGGACTCGTTTCCCACCGTGACTCTGTCAAGTGTCCGGCCAACGTGATCGCGGCCATCAAGAGCACAGCACGTGATTGACCGCCGACTTCCCTCTTTTCGACGCAGCCAGTTCCACTGTTCTTCTTGCACACACAAAGCCACCGCTCCAGACGACGAGCTCAGCCTTCCTTCTTCCACTGATCGCAGCTGACCCTCGCGCCTTCAGGATGAGTCTAGCTCCAGCCCCCGGAGCGGCTTTGGCAGCTCCTGCTACCCAAGACGTCCATGGTGTCCTCAAGTTCAAGTGTGTCTACTGCAAGGCCCCTTTCGACAACAAGAATGCTCTCAGGGACCACAAGATCCAGAAGCAGATTGAAGAGAACGACAGGAAAGACCCCCACATTCTGCACCTCTACTGCCAGTATTGCGAGACCGACGCCGTCACCGAGCGCGCCGCAGCCCATCACTGGGCGCAGGTCAGTCTCCGCCCTCGCCCCTTCCCACATTCCTCATCATCCGCAACCGGGCCAACAAGGACCAAGCGTCAAGACTGACAGCCAGCCAGTACCACGCTGAGAAACAGGACATCAACTGTCCCGGCTGCCACAAGCACTTCGTCCACTTCTCGTCCTTTGTGCGCCATGTCGAGTTTCACGAGTGTCCTGTCATCTCGAGTGACGACGCCGCTGCCCGTTGCCAGAAGGAGCTGGACTTCGCCAGGGCCCTGGAGCGCATTGATCGCATGGGTCGCGGAACCAACCGCCAGAGGGATTTCAGCATCTACCTTGGCCAAGAAGACGACACGCGGATCAACCAGCTGCCTGCGAGACTTGCCATTGAGAATAGCCCGTCCGGTCCGTGGCCTGAGGATTCCCATGTCGAAGATGGCCTTCAACTCGCCCAAGTCCCCCAGCAGTCAGACTTTCCGAGATTTCCCCACGCCCAGCACCGCTACGGTGATGCCCAGGGCCCGGATCTTTTGACTGGAGACGAGGACGACCCTCTCGATGGTAAGGAGGACGAGAATTGCTGGGCCAAGCGCAAACAGCTTTTCCCACATGCCCCGCCCTCGCAGCGACCCACGCCAGAGCAGATGTCGCAGATGCAGGTGCTGTTGCTCAACGAGCAGAAGGAGAGGGAGGACAGGGCTATGGTGAGGGCCCGTGGCATTGTTGTGTCGGACTCCAGAGATCCCAAAGGCCCCGACTTCCACCCGGGAATCATGCTCTGCCCGTACACCAAGACGTACAAGTGCCCGATCTGCAAGGCAAAGTAAGTGGCTTTTCATGAGTGCATGGGTTGAACACCTCGAGAGCTTTTACTGACTGGAATCAAATCCCACAGGAAGGGCTTCAAGTCTGGGGGGGCTTTGAAGCAACACATGGAGTCGGCCGCTCACGCCTTCACCAAGACCGTCACCTGCCCCGACTGCAAAGACAACTTCTCGCACTTGTTCGCCCTTGCTGCGCACGTGGAGTCAGCCGACAAGAAGTGCCAGCTGAAGCACAGCGACATCTTCGAGATCTTCCTAGGTCAGCTAACCTGGAACCTTATTGAGCTGACGGGCAAGACCTCGGACAATGGCCCCAAGTTCGACATCTCGCAAAAGGCCAAGAAGGACTACGGCGTTGCGAAGCTTGGTCAGGCGCGGCTCACCTACGGCCACTGCCAGGTGCACGGCGCTCCCCCAGCGCTAACTAGGGGTGCGATCGACACGCAGAACAAGTATCCGTATCAAGAGCGGTCCCAGAGCCAGAGCCAGGCCCAAGCTTCTCGATTTTCCGAGAGTGATTTCCCATCGCTGTCAAGTCTGACTCTGGGCCAGGGTCAGAGTCGCAGTGAGCATCCGCCGCTGCCGACCCAAATGCGCCCCAAGGCTCGGGCTCAGAAGCCGGGGCAGCCACAGAACACTCAGGCTCAGTACCAGCAACAGAAACAGCCTCAGCAGCGCCGGCCCCAGGTACCGACGCAGTACCAGACCCAGGCCAGTGTTCAGAGCCAGGGTCAGCCCCAGAGGGTCCGGCCTCAGGCTCAGCCTCAGGCTCAGCCTCAGCAGCGCCAGGCCCAGGCCCCATACGCTGGCCAGTTCCAGCCTCAAACCGGTGTCCAGCAGCAGCTGCGTCCCCAAATGCAGCCTCAAGCCCAGCAACTGCAGACCCTGACGGCGGAGGCACTTGCGCAGATCCCTGCCTTCGCTCCTGAAAGGAATCGTGCCGAGCAGGACATTCGTGCTGAGCAAAAAGATGATTGGAGTGGTGAAGGGGATGCAGGCTGGTAGACGAACGGTCTGAAGGTCGGGCCAGAAGATGGTTGCTTGTCCGGGGTGAAGATGGAGGTTCGCTGCCGGTTGAACTTCAAATCGGTGACGGGAACAGGCGATGAGTTCCAAGACAGAATAAGAATAGCAAATGACGATAGCTATCTCGAGACAGTCCATTCCGGTGCTCGGCGTGATTGCTGCGTTGAGACTGGTTGTATTTTTAGACGCATCTACCCGTCTCAGGCCGGCCCGCCGGGACAGAATCCGACAGTGACCCACCTCAGCCTCATCGGCGACGACATGTCCTCCAGCGCCCCAAGCCTACAGTGCAATCCAAACCTCAGCAAGAACCTCGCCGGCATCTCCACTCTTTTGGCTTGTGCGGAGTCGCGGCGGCAATGTGCATCTCCATCTTTACCTTTTGATATGACAAGGCCCCTTTAGCTTGACCCTCTTTGCCGAAACCGATGGACGGCCGCTGTTCCTTCGACTTACCCTCAGAAATGGCTCGATGGGCCAGGCGGATCGAACGGTGTTGTTGCCGATGCGCCACCTACTTCCCGCTGCTCTTCGTCTATGGCTTGACGACCTGGGCTATGCTAGTCGACTGTAGCATAGGATACAACGCGCTGAAGTCGACCTGGATAGGTGTGCTTGTTGCCTTGCTCCTGATCTATCCGGCCCCTTGACCCCCCTGACCCCCTGACCACCTGCGATACAAGTGGCTAACTCGACACGCCTTTGCGTACCATAGGATTCTGGTCCTCTACCATAGCCGTCGTCCTCTGGGCCTTCCTCAACTGGGCCTACACCGTGGCCGTCTTCACCCCTCCGGGCTCGACCACCAACGACTCGGGCTACAGCACCCTCCCCTCCAACGAGACCCCGCGCGCCGCCTCGACCTTGACTGTCAAATCCAACGGCGAGCTGCGCTTCTGCAAAAAGTGCCAGGCGCGCAAGCCCGACCGCGCGCACCACTGCTCGACCTGCCGCCGCTGCGTGCTCAAGATGGACCACCACTGCCCCTGGCTGGCGACGTGCGTCGGCCTGCGCAACCACAAGGCCTTCCTGCTCTTCCTCATCTATGCCACGCTCTTCAGCCTGTGGAGCTTCGCCGTCGCCGGCGCCTGGCTGTGGGACGAGATCGTCAGCGACACTGTCTATGTCGAGACCCTCATGCCCGTGCAGTACGTCGTGCTGGCCGTCATCGCCGGCATTATCGGGCTCGTCGTCGGCGCCTTCACCGCCTGGCACCTCATGCTGGCCGCGCGCGGCCAGACCACCATCGAGTGCCTCGAGAAGACGCGCTACCTCAGCCCGCTGCGCCGCACCATGCAGGCCGCCTACCGCGGGCAGCACACGGACGGCGCGGGCGTTTCGCTGCCGCGCTACGGCCAGCAGCTGCTCGACATGCACCAGGCCATCCTGCCGGGTATCACGAGCCCCGAGGAGGGCGAGGAGCTGCGCGAGCTGGCGCCCCGTGCCGTGGGCGGCGGCGGCGACGACGGCGACGACGACGACGGGGCCGCCGGGGCGCCGCTGGTGCGCGGCATGCCGCGGCACATGAGCTACGACGAGATGGAGCGCCGCCGCGCGTGCAAGCGCTACGAGGAGTACCTCGACGACCAGGACAGCAGCAAGCTGCCCAACGCCTTCGACCTCGGCTGGCGGCGCAACCTCGCGCACCTGTTCGGCCGCAACCCGTACCTGTGGGCCGTGCCCGTCTGCAACAGCACCGGCGACGGCTGGCACTGGGAGCCGAGCCCCGCGTGGCTCGCGGCGCGCGACCGGGTCGCGC